>OX419721.1:4319574-4919574 GCA_948474765.1 Patella depressa
TACAGTGAGATTAGCAGAGGTAAAACAATCTGCTTGTTCAACGAAAAGAACAAAGGAAGATCTCTCGTCCGTGTTACAATTCATTTTAATGTATGGAGTGACGTTAAAACTTACCGGCATGATGGTATTGGTGTCATTATTTCTTGTTTAGACTGGACAGTTTTTTCTTGAACGAACCAGTTTATAATTGGTTTTTGAAGGTTTCCTTGACATAGTTCTTGTTTGAGAATTATGAAATAGGGCTTAACTTCAAATAATGTTTCCTGTCCACAGTCAGGTCTGTCAACATACATAGAATTACAGCCTTCAACAATTCTAGATGGTAGTTTACATCCTGCTGTAATTAATACAAAATTGAACAACATTACTAAAATTGAAAGTTCCGAGTATCGTTTTCATGGAGCCTTGGGAAGGGGTGGCGGTCTGATGACCAGGTGTTGAACGAGTCCATCAGCTGTGAGACAAAATAAGATGAATAATTCCAAACTCAAGGAATACCAGGCGCTGGTAGCACCCAATCGATCAATATATTGCGATCTTCGCTCTCAGGGGTCACAACAAACTCTGGCTCAGTGAGTAACACGCTGGCTGGCATCGCTAACCAGGCGCCTGCTCTTATTACTGGTGCAGGACGGGATGGTTGGAAATGGCAGCGCGGGTGTAGTCGTTCGGAATTTCATTCATTGACCAAACACTAGTATTCCAGTCAAATTGATGATTGATAGTCATTTTATAATCTTAACTGAGTCTAGACGTTACTCTCGACTTAGTTCCATTAGGAAATGTCTCTGGAAGCGGACATTGTCCGATCAGAGACAGTTCCTAAAGGAATTACTTTAGACTTTACGGGCCTAGACATGTTATTTGGTACGGTATATAAATTTTCAAATACACATAAAGTGTGCTGCCCTGATTTACTGATTATCTCATATTATTAGTAGCCGGCGGCCGGCGAATTTCCCCGCCTACTTCGCTCGTTGCGCCGGCTATATTTTGATTCCATCTGACAATTTATTTGGATTTGATACATCATGAAAACGTTGTAAATGTAGTAGTAGTCCAGCGTAAAAGTAAGGAACGGATAGCCGGCGAGTTTACAAACTGCACGCCTAACAATAAACAGCGTCGAGGGTAGCTGTTACGTTGGGCCCTAGACGGCTTGAAAAATACAACGCGATAATTCAGGCGGTATTCTGTACCTCCTTTCAAAAAGAGTTACCGGTGTAGTTTTAATATCGTGCCTTTCCTTTTTTCACCCGCTCGACATGAAACAACATTTATACCAATATAATAAAATGTTGTAAGAGGTTTATCTGTTTATACCCGACTATTTCATACAGTTTCTTTCGAAAACTGTCATTTTACCGACTAGGTTGCACGTATTATATCGGTAAACTTACATGGGAATAAAATACGTCGCCGTCAGTGTGGAAGCAATTTTCGGGGGCGTAACTCTGCGTGTTTTAGTGGTGGCGCTTGTAGTTAAACTGCAAGAATGATCATTTCTTATCACAGTCAATTGTATCTCGGCCGATATTTTCTTGTTTATTATTTTGTTAGCGAAAATAAAAAAGTTGTCTGACAAGAAAGTATAGCCTCTTTCTAGACGACCGCAGGTGGCAAGCATTGTACACATTTTAACGAGACAAAATGAAGTTTAATAGCCGATAGCCCACGATGTATTGATTGACCGGTATTATAATTATACATAAGAGGTTGATAAACGGATCGTTGAGTTGACAGTTAGTGAGTTTAGTTAGATCGATTCATTTTCCGCGACTGCATCATGCAAACTGATTTTTCAAACCTGTTCACTAGTTAATTACCTAGTGCTAACTTTTTCATTAAAAAAATATTTACCTGATACTATAATAGTGATATAGTTTCTGATTTAAATATAGACAATAGAGATGCCCATATTGGCCTGAAGTGTGTAATTCTTAAAGTGGTGTAAAATCAACCAAATTGCATCATATTGAATGCCAAAATGCAAAATTTTCTCGGGGGGGGCATGCCCCCGAACCCCCCTAGGTTACATCGCGCCTTCGGCGCTCAATTCGATCGCCTGCGGCGATCTTTTCGAGCCTTCGGCTCTCAAAAGGTTCGCCGCCTACTCTGATGACTTACCCAGCCACAGTAATAATTACCGTAATGAAACCCCTGCATATATGTTTTGATTTCAAACGGTAAATCATTAACCGTCAATAAGTTTAGGTGAAATACTAGTCTATGACAGTCATTCATGTAATGCAGCGAAATTTTGAACGGCACACCAAGAAAGTTTTTTATTATAGCTATACTAAGCTTGACTGATGAAATTCTAAACACCGCAATAAAGTAATAATAATAATATAGCTGTGTTTTTTTCTTTATTTAGTTTGAGCCATATGTACGTGTCTAAGAAGACTAGTTTGTCTACAATTGTATATTGTATGCCGTCCACGATATTTATTTTGCAAAACTCAAATAATTTCCATATATATATTTAGTCGGGTGTGCCCGCTATTTTCATGTTTCCCTAGGGCCTAGGTGTGCCCTTGGTAAAATAACGTTTGACCAATGAGAACCACTGATGTAGTGGGTCACCCGGAGGGTGGTGTTCCCAAGTTCTACGACTACGTGCCTCATACTTTTCTAGTTCAATTATTGCCTATAATAATAGGCCGAGATGCATGATCATCTAGCAATACAATACTGAGTGCTCGTAGTAGCCTAGTGCTACTACTGTCGGAAATATAAGCCCCGAAATTACTGACTAGGATTAGGCCTAATCCATTCGATTACTTGCCTATACTACATGTAGTTAGTACATGTAGTTAGTACTAGTACTAGCAGTACTACAACTAGGCCTATACTATAATGATTATCAATACCGGTACTGTCTGGTAGCCTACTATTAATATAATATACTAACTAGCCTAAGTCAGTAGGCCTACGTACATAAATTATAAATTAAAATATAATATTTAATATTAATGATGTCATTTAGCTAATCTAATAATAGTAGTAATAATAATAACACATCCACCAGACCAGGCTCAGGTGAGGGTTAGACTTTAGTAGCCTAGGCCTACGCCTTGTAGTCATACTCATTAGCCACATTACTCATTAGGCTTAGTATTCTACTCTGTTTGTGGCTTGGATAGCCTAGTGCTAGTGTAGTTGAATTCTGAATAGTATTAGTAATTGTGAATAGGATTAAGGCCTAACCGTTAAACTAGGTCGTAGGCGTGGGCCTGGTGTTTGAGTGTTTGAACTTCAAAACAAATCTAGGCCTAGCCGACTTAGTTGTTTTATTTAGTGACTAGGACTCAGTAGGACACTGACTATGACTATGAGGAGTTCACTAGGTCTAGAGCCGAGCTGTTGCCCTGCCGTCATCATAAATAAGCCTACTTACATGTTTTGCAATTGCTTTGACGAATAACCACAGCTATTACAACCAGGAATAATATTTCGCCTTTCATTTTTCAAATAGGCTATACAAACTTATTCACCGTTACAAGTGAAATGAGTATCTTCAATGGCGGAAGGCATCGCTGTTAAAAATTCTTGACTGATTGACGTCATAAATTCCGTCGTTGCTATTTCTGTTAATACGTAGAAACCGTCACGCGCTAAATCCCCATTTACAGCGTGATGTACTGGCGTAATTAATGCGACGTGTAAAGTAATGCATAACAAACCCAATCACATTTTACAAGAATTATACAAGATAACTAGCCTAATTCATCAACCACTTTAACAAAATATAAACAACGTAATCGCAATTATCCAGACAGACACAATGCGCTTTTATCGCCGACTCCTTATAATGACGTAACGTTGTTGCTCTGGAAACGTGTTCTACCATTTTGGGGTTTGTCAGCGATGTCCAGCGTACTCCAAGAGTCGTCTTCTCGTGCAGTGTAAACAAATGATCCGTTTAGTAGGCCTAACAAGAAAAACATTTTAAACAATGCCTGCCCTCTCCTGAGCTGTGCAAATAGGCTATTATTTATGTGTGGGACTTGATCTCGCTTCTGTAGCACATCTTATCAAAGCAAAAAAGGTTATAGCCTATAACACTTGCGGTCATTGCTTCATGAACATTCGAATGACTAATAGATGTAGGCTATCCCCTTGGTTATCTTTGCAAAATATGACAAATTGACTACATAAACGTGGTTCTAAAACTGACACACTAATATCCTGGGTCCTGTTACACGAATTTTTAACTAAGATAAAATCTAAATTTTGAAAATTTGATTGGATAGGCCTAATATTAGGCCTACATTGTTTTTAGAGCTTAGCCAATCAAAAATTAAAGTATCTACTAAAATTTGGATTTTATCTTTAGTTCAGATTTCGAGAAACAGGGCCCAGAATAGCTTAGGCCTATTGAAAAAAAGGGTTGGGTGGCCGAATGGTTAGCGTGCGCGCGCTGTATCACACGGCTTGCCATTGAATCAACTGGCGTAGGCCTAGTTTCAAATCCACGGCTGTACGTGACAAGGAGTTGGGTCGCCTGTCCAGCTTCGTGGGTTTTTTTCCGAGTACTCTGGTTTCCTGCCACTGCTGAAGACCCCTACGCGCAAGCGAATTATTGAAATAAAATTAATTATGTTAGTCCCGAAATGACCTAGTTTATCTCGAGTGGACGTTAAACCCCATAGCCTATTGAGGTTTAAGCGCTATCTTTCCCAAAACCCAATTATCGATTAATATGTTCACGTGGTATGTGGCATGGAGATAGGGGCGCCTTCTCAACCTCGTGGGTTTCCTCCGGGCACTCCGGTTTCCTCCCACTGCTAAAGACCCCTACGCGTAAGCGAATTATTGAAATAAAATTAAACCATATGTTAGTCCCGATATGACCTAGTTTGTGTTGAGTGGACGTTAAACCCCATTTCTCTCTCTCTCTCTCTCTCTCTCTCTCTCTCACGTGGTATGCTCACCAGCTTCAAGAAAAATGGCCGATGTAGTGGAACATCAAACTTTAGAAGACACGTAATCCGATTGGCCAGTTCGCAAACTGATAAATCCTAAAATGAGAACAGTGAAGTAAGAAAGAGAGAGAAATGGGGTTTAACATCAACTCAACACAAACTACGTCATTTCGGAGCTAACATATGGTTTAATTTCAATAATTCGTTGCGCGTAGGGGTCTTTAGCAGTGGGGGGGGGGGGGGGAAACCAGAGGACCCGGAGAAAACCCACGAGATTGGACAGGCGACTCAAAGCTCCTTGTCACGTAGGCCTACAACCGGGGATTCGAAACCACGCCAGCTGACTCAATGGTAGGCGTTATGATACAACACGCATGTGCTAACCATTCAGCCATCCAACCTCCCAAACAATGAAGAATTTAGTGTCAAATAGAAAGGAGTTCCTTTAATAAATAATTATTATTTCACTACCATTAAAGGCATGTTAACTTCCTAAAAAATTATTGTTTGTATTTTTATAAATACGAAATTATTGATAGGAATAACTATTGAATAAGATATGACGAGCAAAATATGATAGCAAGCATTACAAATACAATAAAGGTTTGGTTTTGTTTGAGAGATGATATTTTCTTTTTTAAACAATCAAAACAATTAACAATTCGTCATATCCTTTTAGTTTTTGTAAATCAATACAGAACAATGATATTAATGATTGGTCGTCTTTTATAAAAATAAACCGAAACAACACGTAACGGCTATCAATATATCCATGTCGAAACAGAACGGATATGAAATATTCACGCTAAAAGATGGATTTGTTTGTTTACAGTCCTTTGTTTAGCGAAATAAAATAAATAAAAATCACCCCCCCCCCCAAAAAAAAAATATTCGATTATGATGAGAGGGTTTCAGGAAATAGTATCGATTTAATAATTCGAGAATTATACACCAAGCGAAGACAATAGTAGGCAGAGAGCCTACGTTTAGTTTATTAAAATGGTTACAGAGCCACATATTGATTTTTATAGCTATTAAAATAACATGTAGACATCTAAATTAGAGGACATTTTAGGTTAAATGAAGCATATATTCAAACAAAATTTCAATTGGCTTCAAGCTCCGATGCATCATTTTTATTTCCGTTCAAATATCAACCTTTTTACGGCTTATTGCACGCTAATAAGTATTCAGATTGATTCTTCAGCACTTCAATAATAAAATCAAATATAAACTAGGCCTAAATAGATAATTTTCTGACGTGGATTTCAATTGGGATTAAAATAGACATGTTTTTCCGCTGCCGATAAAAGATGACGGCGTCTTGTTACAGAGCAGACTGATGAAATGTCAATTCCACAATCTTTGTAAATACTGAGCTGAATCAACCAATTTTTGGACTGAAATTCCTATGAGCGATTTATCTTTTACAATAATGTAGTTCGCTCTAAGGTGGTGCCTCTGGGCAATAATTAAACATACATTATGCAAGTGATAAATCTGCTTATTGAAGGTCTTTCTTTGGGCCTGAAATGTTATCTAAATTAATTAGACATTAATTAACTTATCCAGACCATAATCATTTCTCTATAGGCTAGCATGAGTTCGATTTTCATTCGTGATTTACCGATAAAAATGGATAACCGAGACTACTGTCTTACCGACTTTAGCAATAATGACCGAGGCAAAGCGGAACTTTCATTCGCTTAGTTCTAAGTTCATAGTGAAACAATTTGACTGAAATTTTCGGCAAATTGTCTTTACATTAGCTAGTTGTTAACTATTGTAGTGAGAACTGCCAACTCGTTATCTAATATCCCATAATGTATCTTTAAAAAAATCATCGAAAGTCTTCGACGTTGTAAACACAAATTATTTGTCAATTTAAATTAACATTGATGGTGTGGTCTTACCAGGAAAAGATGGGCTTCTGATATCCAATATTTAAGACGAAATAACTTGTTTACCATTGGTACACGAATCGTGTACCATACGGCGTTTCAGAATCATTTTCAGCTAGGGACCAAAAGAACACGGCTAGGCATACTCCACATTACATCTCAAACGGTGAGCATGCGCAATAAATACTATGTAGACTGGAATAACCAGACGATATATATATATATATTGTGATTCAATTGAGACTTCTGGTGTACTTCGCCAAACATAACTGATTTGATATTAGAGTAAAAACGGGAACGGTTGAATGTAAATCAGTTTATATACATTCATATTAAATTATTATATGGCTTGCGACCCATTTGTGTCAATTTCTAGGCCCCAAATATTAGCGATTTAGCTCCTTTAAAGTGTTATTAAACCAATTTTGAAATCAGTTTGTCTCGGCATACCTTTTATCTTTTCATTGTTTACCGTGAAACAAAGCAGTGTAGCTTTACTGTGGTGATTATATAGATACATATAGATAGATGGTTTCAATACACTCGACAAACCTCAGCCGATTCCAGTACGCTACATGTAGGTTCCGGAATCTGCCGAGTTTTGCCGAGTGCAGGGCCGTATGTAGGATTTTAAAAGTGGGGGTGCAGCAAGGTGGTGATAGGGGCGCGAATATAACGCCCGAGGTACTGAGCGTGGAGCGGCGACACCCAGACACACCCCCCCAGAAAAATTTGAAAATTTGACTGCCGCAAACTCATTTACGATGCACTTAGAGCCGCAATCCCGGTGTCGCTATTTCTCATTTTGATGTTAAACACACCAAAATAAGAAACGTCTGGTCCTCTAAACTAGAAATAGTCCAATAAAGCCATGTAGATAAGGCTAGAATCTCTAATAGTGTCATTTATGGGTCACATAGGTTGTTCCCCCTTTGACCACATATCGAATTTTATACAATATATTTACTGTTCTGTCAGTCAGTGTAGTCCATTTCAGACAAATAGGTTATTCAAAAGCTGGATGCACCAAATTGAGTAATAAAGACAGGCATATGCCATACATTGAGTTGTGTGGGGCATTTTGTTTGGACGATGTCAGGCCACCTACTCTTTCCATTTTCAGGAACAGAACAGTAGCACATTCAACCCATTCCGTTTCATTTATTTACATTATTGACTTGTGTATTAAATGCTCGGCTGAAAGTTCCGCAATACTTTCTGTGTTCGCCAGTATCGAACCTAGAACTAGTTAGCCAAGCGGGGTCAAACACATTCTGTCCAGCCTCGTGGCTTTTATCTGAGTACTCCGGTTTCCTCCCACTGCTAAAGACCCCTACGGGCAAGCGAATTATTGAAATAAAAGTAAACCATATGTTGGTCCCGAAATGACCTAGTTTGTGTCGAGTGGACGTTAAACACCATGTCTCTCTCTCTCTCTCTTTCTCTCTGTGGGGGGGGGGGGTGGCCTAGTGGACTAGAGTGCCGCGCTTCGACCTCTAGCTGGCCGGTCACTTCTGGCTTGCGGCTGTGGTTTCGAGCCCTGGTGTGAGCGTATGTGGCATGGAGATAGGGGCGTCTTCTCAACCTCGTGGGTTTCCTCCGGGCACTCCGGTTTCCTCCCACTGCTAAAGACCCCTACGCGCAAGCGAATTATTGAAATAAAATTAAACCATATATGTTAGTCCCGAAATGACCTAGTTTGTGTTGACTGGACTTTAAACCCATTTTTCTCTCTCTCTCTCCCTCTCTCTCTCTCTCTAAATCAGTTGAAATATGGATGAACCTTGTGGCGTAAATCCTGACTGGAAAGGTGTTAAAAATTTATATTTATGTAAGAAGTTATAAAACATATTTATAAATGCATTTTTCAAATACTTTTCGAATCATGCTCAATAAAGAGATGGATCTGTAATTCGAACAATCATGAATGTTCCTTTTTTTAAAAATAGGCACAACATTTGCCACCTTCCCGATATCCGGAAACCCGACCTTGGATTGTTAGTAATTAAATAACAATGGAAGCGGTTTATTCAATGTATTGCAACATGTTTTCAATGTCGTATTATGGATTTCGTCCATTCTCCCGGCTTTATCAATATCCAAACTTTTTAAAATCTCACTTACTTCAATTTCTATTTCGTTGAATTGATGATGGATTGGTTTTGTATTAACTTCTTGTTTAGATTGTTCGGTGAAAAAACCATTGAGTGCGTCCGCTTTTTCTTTTTGTACGTAAAACAATTCATCACGGACCAGTTACGGTGGTATCGCGTGCGAGCCATTACCACTTTTGATAGCGTTTTGTGTTTTACCAGAGACCAGTAATTTTCATCTATTTTTTTATCTATATTGTCTTTTGCTATATGTCTTTTTGTTCTTTCGTATTTCAGAAATTACATAATTTCTATATTGTCTTAACAATTGCCATCTTTCTTGAGATTTTTTGTATTTTGCTTTTGAGTGATAACGACTTCGTTTGCACATGCTTCGGCGAAGATGTTCATTCATCTATGGTGTATTTTGGTGTAGTATTCTTACGTCCTTATGTGGAAAAAATATTTTTATACCTAGCAAGATTTTAGCAGTTATTTCCCATATGTGTCCGTCACCTGATAATACCAAATAGTCTTTAAGTATGAACGCAGTTTTGGTTTCCGACAGTCTAATTCCAGGACAGTGGTCGCTTACATTAGCGACGAGAACTTTCGCGCTATGGATAAAATCGAGACAATTTACAATGACCAGATCAGCGGGCGAATGGGTAGCTCGGGGCCACAGGCACTTGAAGGGATGAAAATAAAACTTCTTACTACTGCTTGACTATATATTATAGTATATAGAAAGTATTGCACCCGCCATCTTTATTTTGACTTATTGACGACATTTCACAATACTCACTAGTTCTAACATTTCCTGTCGTTTTTATTGCTAACGAGACTTTATTTGATCATTATTCACCTTCCAATGTAATTAAATTGGTCAGTTTATAGTGGTGTGTTTCCTGGTGTATTTTATTTATAATAATTCAATATCTGTGACGTGTTTATTCTATTTCGGCAGATGTATTGATGAAGTGTTTTCTGTTTGCTGGCTTTTAATAATAATTAACAAATATCAGTGTTTTATCTTTCTGGTAGAACTGTACGAACTGTAGTCTATCATTTTATAATTTATTAATATCTCGACAAATGATCCTGCATTATTCAGAATCACTTTATGGGTTTTTCATGTTTGTTTTTAATATCGTATCGGTAAGTGGATACAATAATAATTGATGAAGGTTTAGTTGTCCGTTGCGTTATTACATGTGACAAATAAAAGGCATAAAGCGAAAAAAATAATTGACGAAAGTTGTGAATTCACAAAATCAATTATCACGTTTTCCTTTCATTTATTGCATGTAGTGATTATAACAAATATATAAATCATTTAATCAATTTTTGGACCAGGAACTGGTCGATAACCGCTACTCATCTTGTTCTTGTTATTCTTCTTCTTGTTCTTCTTCTCATTGTTGTTCTGCTTCTCCTTATTGTTCTTCTCCTTGTTCCTCTTCTCCCTATTCTTCTTCCCCTTGTTCTTCTTCCTGTTTTTGTTGTTCATCTAGTTGTTCTTTTTCTTATTTTTGTTGCCGTGGTTCTGCTTCTCGTTGTTGTTCCTCATCTCCCTGTTCTCCTTGTTCTTGTTGTTGTTCATCTTATAGTTCTTGTTTTTCTTGTTGTTCTTGTTGTTCTTCTTCTTCCCCTTGTTGTTCTTGGTCTCCTTGTTGTTCTTGGTGCCTTTGTTCTTCTTCTTTCTGCTGTTTAGAATTTCATCCCCAGAACAAAGTTATGACATCATGGCTGTTTCACATGATAGGTATATATACAGAGAACAGGAGAGAGAGACGGAGAGAGAGAGAGAGAGAGAGAGAGAGATGGGTTTAACGTCCACTCGACACAAACTAGGTCATTTCAGGACTAACAGATGGTTTTTAATTTTATTTCAGTAATTCTCTTACTCGTAGGGATCTTTAGCAATAGGACTAACATATGGTTTTTAATTTTATTTCAATAATTCGCTTGCACGTAGGGGTCTTTAGCAGTGGGAGGAAACCAGAGTGCCCGGAGGAAACCCACGAGGTTAAGAAGGCGCCCCTATCTCCATGCCACATACGCTCACACCTGGGCTCGAAACCACAGCCGCAAGCCAGAGGTGACCGGCCAGCTACAGGTCGAAGCGCGGCACTTTAGACCACTAGCCCCCCCCCCCCCCGTTAGAAAATGGGAAAATCACCACACTATTACATAGGATCCAATCGAACTCGATTCTTACTGATATTTGAAAGATTTGGGGGTATTTTTTTCAATTAACTTCCATAAAATAATGGCATTAGCGTGATTTTATTATATAAATTAAGAATATTATCCTGCATATCTTAGAAACAGAGAAAATCATTGATTAACAGTTCATTAGAGGCTAAATCAGATATTGCATCTTCCTGTAAATTTCTTCGGCCCCGCTGTATAGTGTGTCTGTTTAAAGGATTTTGGAGTAATTTCCATGATTTGATTTTATAAATTAAGAATATCACCCTATATATCGTAAATATAGGGAAAATCGTTGCCTTATACCACACATTGAACCCAATCGTGCTCGCTTTATAGTGAGTCTTTATCTGGTGTTTAAAAGATGTTGCAGCATTTTTTTTTTCGATTAATTTTCATAAAAAACGATATTAGGGTGATTTTATTATATAAATTAAGAATATTATCCTATATATCCTAGATAAAGAGGAAATCGTTGCCTTATATGACACATTGAACCCAATCGTCCTCGCTTTATAGTGAGTCTTTTTCTTATGTTTAAAAGATGTTGGAGTATTTTTTTTCAATTAATATCCATTCAAAAAACGATATTAGGGTGATTTTATTATATAAATGAGGAATATTACCCTATAAATCATCGAAATAGATAAAATCGTTGCCTTATACCATACATTGAACCCAATCGTCCTCGCTTTATAGCGAGTTTTTTTATCTTATGTATAAAGGATCGTGGAGTATTTTTTCAATTAATTTCCAAAAAAACCCCCGATATTAGGGCGATATGAGTATATAAATTAAGAATATTATCGTAAGTATCCTAGATATAGAGAAAATGGTTGCCATTTACCACATAATATAGAACCCAATCGGCCTCGCTTTATAGTGAGTCTTTTTCTAATGTTTTTCAATTAATTTCCTTTAGAAAACACGATATTACGGTGGTTTTATAACATAAATTAAGAATACCATCCTATATATCCCAGATGTTGGAGTATTTTTTTCAATTAATATCCATTCAAAAAACGATATTAGGGTGATTTTATTATATAAATGAGGAATATTACCCTATAAATCCTCGAAATAGAGAAAATCGTTGCCTTATACCATACATTGAACCCAATCGTCCTCGCTTTATAGTGAGTTTTTATCTTATGTATAAAGGATCGTGGAGTATTTTTTCAATTAATTTCCATAAAAAGAAACCCGATATTAGGGCGATATGAGTATATAAATTAAGAATATTATCCTATGTATCCTAGATATAGAGAAAATGGTTGCCTTTTACCACATAATATAGAACCCAATCGGCCTCGCTTTATAATGAGTCTTTTTCTAATGTTTTTCAATTAATTTCCATTAAAAAAAAACCGATATTACGATGGTCTTATAACATAATTTAAGAATATCATCTATTTTTTTAACCATGAGAGTGTACATTATGTAAAAATCAATTAAATATAAAGGAGCATTATCTGAGATTAGATAAAGGGCTGACTGCTCTCGCTGAACCGGGATGTTAGCAATTGAATATTAGGATTAGCCGCGATCATCATCACTAAAGTCGGTAAGATAAACAACAAAGTCTCGATTATCTATTTTGACGTTAAATCATTCGTCACAAAACGTATTCTTACCCAGTAAATGTCGCAGGCTAGCGATGCGATCGCGATTTAATTATGGTCTGGTTAGGTTAATTAATGTCTAATAAATAATTTAGATAACATTTCGGGCTTAAAGAAAGACTTACAGTAGGCAGATTTAGCGTTTGTATAATGTATATTTAAAGAATAGTAAACAGGATAATTGATTTTTAATAACTATTTATAAATCGTATACATTAATCATATCCCGTGGATGATTTTAATAAAAATAAAGATCTGTCTATTATATTGATCACCTCACTAACAAATGGACCATGATTGGCAATTTCCTGGAACTCATTGCCTATAAATTGATTTTCCTTGTTATCAGTGCAGTGGTAGATGCGTTGTTAATGTAAGATATAATATAAATTATTGATTTTGATAAGACAAGCATCACGAAACATCGTCAATAAATTATTATTACCACTTGTAAACGTACAGCCGTGCCCTTTTGAAATTATTATCCTCCTGGCACTCCGGTTTCCTCCCACTGCTAAAGACCCCTACGCGCAAGCGAATTATTGAAATAAAATTAAAACCATATGTTAGTCCCGAAATGACCTAGTTTGTGTTGAGTGGACGTTAAACCCCATTTCTCTCTCTCTCTCTCTCTCTCTGTTTTGAAATTATATAATCAGCCTCCAGCAAATATTATTGCAGAGTTCAATACAAAGTTAATTCTGGGTTTTTTTTTTGTCTTTTATAAAGTGGTTTGCAAATATTTAATACACCTATAAGAGTGCTGGGCCCTGTTTCACGCAATTTTAACTTAAGATAAAATCCAATTTTAGTAGATACTTCAATTTTGACTGGCTAAGCACTAAAATCAATCTAATATTATCCAATCAAATTACTAAAATTGGGATCTTATCTTAGTTAAAATTTCGTGAAATAGGCCCCTGGCCTTTTGTTAGAATGAAAGAGTCCTGGCCTTTTGTTAGAATGAAAGAGTCCTGCGTCTTGTTAAAGTCATGGCAACTGGAATATAATAAAATGGGGATTTAACGTCCTACTATTCTGCTCCGAACTGGGCTAATGAAGACGGGCAGCGGTACTACGGCCTACTTTTATATCGAATTCCAGCTGTCAAGGGATATTTTACGTGCACACCAGCGTGTAAACGGGACTTCGGTTGTTTGTGCCATTCGATCGAGGGGGAGGGGGGTCTCCCCTGGAAATTTTTGAAAAATGAATCCCAAATATGCGATTTGGGGGCATATCTGGTTATATTAACTTAGGCCAAAACCCGACGTGCAAGTAATTTACAACCAGCAACCTGTGAAATTATCATATCGTCATATTTTTTAACGTATTATCATTGGATCGTCAAGAGAATTTAACTGGTTAAAAATGGGAATAGTTGAGAAAATTTTGACCATTTGATTAACCAGTTAGGAATATTGAATAAGTAGGAATATTTTCATTGAAAAATATCCCATTTTTGTTGCCGGGAGCGCTAGTTGATTCCTCTTGTGATGGAAGGCCACGAGACACATTGGTACAGAGTGACGAAAGTGAAATTCATAAAAGCTGCTTTTTGAATTTTGGATTCTGGTGTATCCCTACAAACCAGGTGCAGGTGACTTAATAATTAGTAAATTGCCGGGTGACAGTGTCGGGTGAATCCGATGAAATTTTCGGATAAAATTCAGATTCCCCATTGCAGGATTCCGATAAAACTTGAAGACGCATGTTTCACAGTTTGGGGTAGTGAATACAGAGGCGGTATACTGGAACGTTCTTGTCATTGTCTTTTTCTTACTTTTTGGAAATGCTAATTTAAGTTGACTTTCTGATCTCAATGTCATGGTAGTTTTGGTCAATTTAGAATTTTCACAGAATGTTTTATATAAATATGATGGTAATTTGTCTCTACGATTTTGAAGGTGAGCATCCCTTGGTTGTATTGAATGCGTTGGTAGATTGTTAGTCAAATTAGGGATTCAAACAAAAGTGCCGAATGTGAATCAGGTTTTTCATCCAAAATGCTCCTTGCTGCACGCTTTTGAAGTTAATACAGGACCTCTAGTTTACCTTTATTGGCATTACCCCAAACTGTGGAACAGTAATCTAAGTATGGTCAAATATAGCCATTGAAAAATAAAATTCTAAGATGGGTGGTAAATAAGGATTCAACTTTGTCAGAAGGTAGATTTTGGAGGATATGATTTGGAAATTTTGTTAATTTGGAGATTCCATCTAAATTTGGGTCAACAGTAAGTCCTAATAACACTGCTTCAGATCAGTATTGTTGCTTTCGAAATTCCAGATAGGATGAGATTAGTTGAAGATATTTCAAGTCAGATTTGTATAATTTTAATTTTTGGAGGATTAATCTATGGTCTATAAGATTAAAAGCCTTACTAAGATCCTGATAAACAACTCCGGTCATAATTATTACTTTAGTCTATTTCTTTTAGCCAGATATCTGTAATTCTCAATAAGGCTGTTGAACATGGATGATTTTTTTTCTAAAACCAGATTGAAATTTATAAAATAGTTTGTATTTTTCAAAATATCCTGTAATTTAAGAACTTATGTGTTTTTCAAATATTTTTGATATTGTGGGTAAGGCAGAAACTGGTCTATAATTATTTGGAAGAATCTTGTCTTCAGAAAGTAAATTTACCTTTAACCCTCAATTTGATAACCTTTGTACCAGATAGATGAGATTGTAAAATAGATAATTATTATCTATTTGTCATCAGTTGATTTGCCGACCGGATGAGGAGATATCATCATAAATATCAGTCAAACTTACTGTAAGTACCAAACTTCAGTTTAACTTATCGCTGCCTGTGCGATGCACAAACTAAACGGTATAACGTAATTATTGTGTCTGAACTTATTGAGGGAGTTCCCGTGGCCGAATGGTTAACGAGAGAGGGGGAGAGGGTTTAAAGTCCACTCGACACAAACTGTGTCATTTCGGAACTAAGTCTTTAAGTCAGCTGTTACGTTTAGGGCTGACTGCATATTCCAGCATTAAACTATAACACATACTTATGGAAGAACAATTACTGATTTATTTAGGCGACGTTTCGGAGAGTATTCTCTTGAAAACGTTGAGAGAATACTCTTCGAAACGTCGCCTAAATAAATGAGTAATTGTTCTTCCATAAGTATGTGTTATAGTTTAATGCTCATTACAGTTACTAAAAGATGTATGAATAATCCAGGTTGTCTCCCACTGGTAAAGACCTCTATGCGCAAGGACATAATTAAAAGAGAGAGAGAGAAATGGGGTTTAACGTCCACTCGACACAAACTAGATAATTTTGGGACTAATATATGGTTTTTCAATTATATTTCAATAATTCGCTTGCGCGTAGGGGTCTTTAGCAGTGGGAGGAAACCGGAGTGCCCGGAGGAAACCCACGAGGTTGAGAAGGCGCCCCAATCTCCATGCCACATACGCTCACACCGGGGACGAAACCACTGCCGCAAGCCAGAGGTGATCGGCCACCTAGAAGTCGAAGCGCGACACTCTAGAGCACTAGGCCATCCCACCCCCTAGCTATGTTTATATCTAGCGTTGGTATTGTGATTTAATTTCGTTATCTTAATTAAATGTCAAATAATCAGTCAGTCTGGGTAAATATCAGTGTGTATATTAATGCATGAGAAATTTGATATTTTAGCGAAAGACGCAAATGGCGCATTGTATTAAAACTAAATGTCAGCACATTATTCAAGAATACGTCATGTATTAATACTTTTTTCACATTCCACGAAGGATTGTATTTTCATAATTCTTATTACAGTTCTTTCTTTTGGCTTCATATTTTCAAACTGATCCCGCAGTGAATATTCGCTTGGCCGCTACAATCACTGATAAGCAGCATGACATCGACGAGGCTTAATGAGTACGGCATATTAACTTTTTTACTCCGACAAATTAAATTCTAAAACATTTTTTTTGAGGTAAAAGAAAAATGAATAAAGACGTTTGAAGTATTTGTAGTTAAAAAATATTTCCTATTTAGTGTAAATGGGTATTAAAATGAGTAAAATGCATCATTTTACCCGAAGCAGTTAGGTGTTAAGTAAACATTGCACGAGCCGTTGAGCCAATGACTACGGGGCATGCAGTCAACGCACGTATTTTATACAGGCATCCGTTACAGAGATAATTCGTAAGTATTTCTCTGTGAAACAGATTGTCATATTTTATGTAATTTATTATTTAGACATTTATTCACATGTGACAAGACCATGTTCAACTCTCATTTGATGGCCGAGTTGTAAATGGATTAAAACTCTCGCGAGATTTAAAACTCCCAGTTGGCCTACCGTTTCTATGACAATAAACAATCTACAACATGCATTATGCCAATTGTAAGTCTTTCTTTAGGCCTGAAATGTTATAAAAACTATTAATTAGACATTAACTAACTTATTCAGACTATAATCAACTCTCGATGTCGAGGCTAGCATGAGATTTTTGTTGGATTGTAGTTAGATTCGCTGAAATATTTTCATTTTTCACAGTAAGAAGCAAAATAAATAAGGATCATTTTGTTATACGAACAACTAAGTGATGCGTTTTCTATGGCGCTCAGTATATTTTAGTGAGAACGGTCAGTTCTTTACAAAATACATCCTTAATGATTTGTTTTATTTTTCAGGATATTCAAAATGAACGTTCTCTCTTTACTCCTGTTTTTGGTTTATTTTTTGTTTGGTGTCGATGGTCTGGGTTTTACTTTCATAGAATACGGCAATGGAAACTTTACTATATATTTAGTGGGGAACATACCAGTAAGTTACCCAACTATATGTAATATGATTCAATTTATGTGAAATTATGAAGCACGTGTGTGGATGGTTCATACGGCACTGTATTTGGGGTGTGTATAGCCTTACATCAGTGGTTCTCAACCTTTTTTGCCAGCGGCACACCTTGGAACATATGAAAAAATAGCGGCACACCTCGCTAAATATATTTGGAAAATATTTGAATTTTGCAAACTAGAAACATGACAAGTCATAGACGACATATAACTGTAGATGTAGACTTGAATGACTCAAACTAAATAAAGAAAACACGGTTATAAACTTATTTTATTGCAGTGTTTCGATTTTTATCAGCCAAATAAATGGTTTCTTTAGTGAGAAATTTTCTGAGTGTGCCGTTCAAAATTTCGCGGCACACTTAGGGAGATTCCGTGGCACACTGGTTGAGAATCACTGCCTTACATGCTACGATATACTGAAAGTTGAATGTCTATAAAGAGACCAGTCCAAAAATGGTTTAATTCTCTTCAAAAATTATAAAATGTGGCATCCTTTGTCGACTGTATTTAAATGAACCTCTTGCTTATCTAATTGAATCCCTGTCTTGAGATTGTCTCTCGTTGATTTGGGTTTTTTTTTAAATTAAATATTAAATAATCAAACTGAGTTATTAATATGGATAAAACCGCGGGAACTTTGATATTTTCAACGATGCATATCATGTCGCACAGCAACTTTAAACATGCATTATGCAAGCGCTAAATCTGTCTGTTACAGGTCTTTCTTTAGGCCTGAAATGTTATCTAAATTATCAATTAGACAGTTAATTAAAATTAACTTATCCAGACCATAATGAACTCTCGATGTCAACGCTAGCCTTCGATATTGACTGGATTAGAATCGTATGTGCTGCATAACGCTTATTGATAATTAAATCCCAAAAAAAGGGAGACTATGCTTTTAATCTTACTGACTTGAGTAATGATGATCGAGGCTAGGTGGAAATTCACTAGCTTAATTATCGGTTCGGAGTGGATCAGTTTATCTGAAATTGTCGGCAAATTCTCTTTACATTATCAAGTTTTTAACCATTATTGTGACAACTGTCAACTCTTTATCTAATCTCCCATATAATAACGTATCTTATAATAATGAAGCAAGTTGTTATTCTTCATGTTTTAGATAATTCAACATTCTGCTCGTCGACCTTTTGTATACATTGGTTCTGGTGAGACGGAGTTCAGAGAGAGGTATGGTAATTATAAGATAGCTGATTATACAGGAGAAAAGATTGGTTTATCATCCTATACGGTAACCAATGATAGTCGTGGTTACAACTTAACTATGTACTCCTGTTCAATCAAGGTAAATGACTGAATTGACATTTTTGTATTCAATCCCACCTCCTCTATGCTCGTAACTGGGAAATGACGACGGGCATACGCCAGCCGTCAAGGGATCTTTTACGTACAGGCCAATGAATAGGGCCTACACGGGACCACGGTTTTCCTTCCATCCGAACGACTAGACAGCTGTCCTTGTCAGACCCTCCGTCCTGCATCACTGACAAGAGGGAACCACGCCAGAAAATGTCGTTGAACTTTCTTGGCCATTGCAGGGATCGAACATCCGACCTCAAGGCTAGCGCGCCGACGTCTTACCCACTTAGCCGGCTTCTTACCCCCTCTTATTTATATGTTTATCTACAATATTCTACATTTTGACTTATTGACTTATTTCCAGTTTAACTCGCAGGGGCGGATCTAGGAATTTTGAAAGGGGGAGGGGCGCCGCAAAATGAGGGCACACACCGCGGAGACGTGGCATGCCGCTGAGAAGGGGTGGGCATGAAAATTATCCATAATTTCCTTGCATCTGTAGCCATTCTAATTAAACGTTCGGAACGGACATATTTGGATCTGAAAAAGGCACTTTCAGCAGTAAAAAAGGGCACTGTCGAAAATAAGGAAGGGGCGCGAGATTGAATCCGCCTCTGACTCGACCGTATTAATGTTGTATGGGTATATTAAATGTTGAGATCTGTCGATGGCCATGCTTTAATTAATTATAGATATTATTAATACACAAAGACATATACTAACAGAGAAATAGCTAAAAGAGTATGGTAATCTGATTAAAATACTCATCTATATTTCGTTTCGTTATTTTTATACTCCCGATGGCCGACACTACAGCTGTACTGGGAGGTCGCGTCAGAGGTCATACGAGCGGCTTTAGACCCTTTGACATCATACATCGATCACTCAATCTTCGTTGACTTTTCTATGAGTTTACCCACAGCTCCGTGCAGAACTAACAGACCGTTTCATTGGCCAATTCCTCACATCACCAAGATCCTAGTGTAGTAAAGACAAGTAAAACAAAAGTTTGAACTATACAAAACGAAACGAAATAGGATATGTTTTTTAATCCGATTGAGATTATGGATATTATTGTTGTAGGCGTTATAAGACAGGGATCTGAAAAAGGCCATGTTTTATCTATATGATATTATTCATGTAGGCGTTATTAGATAGGAACCTGATGAGGGCCATGTTTTAACTATATATATATTATTATTGTAGGTGTTTATAAGATTAGGGTCTGAAGAAGGTCATGTTTTAAATATAGATATTGGTGATATTGGTAGTTACAATAGAGTATGGATACAATTGACAGCTGATACTAACGAGGCCATTTATGGTGGCGGAGAACAGTATTCTTACCTTAATCTCCGAGGTCGTCAATATCCTATCTGGACAGGAGAACAGGGTATGTTAACAATATTCTTACCTTAATCTCTGAGGTCGTCAATATCCCATCTGGGTATTCTTACCTTAATCTCATAGGTCGTCAATATCCCATCTGGGCGGTAGAACACGGTATTGTTACTTTAATCTCCGAGGTCGTCAATATCCTCTCTGGACGGAAGAACAGGGTATGTTAACGTGTCTAACCTTATTTACATATTGATTTTACTAATCGTCTAATCACCTCACAACATAATGGACGATGGTAGTATATTCCTTGACCCCAAAAACATTAGGTTAGATACCAAAATTATCATTCTAGAATAAATACTATCAGAGCTATAGGCCGTCCTGGATACCATCTTGAAGTTTTGAATACGCTCAAGGGTGACCGAGGTTCACCCGGCAGATTCTGAAAGAGGACACTCTAGGCTTCTAAAATCAATCATTCTATTGGTTGTTTCGCATTATTAGCTAGCATTTTGTTGTTTCGTATTATTATCTAGCATTCTATTGGTTGTTATAGGCATCGGAAGAAACAGAAGTACATTGGTAACTTACGTCACAGATTTAAAACAATCCGGCGGAGATTATTACACGACATATTTTCCACAGCCAACTTTTTACAGTACCAACAAATATTACTTCCATCATAGCGGTTCTAATTACGCCATCTTGGATTTTTCACATCCGAATTTTCATGAGATCTTCATAGCACATCAACCCGGTAGACTGTATTTTAATACCGCTGAAACCTTTCCACTGATGGTTTCTAAGCTGACCAACTTTCTTGGAAGGATGCCAAATCTTCCAGATTGGATTCATGATGGTGCTATTATTGGTGTTCAGGGCGGATCAAAACAAGTGAGTTTATGACGAATTTTTTTGTGTAAATGAAATGGAGTTTAAAATCCCACTGCTCTGCTCCTCAACTGGGCTAATGAAGACCGGATGCTCTTTTGTGAAAACAATATTCTTATTAAGGATATGGAAAACAGGCTTGGCCGATGTAAAGAGAGAGAGAGAGAGAGAGGGAGAGAGAGAGAGAGAGAGAGAGAAAGGGAGAGAGAGTAACCCCACTCGACACAAACTTATAGGCCGTTTCGGGACTTACATATGGTTCAATTCTATTTCAATATTCGCATCGCGCCTGATCAATATTTCACTACAATATTTAAACATATATTATGCAAGAGTTAAATATGTCTATTGCAGATGATGGATTATATCAGCTATTCTGAAACACATGGTTTGAATATTACCGGTGTTTGGATTCAAGACTGGGCTGGTTCTGTTGATGATCTGTTGGGTCACAGGTTGTTCTGGAACTGGGAGTGGAACCAAGAACTTTATCCTGGTACAGACATTCTTTAATTTAATTTGGTCGTAGTGGACTTTAGAACATAGATCCTACACTTGTACGTATCTTTCGGACCTTAGGTGTCCCGCTACTACTTAAGACCCGGGGTGGGCGGGCTGGATGGTCAAATGGTTAGCGTGCGCGCGCTGTATCATACGACCGGCCATTGATTCAACTGGCGTGGATTCGAATTGCGGTTGTTTGTCCAATCTTGTGGGTTTTCTTCGGGTACCCCGGTTTCCTCCCACTGATAAAGACCCCTACGCACAAGCGAATGATTGAAATAAAATTAAACCATATGTTAGTCCCGAAATGACCTAGTTTGTGTCGAGTGGGCGTTAAACCACCCCCCTCTCTGTCTGTCTCTCTCTCTCTCTCTCTCTCTCTCTCTAGCTTAAGACCCCCAACGCATAATTGCACTATATCTTAGTCCCGAAATGACTGTCTTCATTAGCCTGCAGACAAGTGGGACAATCAAATCCATGTCATTTCATTCTACCGATTCTCATTAGAGATTTTTTTTCTACATCGTGGAAGTCGCGGTGACTCAATGACTAAGAAGTCGACTCGCTAACCTGGAGGTCCAGTATTCGATTTATATGTTGGCTGAGAAAGTTTATCAGGATTTTCCGGCGTGATTCCACCTTCGTCAATGGTGCCTTTCAAGGGACAACGAGGTCCCGTGTAAAGATTGGCATTACGTAAAAGAACCCTTGGCAGTTGGAATACGATATAAAAGTAGGCCGTAGCCAAATTTCCCCCATAGCACACTGTATGACGTACGTCCGTCTTCATCGGAAAAGTCGGAGCAGAACAGTAAGACGTTAAAACCAAGTTCATTTCAACGTATTTCATTTCTAAATCGTATAAAACATTCTACACTTCTAGCATTTTTAATGTCATCAAATTTACCGTTTTTTACAGAATTAGACGAGCTTATTATTGGATTAAGAGATCGTAACATACACGTGCTTGCTTACGTCAACCCGTATTTGACTGTGGACGGTAATTTATTTAAATATGCTGAACAGTTGGGTTATTTTGTGAAGAATTCCACTGATGAGACGTACATACAAGATTTTGCTGGTATAATGGCGGGTAGTATAGATCTAACCAATCCTGCTGCTTATCAATGGTATAAAAATAGTAAGTCACATTCAAATCGTTTGTCTGGAATAACCAGTCGTAAAAAAATCAGGTCTAGAATAACCAGTTTTAAAATGGGGATATCTTTTCTCAGATGTTAAACCAAGTGTTGGACTCTATGAATAAAACTGATTGGAAATGAAATGAATGTTAATCGTCCTTTGTCAGTCCTTTTATAGAGATTAAAACTCCCCTCACCCCCCGCCCCTCAATTCTAAAACATATCCCTAAATCTGACTCAACAGTCTGCCACCTGAACCCAACAGACGTATATAGTCCTATCTTGTTTTATGAAACTTGGCAGCAACTTGAACCGTGTAGATTTGAATACCTGAACCTTCCAGATCCTTTCAAACCTTGTTGTGTCTAGGCGTGGTACGTATAAGTCCGCTAAAATAAATCTCGAGTCTCTCGGAATATACGATAACTTGTGTCAAATGGTGGTCGAAATTCGGAACAGATTAGCCGGAAACGTAGCTGCTTACCCCCCCCCCCCCCGGTATTCAAATTACAATTTAATCTGCAAAGGAAGTCTTTACTTGACTTATGACTTGACGTCGGGGTTAACGTCTGCTTTCACAGAGGTTGGTATGTCGCAGACAATTCAAAGGACGTAAAACCCCATTTCATTTAATGCAGAAATCATCAAAGAAAATATGATAGAGTTCGGTATAAGTGGCTGGATGGCGGACTTCAGTGAATATCTACCAGTAGATGCCAAACTTTATAACAACCAATCAGCTACGTCGTATCATAATATATGGCCGGTATTGTGGGCTAAATTAAACCGGGAAGCTGTAGAGGAACTTGAAATGCTGGGGAAAATTGTTTTCTTTTTAAGGGCGGGATTTTCTGGTAAGTGGTAATTCACCGGATCGTGTATTTAACCATTTTATAAATATATAACTTTGTCGCTACGAGAACTTAGCTTAAACGTAAAGATAAACTGATGTGCTTGTTTTTAGCTACGACTACGATTGGATGTCTTTAGTTTCACCTGCCAAACTTAAAGCGGGATTTTCATATTTTCTAGGAAAGTCAAAACATATTTATTTCAATGTTCATTGCTCAAAAGGTTGTCAACTCACTATTATACAATCATAGGCATTATTATCCACACTTACAATTCTTTCATATCGGAAATAATAACACAATCACCTCCCTTGTTTTTCCACCGCCCCCCCCCATGCAATAGCCATCTTCAAACGTTTGAATTTGAAGTTGAAAATGATATTTTTGCCTATTTCTCAACAGGCAATAGTGAATTATAGGATTAACAGTATTATTCTTTAACTAGGTAGGGCTGTTTATAGATACCATCAATCTTAAGGCTTTAATTTTATTATATTTTAAAAATATGAAATTGTAGCTTTAATTTCATTATTATTGCCATGTATCATCTTGAAAATAAGTTAATTTTTTACTATTAAAACTTATTAAACCTACGCACTCCACTCTAGTGAAACAACTTGGGTTTATCGGCAAATATTGTCAATAAATTAAATCAAGTTGTTTTTATCAAAATTGATACGAACATTCCTAATTTCTGTGTATTATTCCTGTGCAACACATATCAGATTAGGGCTTAGTACTTTGATTGGCTGTTGTACACGACGCCCCGCCTTCATGACGTCAAAGATTTAAAAAGACATAATTTGTACCGGTGTCAGGTGCCTAATTGTAGTTGGGTGTGGCAGTAATGTCATGAATAACAATAATCAATCATTGTTTTAATGAAAAATGTTGTCGATTTTGCTTACGGAGACCCGATGTGAGCCCCGTTGGTTTTTTCTAGATGGAACTATACAAAACCCAACTTAACCCGCCGGGGCCCCGCAGTTCATGGCAATAAAGATAAAAAAAAAACAAATCAAATCCAGATGAAAGTTTACCGGTAATCGACTTGGTGACTTAGCCGCTACGGTCGAGAGATCGTTCAGTTGACTAATTGCGAACTTGAAAAGTAAGAAAGATAAACCCTCACCCAAGAGAAACCCCAAGCAGCAATTAGCCCTAATGGCTATTGAAAATGAACTTCTCCTCCGAACACTGGATGACGGGATGGAAACTGGATGATGAGCTCAATGGTCGTAAACAAAGACGCTAATTCTTCCGAGCTCTGTATCTAGACAATCCGGTAATTCGACGACTTGTTATAACTTGTTCCCCGCCCTACATGTCATTTCCGCGCATTGTATACCATTCGGAACTGAATAGATTTCCTATGTCATCAGATATTTTGTAAGGATATGAAATAATCTTTTCGTCGCATTAGGGGCCCCGCGATTCAAGTCAGGCCCAGGGCCCCGTTCCTGTTAGGGTAGGCATTGGAACTATATAGCACCATCTCGAAACACGAGGGGGAGGGGGGCATACGATTACATCATGTGTACCTACTTCAAGAATACACATGATGGCAAATGGCCGCCATTTAAAATACTACGCCCGCCTCTTAGAGACGATAACTTAACTCGCTATAAATTGTAAAAAAATTTACTTCGGCTAGAATTAAAAAACACCTAAGATTAACATTTGCTAAAAATTTCTAAAAAACAAACTAAATTTATGGAAATGGGGCCAAATCAAATCAGGCAAATTACATCAAATAGTCCATGTTAAACGTATAGCAAAAATTTTAAACTAACGCGAGCACGCGCGTTTCTAGACAACGCCATAGCGGGTCATAGCAACCAGTGAGTATAAATTGGAAATCCCCAATGACGTAGATATTATAAATTGGAAAGCCGAGTCTGTCTTAAAATAAGTAGTACCGTCAGTAAACAAGATGGAAGCCATCTGCTATCGTGTTTGATCATGGAGTAGGCAAGCACAGGTGTGTCGTATGGGAGGGGGGGGGGTGAGAGATGCGGTTTCTTATCTATATAACTTTCCTTGGTTTCATTTTTGTATACTTTCGATGGCCTCCACTTACAATGACAAATGTTGCTATGCGGATCATAATCAATTTATATTTTTCAATTTGAAGGAACTGGTAAATACAGTACGCTAATGTGGGCGGGTGATCAAGACGTTGACTTTACCTACGCCGATGGAATAGCCTCTACCATCCCAGCAGCTTTAAACATGGGTCTTAGTGGAGTGGGCATTACCCATTTCGATATAGGGGGCTACACTACATTTGCTCCGCTACTGGTCCGAAGGGAGGAACTTCTGCTTAGATCTGCGGAATATGCAGCGTTTGGTCCGGTATTCAGAACGCATCAAGGTTTGTAACTATCGCATAAAGTGAACAACAAGAAATCCAGGAGCAATTTGAGTGTCCAAGAGCATCGTCTAGTTGTCGTCTGATTGGACGAACAATTGAGGAGCCGTGTACATACTGGCGTGCACGTACAAGAGGCCTTGGCAGTTGTTATTCGATATCAGAGTAAGAAATGGCGCCGGGCACAATTTCTAACTATTCCGTCATCCAACCCCCCTTTGGTAAATGAAGACCAACGAATTCTAATGTAGGCCCATAGGCCGTTAAACTCATTCCAAATACTGATGATGTAATACAACAATCTTAATACCTTATAATCAAGTCTACTTTCGTCTACACTCTTTTTCAGGAAACCAACCAAAAGAAAATGTTCAATTTTATTCATCTCCAGAAATATCGAATAAATTCGCCAGACTAACGCACATTTTTAAAACGCTGAAAAACTATACCAAGATTGTGTTAAATGACACGGTGACGTCAGGGGTTCCCGCCTACAAACCACTATTCTTTAATTATCCCAATGACGTCAGATGTTACAACGTGACGTATCAGTTCCTATATGGCGATGATTTATTAATAGCCCCGGTTATATTAGATTTTAGAAAACGCTGGGACGTATACCTACCAGCAGATCCTGCTGCAAGCTGGGTTCACATATGGACTGGACAGAGTTACCAGGGGCCACGAGATGTAACTGTGCAAGCCCCTGTTGGTAATCCACCTGTGTTCTACAGATCGACGTCACAGTTTGTTAACATTTTTAAAACTATAGGAAATTTGTGAAATTAGGTATAGTCCTAATTTAATGTCATGGAATATTTTTTTCTAAAAATGGCCTAAGCAAAATACATATAGTTAATAGGTTTGTGCATTCACGAGCTCTATATTTTTGTTTAAATTCTGTGCATCCAACATTGTGTGGTAACCAATGAAAGCCTCCAAAAGAAATAACCACCGGAAATACCAAGCTTAAAACTACACCGGAAATGCCAATCGAATACATCACGCTCACTCTTTTTCTGGTTAGAAGGCAGCTATGCCTTGTGGGAATTACTTATCGACCTCATTGGCTCAAACGGGGATATCAAGAAAAATGCATTTGTGCGAAGTTTTACACGACTCAAGGGAGATAACTTCACCTTCCCTGCAAATACAAATCATCTGACAAGAACTCCATCAAACCGCGCATCAATACGGTTTAACGTACAAAATCTCTGCACCAATTGGACAAATGAAGACATTTAAACGCCATGCCATGTTCTATGAGTGCCTATGAGGCATATTTTGCTGTGATAGCCACGTATCCGCCTACTCTACACCGAATTCCTTTAAAGGTTCGTTTTGCGTGTAGCCTATATTATGACGAACTTTGTATGAGAGGAGGGGGGGGGGGGGAGTAACCTCAATTCGACACAAGCTCGGGAAGTTTGGAACCAGAATATGGTTTTATTTCAACAACTCGCTTGTGCGTAGGGGTCTTGGAGAAACAGGGGTTCCTAGAGAAACCCTGCTAGGACGAATAGGCGACCCTACTCCTTGTCGCGTACAAACAGGGAATCGAAAATTCACCACTGACTCATTAACAGACCTTATGCACTAAAGCGCAGGAGTTAAACGCACGTCATTGACTAATCCCCCACACCCATAACAAATATTCCAACTCCTAATGTAGAAAAGACAAGTCAAACGAAATTTTGAACTATACAAAACGAAACGAAATAGGAACCGTGTTTAAAAATATATATTGTCCGAAAAATGGACATCAGCGGTTTTAATTTTATATAAGCGACATTTGTTCGATACTGTACATGCTTTTAATTTGGTTATAAATTACATTTTGCTGTGTTATTGATTACCGTGTATGTCAATTGTTACAGTTCAATATAAACAGATCAATTAAATTAATCAAACCACAAGGTGAATAATTAATATCGATCGGTGATTGCTGTGTAACGTCAATAACAAATCGATCAATCTCTGCGATAACATTGAATCAAGTTATAACAAATCACTACAATTACAGACAATGCTGCCACTACAAAAACTTACTTTTACAAACAATACTTTATAACGATATGAATGAAATGAAATGGGCTAACGAAGGCGGGCGTAAGCCACAAGTGTGCTGGGGGGGGGGGGGATTTGCCAGGGTGGCTGTACTACAGCCTACTCTTTTATCAAATTCCAACTACTAAGGGATCTTTTACGTGCACGCCAATGTGTACATGGGACTTTGTCCTGCAACACTGACTAGGGGGGAACTACACGGAATAATCTGAATGAACTTTCTCGGCCAATGCAGGGACCAAACATTTAACCAGTGTTACCCCCTTATGGCGATATAATAAATTACCACAAAATTTCTTAAAAAATACAATAGTTAAGAGTTAAATAACGATTTGGCCATTCTTGATACAACGGTTCAAAAATAGATGATTAAAAAAGAAAATGTTAAAAATTACTTTATTCTGAACGAAATTATCACGGTTGGAAGTTTAGACAAGAAATAGCCATCAAATGGTAAATTTTGAAGTAAGGACATAACAAATGTTAACCACGAAATGATGTTGAGTGGAATTGAACTCGATTTCCATGTCACTCACGTATAGCGTACTTGCCACGTGACTGTTGTAATTTGAATGAACCCGGATTTTAATTCAACGGTCTATTAATACAGATATAATGTTTGTAACTAGGATCCATAGATAGATTTATTATGAATCATGATTATTGATATGTGCGTAATGTATAGGGTCTGTTTATAGATTAATCCATGTTTAATAAAAGATTAATTGATTATGGTCGATATACTGGTTTATTGCTATGATATACATGTTTATAATGCACAGTACGGTCTACACGCATGGCTTTATATCTATTATATACCTATTTATATATATTAAACCTCTTATACACCTGAAGGTAATAATATACATTGTATTTGTTCAGTAACACCTCCTATCTCTTACACTCGAATGACTAAAGTCTATATATAAGGGGATTGTGTGGTGGCCTGGTATCTTCCCACTGCTAAAATATTGAAATAAGTTTAAACCATATGTTAGTTCCGAAATGACATAGTTTGTGTCGAGTGGACGTTAGACCAACTCTCTCTCTCTCTACCTCTCTCTCTCTCTCTCTCTCTCTCTCTCTGGAAAATTTGGCAAGAAAAGGGAGTAGTCAAACCGATCCCCACTCGTGTACGTTTGGATTCCTATTAAATTTGACACGTAAAATAAAACAAATTTATTAAAAGCATCGCCATTAAAGCACTGACACAAAAAAATTATCGACCTTGAAAGTACACGTAAACATATTGTATATTGCATTAACGTATTATGAATATATTTTCAAAATTCAATATACTAAAAGAAGATAACAAAAGCTCTTAAATTGAATCATTAAATGGCCGAACCGCGCTAATCTACTTTAAATTGAGGCGATCCGATGGCAGCAAGAGCAGATTTTGGTCTTGGCATCAAAATAAATGTCTAATTAATCATTTCAGGGGCGGATCCAGGAATTTTTTTGCAGGAGGGGGTTTGCCAGGTTTCTGTCACCGAAATCTGCCATCATCGTCTCTAAATTACGTAGGCATACATACAAATTGAGCTTTTTAAACAGAGAAATCATTTTTATACTGATGTAGGATGACTTTGTGATATAATTTCATTGATGCAAGGCATTATTTTTTTTTATGTAGCTGAGCAGCCCCCCCCCCCCCTCTGGATCCGCCCCTGCCATTTATTATACAAAAGATAAATCTACCTATTTACAGGCCTTTCTTGGATAATTAGACATTAATTAAAATAGCATTATGCAAGAGCAAAATCTGATTTTTACAGGTCTTTCTTTAAGCCTGAGATGTTATCTAAATAATCAATTAGACATTAATTAACACATTCAGACCATAATAAACTCTTTATGTCAAGATTAGCCTTCGATGTTGGCAGATTAAAATCGTATATGCCGCTTAATGGCGGTTGATAATTAAATCAATCAGGTGGATAATCGAGACTATGCTGTTTATATTAATGATTTGAGTAATGATGACCGAGGCTATGAATATTTCAAAAGCTTTTTTCTCGGCTAATAGTGAATCAATTTGACTGAAATTTTCAGCAAATTACCTTTACACTATCTAGTTTTTAACTATTGTAGTGAGAACTGCCATCTCTTTATCTTATCTCCCATAATGTAACTTTAACTTATCCAGGCAATAATTAACTCGCGGTGCCATCGTTAGCCTAAGATATCTAGTGGATCTGAATTCATTTTGTGATGGATAATGATTAAAGATACATTATGGGAGATTAGATAAAGAGCTGGCAGTTCTCACTATAATAGTTAAAAAATAGATAATGTAAAGGTAATTTGCTGAAAATTTCAGTCAAATTGATACACTATGAACCGAGAACGAAGCGAGTAAAATATTCGCATAGCCTCCGTCATCATTATTAAAATCATTAATATAAACAGCATAGTCTCGATTATCCACTTTTTTAAAAATCTAAATATAAGCGTCATATTATAGGAATCTAATCCAGTCAGCATCGAAGGCTAGCCTTGACATCGAAAGTTTATTATGGTCTGGATAAGTTATTTAATGTCTAATTGATAATTGAGATGACATTTCAGGCCTAAAGAAAGACTTGTAATAAGCAGATTTTGTTCTTGCATAATCCATGTTAATCGAGACTTTGTTTATTATTTACCAACGTCAATAAAGACAACCGAGACTAGCCTAAAACTGAATCGGTAGTATCTCAGTTCAGAGTGAAGCAATTTGTCTGAAATGTTAGCAAAAACCCTCAGCTCTTTATTTATTCCTACCTAATGCCCTTTAAGAATTGATATAACAATTAAGGCCTAAAGCAGGGACGGATCCATGAATTTTTCGCAGGAGGGAGTTTGCCAGGTTTCAGTTAAGAAAATCTGCCATCATCGTTTCTAATTTAAATAGGCATACATACAAATTGAGCTTTTTAAACAGAGAAATCATTTTTATAATGATGTGGGGTCACTTTGTGATGTTATTTCATTGATGCAGGGCATTATTTCTTTTTTATGTAGCTGACCAGGGTGGGGTTTGGACCCCTCCCCCCCTCTGGATCCGCCCCTGTAAAGAAAGACCTGCAAAGACTATAGACCTTCAAAGACCTGCAATAGGCAGATTTAGCTCGTGGATAAAGCCTGTTAAAGAATTATGAGAGACGATGTATACGTACATTATATAAAACAGAAATGTATTATTATATAGGCCATATTTGTTGACATATCATTTTACCTAAGGGAAGTGTGTTACAATAATATTAATACAAACTAGATAATGTAAAGGTAATTTGCTGAAAATTTCAGTCAAATTGATACACTATGAACCGAGAACGAAGCGAGTAAAATATTCGCATAGCCTCCGTCATCATTATTAAAATCATTAATATAAACAGCATAGTCTCGATTATCCACTTTTTTAAAAATCTAAATATAAGCGTCATATTATAGGAATCTAATCCAGTCAGCATCGAAGGCTAGCCTTGACATCGAAAGTTTATTATGGTCTGGATAAGTTATTTAATGTCTAATTGATAATTGAGATGACATTTCAGGCCTAAAGAAAGACTTGTAATAAGCAGATTTTGTTCTTGCATAATCCATGTTAATCGAGACTTTGTTTATTATTTACCAACGTCAATAAAGACAACCGAGACTAGCCTAAAACTGAATCGGTAGTATCTCAGTTCAGAGTGAAGCAATTTGTCTGAAATGTTAGCAAAAACCCTCAGCTCTTTATTTATTCCTACCTAATGCCCTTTAAGAATTGATATAACAATTAAGGCCTAAAGCAGGGACGGATCCATGAATTTTTCGCAGGAGGGAGTTTGCCAGGTTTCAGTTAAGAAAATCTGCCATCATCGTTTCTAATTTAAATAGGCATACATACAAATTGAGCTTTTTAAACAGAGAAATCATTTTTATAATGATGTGGGGTCACTTTGTGATGTTATTTCATTGATGCAGGGCATTATTTCTTTTTTATGTAGCTGACCAGGGTGGGGTTTGGACCCCTCCCCCCCTCTGGATCCGCCCCTGTAAAGAAAGACCTGCAAAGACTATAGACCTTCAAAGACCTGCAATAGGCAGATTTAGCTCGTGGATAAAGCCTGTTAAAGAATTATGAGAGACGATGTATACGTACATTATATAAAACAGAAATGTATTATTATATAGGCCATATTTGTTGACATATCATTTTACCTAAGGGAAGTGTGTTACAATAATATTAATACAAACTAGATAATGTAAAGGTAATTTGCTGAAAATTTCAGTCAAATTGATACACTATGAACCGAGAACGAAGCGAGTAAAATATTCGCATAGCCTCCGTCATCATTATTAAAATCATTAATATAAACAGCATAGTCTCGATTATCCACTTTTTTAAAAATCTAAATATAAGCGTCATATTATAGGAATCTAATCCAGTCAGCATCGAAGGCTAGCCTTGACATCGAAAGTTTATTATGGTCTGGATAAGTTATTTAATGTCTAATTGATAATTGAGATGACATTTCAGGCCTAAAGAAAGACTTGTAATAAGCAGATTTTGTTCTTGCATAATCCATGTTAATCGAGACTTTGTTTATTATTTACCAACGTCAATAAAGACAACCGAGACTAGCCTAAAACTGAATCGGTAGTATCTCAGTTCAGAGTGAAGCAATTTGTCTGAAATGTTAGCAAAAACCCTCAGCTCTTTATTTATTCCTACCTAATGCCCTTTAAGAATTGATATATTAAGGCCTAAAGCAGGGACGGATCCATGAATTTTTCGCAGGAGGGAGTTTGCCAGGTTTCAGTTAAGAAAATCTGCCATCATCGTTTCTAATTTAAATAGGCATACATACAAATTGAGCTTTTTAAACAGAGAAATCATTTTTATAATGATGTGGGGTCACTTTGTGATGTTATTTCATTGATGCAGGGCATTATTTCTTTTTTATGTAGCTGACCAGGGTGGGGTTTGGACCCCTCCCCCCCTCTGGGTCCGCCCCTGTAAAGAAAGACCTGCAAAGACTATAGACCTTCAAAGACCTGCAATAGGCAGATTTAGCTCGTGGATAAAGCCTGTTAAAGAATTATGAGAGACGATGTATACGTACATTATATAAAACAGAAATGTATTATTATATAGGCCATATTTGTTGACATATCATTTTACCTAAGGGAAGTGTGTTACAATAATATTAATACAAACTGTATATCGAGTTTAAGGTGGAATTATAATATGTAATGTTCAGTCAACGGCTTAAAGAAGTGTTGTGGGCAAGTTTTTAATTGAAAGTTCAGTCACCGATCACATTCGAGCAAAATGGGTACAATAAGTGACTTCTCTCGACTAAAAATACCTGTAGTCGGATTGATTGTTTAATAACATGTACAAATGGCTCTCTCCAGGCTTGGATAGCTATCTCCGTGGGTTTTCTCCGGGACTCCCAATTTCCAACCACTTCATGATAAAGACCCCTACATTGTGCCATAACATTAGACCCGAAATGACGTAGTTGGTGCTGACTGGACGCTAAACCTCATTTCTCCCTGCTTTGATATGTAGTAACGCCAAGTTCATTAAACCAGGATTATGTAGAATTGGATGCATTAATTCTCCAGGTATTGTTGACGTGTTCTGAATACAACGAGGTCGAATAATTGACATTTCTCATTCGAACTCATCCAAGGCTCGGTGATACGCATGTCAACTCAAGGTAAAATTTTATGGATACACAATTACTGAGTTAAATACAGAGGGACGTTTCAACGAGGATACGCTCCACTTTATCAAGCAAACGTCGCTTATTGTGTATGTATTAGTAAGTGCAGGGGGACTGCACCACACACAATTCTACACAAAGACAAATATATGGACAAGACATCGTACTCAGAGACCACAAACATAAACAATTCAAACAGAGTGAATGGATCCGGGGGCTAGCCGTAAGCGTCCACTGCGCTGTACAATCCCGGGCCTGTGGTGACACAAGACTTCACTCATATTTGAAAACAATTGGAAATATAACCCAAGGAAATAATTATATAATGTCAGTCATGAGTCATGATCTGTCATATGTTGCAAGAATTACAAATGCAAGCATATTGTTGTAACCACACCGTTAAATGTATCAAAGAAGTAGGCCTAGTTCCAAAAACTAGATGCATTAAATCAATAAAGAAGAAGATTGAAGTATATTGAATGCATTTAGGACACACATTACAACCGTCACAGAAACAAACAAAACTGAATACATGGAAGCAAAGGAATGTAGACCGTGTATAAAATTCTACCTTGTGTTAATATGTTCAATTACTAAATGCCGGGACCGACAAATCGACGGACAGGGCTATCGACCGACCGACCCATGGACATGAGCAACGGAGCCGACCAATCGGAGGATAGGAGTAACGGGACCGACCAACCAGTGGACAGAGGTAACGGAATTCATGTGTTTGTCCGGAAATTATCCACTTTAGTCTCTTGAATGGGACGAAAAACCGAGACTCCGTTTACTCAATGGCGTGTACGTAAAAGATCCATTGGCAAATGGAATGTGTTATAAGAGTAGGCCCTATCGCTGCTGCCAGGGCAACATTTCCCTCACAGCACACTGTATGGAGTATATGACTGGCTTCATTAGCTAGTAAGGCTTTAAACCACCTGTCATGTGCTTTCAGTTTAAACCTTGACTCGTCTCATCTATCTGTATGTTTACTTACTGTGAGATATTAATCATGTCTAGGCTAGGATATACAACAAATATTGATTATTGAACTATAACACTTAAAGAGACACATATTTGTTGATTTAACATTTCTTATAGACTCGTATAGTTGATTTAACATTTCTTATGGACTAGTATGGAATCTATCATGCATTCTATAATGGGATCTATCATACATTCTACCGAATTCATCATACATTCTAGCGAATCTATCATACATTCTAGCGAATTTATCATATATTCTAGCGAATCTATCATACATTCTAGCGAATCTATCATACATTCTACCGAATTTATCATACATTCTAGCGAATCTATCATATATTCTACCGAATCTATCATACATTCTACCGAATCTATCATACATTCTAGCGAATTTATCATACATTCTACCGCATTTATCAGAGATTCTACCGCATTTATCAGAGATTTTACCGAATCTATCATACATTCTACCGAATTAATCATACATTGTACAGAATCTATCATGCATTCTACCGAATTTATCATTCATTCTACCGCATTTATCACACCATTTCGCATTGGAAATTAAATACTATCATATGGGGTGTAATGCTTTATTTTCCTGCATCGACTGGAATAATTGAGGAAGGTCTTCGTGTGGGTGCTTTAATTGGGAATTGTTATATAAATAAAGACTGATTGGGATAAATTACGTTTTGTTATCCATATGTCGACGACAGGCAGCTATTATTCTATTTACGTGTCTTATACCCATAATGACAGTACGAAACATATAATCATTATGGTAACTAACTAACTTCTCGATAATTGGCTATACGTACACAAACAATGTTGGCCTTAAATGGTTTATCGGATATGCATCGGAAGCAAAACCGAGACGGAATTACGAATGGAAATTATTTCATTGCACACACATACACCATAAATGCGTTAGGGTGTGTGTGGCCGAATGGTTAACGTGCGCACGCTGTATCATACGTCCTGCCATTGAGTCAACTGGTTTCGAATCTCCGGTTGTACGTGGCAAGCAGTAGGGTCGCCTGTCCAGCCTCGTGGGTTTTCTCCGGGTACTCCGGTTTCCCCCCACTGCTAAAGACCCCTACGCGCAAGCAAATTATTGAAATAAAATTAAAACCATATTTTAGTCCCGAAATGACCTAGTTTGTGTCGAGTGGACGTTAAAAATCATCTCTCTCTCTTTCTCTCTCCATTTGATTTCATATCGAGGGACTGTCCCTTTAAGGTGTACCTGCTATACGTGTGTAGTATAGTTATAATTAAGTCTACACACCTATACAAGGACAAACTAGAGATTAGATCTAATTCAATGCCACGTCTTAAATTATTAACGACCCCCTTAGAGTTATAAAGCCGGTGTCGAATGACACCACCCATAGCAACGTCGTATGTCGAGTATGTTTGGCTTTCTGATATTTACAAAAGTGATGTTACAGTATTACGACATAAGTATAAGAAATCGTGTAAAAAAAATATTTGTATATAAACTTTGCATGCAATCCTTGTATGCAATGATACAATAAAATCGTATTTTGTGCTATATAGACGTTTTTGTTTATTGTTTTCCTTATCCAGTGCATATTCCCAATCCCGTAAAAAATGCCCACCCCCATCCTTAGCTTCTCTACTGGAATAACCCGGCAGCGCCACAGTAGGCTACACTCCGACTACTATTCAGATTTCAATTTAGACAAATTATATCAGCTAAGTTATCGACTTTATAATGGCGGCAGTTGTGATGATAAATCATGGAAATCGGTGTTATTGGATACCTTGTTAAATAACAATGTTTTGGATTAATAGGATTAGATTGTATTACGTCACAGTTATGACATCAGAAAGCGTGTGATAAATAGTGTAATAACCGAGATAATTATATTATGACGTAATAATTATATCTTTTTGTATGTTATCGTGACGCAGTAATCCGTATGATAAACAAATAAATTCCTATAAATTAATTTGCAAACTGACAAATTGCCCCTTTTTTGACCCGTAAAGGAAATTTTCTTTGCGTCTATATTTTAAAAATATATCCAGAAATCATTGAATTCCAAATAGGTTAGTTTGGAAATATAAAATAAGTAAAACACCCAACTAAATTCCATCATTGTTTTATAATGACTGGCTTTTTTAATGCTGATAAATATACAAATTTATGTACACATATTTAATAAAAAATAATATACCTTTAAAACATATCACTTTCTAATTTACACACACACACAAAGCGCGAAAAACTTTAATTATAAATGGTATCATAAAGTTATTTTTATCTTCCTGCCTAACGATTTCTATATTTCACACTTCGATTCGGGTTCATCATCTCTCACTTGATATAACGAGAACACCCCAAGTCCGAAATCTCCAAACAGAATGAAAAAATAGTATTTCTTTTATCACAGAATAGCTCGGCAGGAAATATCATTTCGAATATTCGAAATTGTTCGTTAAGCCGGGGCTTAAAAACTTAATATTTTGAACACTTTGCACATTTTGATGTCAGTTCTTTTCCTAATTAAAATTGTTAGGAACTGTCACAAATTAAAACTGATCTTTAAAAATTCATTGAATTAGATGAGAAAGGTTAGCCAGATATGGCTGAAGGATAACCGACTCCATTTCTAGTGTAAAATGTATCGGCAACTATACGCGTTCTGCCATGCGCTGGTTTCTTTATGTCCTCCTTTTTCACTACATCACTGAGTCTCCAGCCATAATCCCACGAGCTTAGTAATGGATATTGAAATTTAACTTCCGGTATTTTGCTATATCTGTCCTGGAGGTATTGATATCGGCCTTTTCCTTCTTTAGTGAACCCATCGTATAATTTACTTTGAGTTTGCGGTGTCACAGCTCGCATGTTTTCGACCGTTATAAATTCACTTCTTTGCCCCAGCGTATCAATTTGTGTCGACTTCTTTTTGTTGAATTTCTGCTCAGCGGTAATTGCCGGTAATCTTTCCATCAATGCTTCCGATGGTTTCGATCTTTCTTCAATTTTTCTTCTGAAAACCTCCATTTGTTTTGGCTTTGCTACATCAGACGCGCTTCTGTTGAAAAACCAAGCTAAACGTGAATCGCGCTCTTTGTTAAAAGACTCCGTTAAAAAGTTTTGATACTGAGTTGAGAAATTGGGATTTCTAGCTGCCATTCTGTAGATCTAGTTTTTCCCTTACTTTTACCTTACTCAAGCCTCTTTCACCGCCCGTGTTGTATAAGACCACAGTTTTAATAATTACCGACAGTCATAGGTAACAGCGCGTGGCCGCATATCAACGTCGCCACTAGCAACATGACGTAACAGATACGGCGAGAACTTCAAGGTTTACCGAGATTTTGCGAGAATTATACATCCAAGATGGCTCCGAATTGGCCAGAGGAAGTAGATGTGTTTTCTGTACCACATTCTAGAATGAAAGAGTTGGTACAGGGTTATTTGGACCAGGTTTGTGTGCTCCTTAAATAGCTTCTGGTTAAAATGAAACCATTGTCACCCGGCTCAATGACCCGTTCGTCGAGAAATCGATCTGACTGTACTCCGAGTCCGAATGGTTGACATTTTTAATCATTTGAGATTTGGCGTCTGTCCAAGTTGGTTTTGAGGATCACGAACACAGTGATTGTGATGTCTGTCAGGTAGGCTTCAACATTCCCCTGGCTTGATAACATCTTAATGATGACCTCCCAAAACATGACAATGTCAAAGCAGTGACATGGATTATTTCAAGACTACTTTTTTTGAGATCTGAGTTCCCTTCCAACGCCTTGGCTTGTTCAAATTTTGAGTCAGTCAGACTGTCAGTTAAGGTCTAGTGTCAAGCAATGTCACATGAGGTAATACTTATGGTTTAAAGTATATGATGTAATCTACTAAGAAGGGCCCTCACAATTAAGCCGATGTGCCCTCCCCCATGCCCTTCCATACTGTATACTGTAACTGCTTTGTTAGTGCCTACGTTCAGTTGATTTTCCTATGATTAAGGAAATTAAAAGATACCACTTTTTATACTTTTTAACACTTTGCCTAACTTTTATGTTTATTTCCCCCTCAACTCTGTTGTATTGAACGAGAAACCCTATTCCATATATATTTTGGAAAAATCGTAACTCTTCCATTTTGTTGAAATATGAGCTGCCGGTTTACACTGGTTTAGGGAAAGCGAACGACGATAATTTGTTATCTCAGCCGCCAAGACGGCTAGTCCATTTCTGGTATGCACTTAGATAATTTGCCACCCCTCAAGAAGTGTCCGACAAGGAAAGACCTATCATGAATTTTCAAACTCTAAATATCAACAATTAAACCAGCCAAAGTAGTGCTTAACCCTTAACCGGTCAACGTCATTTTGCCGTTATGACGTCAAGTGGTCATGCTAAAAAATAACTAACGTGAAATACTTTGTATGCCTATTACAATTGACTACTGCCGAATAATTATAGGTGATAGATTCTTGACACCAATAAAAAAGTTGAAGAGGATAAGTTGATCTATAATTTGCGTATCATTTTAAATCATTTTCATAAGAAATATTGTCTTCAGAATCGGCGTATTCGATAAAACCTGAGTCGGAATCATATATAGGCATTTCAATGACTTTTAGGGTCTTGAACATTTCCGACATCGTTAAATTACGTTTTTTGTCAAAAAATGTTGAACGAAGACATGTTTTTCCCAATGTTATTGACAAGACAAGTTCTTGTCTGAGACGCATGCGTAGCGATATCAATTAAATACAAAACTAAATAACTCAAATGCGGCTTATAAAAAAGGTTCTTGCTATGGTCGCAAATATGCGACCGTGACCACTTTTGGATATAACGTTGTGGTGCGAATGTGCGACCCTGACCGGTTAAGGGTTTAAAGGGACAGACATTGACCTTATTATGGTCTGAGGTGAACAGTGACACTATCCAAACAACTAGATGTTGACCTTGTCAGACCCTTCATCTTGAACCTACTGACAATAGGAAATCACACAGGAAAATTTCAGGGAACTTTTTGCGACCAAAGCTGAGATCGAATCCAGGACCTTCCAGTTAATGAGCCAGCGGACACCATTCCATTTCAATCCTATATTATTAAACGTAAATTAATTACCAAACAACAAACTTAAAGGAGCCAAATCGCTATTCTTTTTCACCTAGAAATTGTCACAAAAGGGGCGTAACGCATACTAATGTAATATGAATGTAATATTAACTGATTTACATTTAATCGTTTCTGTTTTTACTATAATTTCTGATCAGTTATTCCAGTCTACATTGGAAGTATTCTCCTGTGGGGTAATTTAGCTTTGTTCATTGAGTTCCTCCATTGTGCAAATGGCACTCGAAAGCATTCTGGCACGCAATTTGTGTTTCAATTTGAAAATTTTCATTTTGTCTTAAATAAGATGTCAGAGGCCCATCTTTTAATGGTAAGATAACAACATCAATGTTGATTTAAACTGACCAATAAATCGTGTTTTGAATGTTGACGACTGTGGATGATATTGAGTTAGAGACATAGCTACTTCAACAAGACTGTATAAAGTATTTTAAATAAAAGTGGTTTAATTAAAGACACGTTTGGGGCTACCAATTGATAAAGGACATAATCCCGGGTGTGTATGGAACCACAGCGTGGACTTCCAGTTGATAAAGGGCTGTAGCCCCCCCCAAAAACACTATACATTGTACAGTCTTGTCAAGTTTGTTCCTTAGGGATTAATTTATTTAAATTTTTTCCTCTTCTTCCCCGGCCATATCACCGAGATACAGGCTTATTTGTGCTACTGTTACAGGAATTTTTCCACCCTTCTGCCACTTTGTATTTTGTTAAACCTTTTGCTTATTATTTTCAGATGACATCAACAAACTTTTCTAATGTCATTCATCTTACAACACTGCTGAGGAATCTATGTGATACATTCCGAGAATTTAAAGTTCATGAACAAATCGAAAATAAGTTTATATTGTGTAAACTGCGGCAGAAATTACGATCTTTATCGATTCGCAATAGTGCCGTCTGTAACTGTCATTCCGATAACCGTCTGACGGAGATGCTAGAACTGGTAGAAGATGGTTTTGATTGGACTTGGCGCCCACAAGCCGACAGAATGCATTATGGGTTTAAGCTACGTCGAGCGCTTGAAGATTTTACACAGACTTTTATCCCTCACATGGAAGAAGAAGAAGCTGTAATTATATATTTTTATTATTTTACAAATTACATGAAAATTTTGGATTGTTTGTCTGTAGGGTCCTGGGTTTATATCCCTTCATGGCTCGAGAAGTATCCAACTTTTTTTAGTTGTTAGAACTATCGACGAGCAACTGGCCAGAAAGTTGTCTTGTAGTATGAAGGGAATGAAAAAACACTTTCCCATTACCAAACAGCAGGCACATAAAAGGACGCTTAGAATTTGTAATTCAATCAAGTCTAGGTGGACATGTTATTGTCTGGTGAAATTTTCCTTGAAATAAATAACGATAGAATTCAAAACCCATATAATGAAAATATGAACTAAATCGCCAATCAGTGTAGTAATCTGCAGATTTCACCATTAGAATGTGTCAAGGCGATCTTCCAAAAGACGAGGAGTATCAGTGGTACAGGAAGTTAAGCTCTGTATAATGTACAGGGGCCGTTTTAAATATTAGAATTAGAACAAAATGGTCTGAGACGGAGAGTAGCGCTGTATCTACATTTGATTCATTGTTTAAACTTTAAACCCCAATGTTTTTAGGAAATGAAAAGCGAGTTAAGCATCCTACTCTTCTGCTCCTTTTGGCCTAATGCAGCGATTCTCAACCAGTGTGCAAGATCTTCCTAAGTGTGCCGCAAAATTTTGAACAGCACAATAAACCAATTTTTCACTAAGGAGGCCAGCTATTTGACTGTGCTTTTCTTTATTTAATTTGATTCATTCTATGTGTCTATGACTAGTCTGCGTCTACGGTAGTATTCCGTCTTAAGACTTGCCATGTTTTTATTTTGCAAACTTCAAATATTTTTCATATATATTTAGCCAGGTGTGCTGCTATTTTCTCATGTGTTCCAAGGTGTGCCGTTGGCAGAAAAAGGTTGAGAACCACTGGCCTAATGAAAACAGCACACTGTGTGCTTGAAGGGAAATTTGGACAAGACAGCCAGCACTCCAGCCTACTGTTATTTTGAATTCCATCTATCAAGGGTTCTTTTACATGCACCCCGATGTCTACGCAGGACCTCAGTGTTTTATTCCTTTCGAACAACTCTACATTTTTCCATACCAGGCCATCTGTCCTGCACAATGAAGAGAGGACGCCTTGCTGGGAAATCACGATGAGCTTTCTTGGTCAATTCGAACCAGTGTTTTACTCCCTCCCCACTCGAACCTCGTTGGTTTCCTCCGCTGCTAAAGACCCCTATGCGCAAGCGAATTATTGAAATAAAATTAAAACCATATGTTAGTCCCGAAATGATCTACTTTGTGTCGAGTGGACGTTAAACCCTGTCTCTCTCTCTCTCCCCCTCCCCGCTGTTTTTAAGAGAAAATAAAATGTAGTTAAAATGTTAGATGATACTTATTTTGTTCATTTTATCACTAGGTGTTTCAGCCAATGCTGATTGAATATTTTTCCTACGATGAACTGAAAGCCATCAAGGCAGAAGTTATTCATCAGCATTTAACAAATGGTTCTGAGAATTATCAGGAAGAAAAATTTGTTGAAGATACAAAATCTAGTAAGTTAACACAATACTGAATCATTTCTCACAAAATATTGAATAATTTCATGCAATATACTGAATAATTTATCACAAAATACAGATCAGTAGTTTCATGTAAAGTAGTTAAGAATTTCTCACAAAATATGTATTCCAAAATAGAGAATAATTTATTTTAAATCCAAAATAAGTTCCTTCAAAGTTCTGAACAACTTATTAATTACATTACAAGGTACAGAAAATAAATTATTATATTATATTAGGGGGGGTTGTATGGCCGAATGACATGTACGTGGCAAGGAATAGGTCGTCTGTTTAACCTCGTGGGTTTCCTCCGGGCACTCCGGTTTCCTCCCACTGTTAAAGACCCCTATGCGCAAGCGAAATCTTGAAATAAAATTAAACCATATGTTAGTCCAAAAATGATCTAGTTTGTGTCGAGTGGACGTTAAACCCCATTTCTCTCTCTCTCTTTATTAGGGGGGTCTCGTTGGCTAAGTGGATAAGGCGCTGGTTCCCTATTCTGGAGGTCGGGTGTTCGTCGATCCCTGCATTGGCCGAGAAAGTTCATCTCGATTTTCCGGCGTGATTTCCCCTTGTCAGTGATGCAGAAGGAGGGCCTGACAAGGACAGCTGTCTAGTCGTTCAGATGGGGCGAAAAACCGAGGTCCCATGTACACATTGGAGTGCATGTAAAAGATCCCTTGGCAGTTGGAATTCGATATAAGAGTAGGCCGTAGTGCCGCTACCCGGGTAAAATTTCCCTCATAGCACACTGTATGGCGTATGCCCGTCTTCCATTACCCCAGGTCAGGTGCAAAAGAGTAGGACGTTAAACCCCATTTCATTTCTCTCTTTATTACATTATAAGCCAAATTTGAAACAGGGTTGTATATAGTTGTCTCCCCTGATTGGCAATTCTTTGTTCAACTGGTTTATTTGTGCATTGTATCGTAAAGCCTCTCATTGAGTCAAGTGACATGATTTTGACTCACCAGTTGTACGTGACAAGGAGTAGGGTCACCTGTTCAACATCCTGGGTTTTCTCTGGGTCCTCCGATTTCCTCCCACTGCTAAAAGAACCCTTTGCTCAAGCTAATTATTGAAATAAAATTGAACCATGTTAGTCCCAAAATGTCCTAGTTTGTGTCTTGTTGATGTTAAACCCCATCTCGTTCTATATTTTTAATCAGGAGAAGTAAGTGAAGATGAAGAAGATGATGTTAAGAGTAGTTTGGACAGGCTACCAGATGAAGTGTTATTATTGTTGTTTAAGTATTTGTCACCTGTGGATCTGTGTCGATGTAGTCAGGTTTCACGAAGATTCAATCATCTAGCTTTAGATTCATCATTGTGGACTCAACTTTATCCAGTTCAGTGGGTTAAAGGTATGGGCTTGCTTTTTTTAAAATTTCTTTTCTGTCTGGGCGTTGTTGCATGGGTTAACATGTGCCTCAGGCCTGTGCCTACAGAACTGGGTCAAGGGTTCTGCAACCCAGCTCGCTTTCGCAGATAATATTTTTTTCTTCCCAACATTCATGGAAATAATGTTGCTTTGAATCACTCTACTGTAATCCTAATCTTGCATGCAGCTATAAATGAGCACATAGTTTCCCAGACCTAATGTCAAACTAGGACCCCCTGCTGCCCAAATTCCTGGACAGGGCCATGTTCACTTTATATGTATATATTATAGGTATAGGACCGTGTATATGTTATAACTACATGACCCCGTGTATATATGTTATAAGTATATGACCCCATTTATATGTTATATTATAGGTATATGACCGTGTATATGTTATAACTATATGATCGTGTATATGTTATAACTACATGACCCTGTGTATATGTTATATTATAGGTATATGACCCCATGTATATGTTATATTATAGGTATATGACCGTGTATATGTTATACGTATATGACCCTGTGTATATATGTTATATTATAGGTATATATGACCGTGGATATGTTATATTATAGGTATATGGTCTGTGTATATGTTATAGGTATATGACCGTGTATATGTTATAAGTATATGACCGTGTGTATATATGTTATATTATAGGTATATGGTCTGTAGATGAAGTATATGATAATGAATCGGACTATGATAAAGATGTACATGATACGTATATTGTTATTGATGAGGATGCTGATATAGATGAATCACCTGGTAGTGAATTATCCAGTGGTGGCGACGACAACGTCAGACAGGTAATTTATTCACTCTACAGGCACTAGGGACTGGGTGTCGTCCAGATTTTACGAAAAAAGGATTGAAACTACCCTTACCGTCTAGAATCTAATACACGTATCCAGTCAATAGATTGCCGTCTAGAATCTGTTAAATGCCGTCAAGATTCATCAAAAACCGCCCAGTTTGTGCTACCGTGTAGATTTAGGGATGCCGTTTAGTATTGACCTAGATTGTGTACTTCACGACCGTTCATGATCAGTTTCTCGGGATGTTTTTAGAAATGAACACTACCATTTAGATTTAAAAAGGGTTTAGTTTTTAGACATGGCATTTATTTTCCTGGATGTTGTCCAGAAATGAACCGAGTGTTTGATATTGATAACACAAGGCGTTCAGATTTTACGCCAATTTACCACTTTACCAAGAGCCGTCGGTGTTGTTACAATTTATTGAAAAAAGATTTTAAAAATATTCACTGATTCAACTTGGTCAACGTTTTATTCTTTCTGTTATTCATATTCCATCAAGAGATAATTTTATAACAATGGCTGATGTATTTCTACGTGCACAAAACAAGGATAATTTTTTATTGGTTAGAGCCGTATAAATGCAGGGGACCTATAATGCTCAACTCGTGTGTGTTGTATCATTGATTCAACTGGTGTGGTTTAGAATCCCAGGTTGAAAACACAGATCACAACAAGGAGTAGGGTCGCCTTTCAACCTTTGTTGCTTTTCTCCGGTTTCCCCTCCCACTGCTGAAGACCCCTACGTACAAGCGAATTATTGAAATAAAATTGAATCATATGTTAGTTCCAAAATGACCTAGTTTGTGTCATTCGATGTTAACCACCCCCTCTCTCTCTCTCTCTCTCTCTCTCTCTCTCTCTCTCTCTCTCGTTTTATTAAAAGTTATAATGTAACTGTTGTTTATTACAGGTGAAGAGAGAAGTAAAGGTGTTATTATCAATAGTGAAATATTTACTACCTAGAGTTGGTTCAGCTGTTAAGATATTTAATCTAGCCTATAGTCAGGGCATCAGTAATGGCATGGTAAATATAGGTTTCATTTGAAACTATCCTCACAACAGAGATAACAACAATTGTTAATAGACAACTCTCCCGTAAACTGGCAAAAATTAGCAAGTCAAATATTGGTGAAAATTGAGTTACACCCAGATTTTTTTTCTCCTTCACAGAAAAGGCTTCTAATTGTCTTCATTGGTTTTATTTTCAGTAGCTTTATTCTGAAACAAAACAGTTTTACTTTGTTTTCTCAAATCTACATTCAACAGTGTTACTAGGTTTTTCCAGATTACGGAGAACTCTCTTTCACCAACTGTAAAACTTGGTTCAGAAAGTTCACATATTTATCTGGTTTAAAATTAATGCCCTTGTACAAATATCATTCTGAAATACTGTTGCTGTCATTTAGAATGTGTCTCTCAATCATCCATTTATAAAAGGGGGGAAGCCGAGATGACTCAGTGAGTAAGACTTTGTCTCGCTATCCTGGAGGTCTCGCATATGATCCTGGAGGTCTCGCTATCCTGGTGTTGGACTGTGTATTACCCGGTGTGGTTACCCTTGTGATGTAGGACAGGGGTTTGGTAAGTTACAATGTATAGCTGTTCGGATTGGACAATATATAGTGTTCGTATGGCGTGAATAACAGAAATCGTGTCTAAGCATTGGCATCTTCATAAGGCGCTGGTTCGCTGGCTAAGTGGATAAGGCGGTGGTTCACTAGCCTGGAGGTCGGGTGTTCGATCCCTGCATTGACCGAGAAAGTTCATCTCAATTTTTCCAGCATGATTTCCCCTTGTCAGTGATGCAGAAGGATGGCCTGACAAGGACAACTGCCTAGTCGTTTGGATGGGATGAAAAACCGAGGTCCTGTGTACACATTGGAGTGCACATAAAAGATCCCTTGACAGTTGGAATTCGATATAAGAGAAGGCCGTAGCGCTGCTGCCTGGGCAAAATTTCCCCCATAGCACACTGTATGGCGTATGTCCGTCTTCCATTAGCCCAGGTTATGTGCAAAAGAGTAGGACGTTAAACCCCATTTCATTATATTTCATTACCCAGTCAGAGTAGAAAAGTGGAACCTTGAACCCCATTCCATTTATAAAAGTGGTAAGTTTTCATTGTGAGTGATTGTGAACTGATGCAGTTTGAGCAGCATTTTCCAAAGCTGGTTGCAAATTAAGCTGCAAAACTGAATTATTAATGACAACACTTTTCTCACATTTTTTTCCGGCAACCAAAGAGAGTCAATTTTTTTTTTTTCCATTTTAGGTTAAAAGAATTTTGAAACTTTGTCCGAATCTTGAGCATTTGAACTTACGACAAACCAGGGTTACAGATGGCGCTTTCAAGATGTAAGTATGAAATACATCGATTCACAAATAACGTTAAATGCATTAAACCCAATATTTTGACTGCTTTAGCACCAAAAAAACAAGATTTAGTAAGTTGCATATAAGGTAGAGGTTGGCCCAGAAATATTCTCAGGAATATATTTGGTCCGATATTGGTACTCGTTTTAAATGTAAAGCTTTTGCAGAGCAGCTAGTCATTGGATGGTAGTCGGACTACTGACCAATCAAAATTTAAAATAACAATATCCACTCATTACAGCAGTGAGTAGTGGGATTACCTCTAATCAAACGAAACACTGCACGAAGTATGAATCTGTTGAGTGTTATTTTTGTTGATTTATGGGTTTTGTAGAAATAAACACCTGACAAGCACATATTCTCAGTTTAACAGGCCTGAGCCCTTGATGGCTGACATTTTGTCCAGCTTAGATATTTCAGTTTTGTTTTGATAATATGTTCAATACCAAGTTCAAAATGCCAGGCGCTATTTCATCAATACTCAAGTTTTTGTCCTAGAAATTAAATTAATTTTCATACAACCTTAAACTGAAATATATTTAGAATTTAGGCTTTTCATTGGCTGAAAATTAAAATCTTAGCTCGTAGCCAAAGAAAAGGCTGGATTCTAAATTGTTTTCGTAAATAAGATAACTCATCTTTAAATACTAGGTTTTTTTTACGTGTGAAAAGGAATTTCTTATTTCAGATTAGGGCAGACGAAATGTGGACAGAAATTACGTCATATTGATCTTAGTGGGTGTGACGGCATTACAGACGGAACTCTCCGTAAAATATCACAAATCTTTACAGATGCTACCAACATAAAACAAAACAAGATACAGGCAAAGACATTACAAAACTGTGTTGAAACGAGAGACAATGTTAGTGCTATTCCTGAACTGGTAAATCAAGTAACATGTTCACAGTGCGGTCGTAAGAACGTCAGTGATTCGATAAACGATAAATTAGCATCGAGCGAGAAGTTACTGTCGGTTGATACGACGGTGTCTATCCTACAAGATTGTTTATTTGAGAATTATTCGAGGTGTGATCAATCAACTGGGTTGTCTGAACTTCAGATAGAGTTCGATCAATTGGTTTCATTGGTAAAGGGAGATAACTCTGACCCATATCAAACCCAAACAAAGATTGACTTTAGTATGACAACAGAACAAGAGGTGCCGTCATCGACAACAACTGTTAATGGTTCAAACCTATCAAGTGATACTGATGATACCTCAGAGATTCCTGCAATTTCCCAATTGGAATATTTAAATCTCTCTGGTTGCCATAGACTTACAGATACTGGGATTGGGTAAGTTTTCCTGGTTTCCATAGATACTCAAATTCCATATGGTTTATGTTCTTGACAAAATAGAATCATTCCAACCATTAATTAAATTACTTTATAGTTGCTGCCCTTCATAAACTTTTTAGTTTGTTGTAAATTCGCTTAAAAATGAGCTGTCACCTCAAATTCCTTGGATGGAAGCTGGTGCTGTGTCAATGTTGGACTTAAAAGATTTTTTCCATTGTTAATCTGTTTACTTTGGGTTAGCCCCATGTATTTTTTTTTTCAATATATATGAAAATTATTTACATATTTTGAGTGCTTTTACTCATAAAAAGTGTGGGGGTCACGGTGGCTAAGTGGATAAGGCACTGGTTCGCTAGCCTGGGGGTCGGGTGTTCGATCCCTGCATTGGCCGAGAAAGTCCATCTCGATTTTCCGGCGTTATTTATCCCTTGTCAGTGATGCAGAAGGGTCTGACTAGGACAGCTTCCTAGTCATTTGGATGGGACAAAAAAACGAGGTCCTGTGTACACATTGGAGTGCACGTAAAAGATCCCTTGGCAGTTAGAATACGATATAAGAGTAGGCCGTAGCGCCGCTCCCCGGGCAAAATTTCCCTCGTAGCACACTGTATGGCGTATGCCCGTCTTCCATTAGCCCAGGTTAGGTGCAAAAGAGTAGGACGTTAAACCCCATTCCATTTCATTTCATTTCATAAAAAGTGTAATTTTATTTTGTTTCAAGGGTTTATTCAGACTTTACCAGTCGGTCATTTTGCACATGTAGAGAAAGGGGTTTAATTGGGTCAAGGACAGTCACATGGATATTTATACCCACCCACCTCCGTAATAAGCAAAGGAACACATGTAATCAATTATCAATATCATTATTTATTTATACATAAATAAAATATAACAAAAACAGGATAGATTCATTCATTCATTCATTCATTCATCGCAAGTATACCATTTTCCTTTTTACAACATCTCCTGTATATACTCGTCCGAATGGTTGTCGAATGGTTGTCGTATAGCATCTTTAAATAGTCGATCTTCCTATATTCAAGTGAAGTCTTGTGGTTACTGGAGGGAGCATGCTCTAGCCTACCAGAGCTGACTTTCTAAAATTCTGGGAACCCGTTACAAATCTTGAACTTTAATTCTTTAAAATTGTAAATTGACTGCCAGATCAATTCGTCAGGCTGTAGTGCTAGAACGTAATACTGTTTGTCAGTGCCACTGTGAATCACTAAAAGCAACTCAAGAGTTTTAACCCTTGTGGGTGCACGTGGTGAGAATCACATAGCAGGTTACAAGGGGTCCCTATGGACCCCCCAGTTGTAATTCCAAGTTTTTACGTACAGATGTATTTGAATTTAAAAGCAGCGGTTAAGTTTTTATTTGCATTTATATTTGACAACTGAAAAACAACTAAATTATTATACAAAAACATTTTAGTGATATTTTGAACAGATTTAATAATACTTACAAAATTGCTACTTTGTGTACTATGTTATAACGAGGTTAAATGGCGATTCACGCTTGATACAAAAACCATAGAATTTTTGGAATACATCATTTAATTTTTGGTATTTGTAACATGCAGATGTTTAAAGAGAGAATAGTCTGGCATACGCAATATGGTATCAGGCAGCAAACACATTAGCAAAATTCCTACTGCGAGTTGTAAGTTTGGGGTCCGATTGGACCCCTTGTTCCCTTCAAGCGTTGGACCTGTTTGGCATGTAACATAACTCTTCATGTGGGAAGCAGATGAATACCGATCTATTCGCCATGCTTAAAAATATATTGGAGACAAAGTCACTAAATTCCAGAAAGCAATGCCCAGTAATTACTACAAAACACTATAAAACAAGTGCACGGGGTCCACGGAGACCCCACGTGCACCGACAAGGGTTATGTTATATTTTTAAAATGTATTAAAATGAAATGACCCAGATGGTTTCTATAAACAGTCCTACCTTGTTCAAGAATAATCCTATTAATCCTATAATTCTCTATTGCCAGTTGAGATATTGGCAAATATATCATTTTCAACTTCAAATTCATTTGAAGATAGCTACTCCATGGGAGGAATACAAAAACAAGGGAGGTAATTGTGTTATTTCCAATGTCAATGATTTTTACATATAATAGTGAGTTGCCAACCTATTGAGCAAAAGACATAGAAATCATAATTATGTTTTGACTTCCGTAGAAATATGAAATCCAGCTGGCCTAAAGATTGGAACACATATATTAGTGTTGTCACGATATTTCGCAAACTTGATGTATCACAATTCACCTTCCCACGATTTACGTATTGAAACCTGAGATGCTGAATCATCTTGTCATGATTCTTTTTTATACGTGGCCACTTAACATTGTTTCTGCTTTTAACGTTAATACATTTGTTACAGATATTTAATAAAGATGGAACGATTACCATGGTTACGATACCTGGATTTATCAGGATGTTTCAATATGACTGGTACCGTCATACGACAGTTGGTCAGTATTTGTCCAGTATTGGATCACTCACAACTCTACTACTGCGATAACTTAACGGAAGATCCATTCCCACAGACGGCCAGCGGTTGTCTAAACGTCGACTGCCAATCTCGCTACTGCTGCAGAAAGTAAAAGTACATGTAAGTGGGTTTATTATAAAAAAGGGAGGATGGTTGAATCGTTTGCACATGCACGTTTGTTTTTTTTTTCTAACACTATTTATTCAGTAAATAATTTACTTATAAGTGCTTATATAAATTCATCTCCCTATGCACGTTTTATCGTAGGGTCTTTCATTGAGTCAACTGGAGTGGTTTACATGTATATTCCCTGGTTGTAGATGGTTGTTTCGATTCCCCCGTTGTATGCGACAAGGAGTAGGGTGGCATGTCCAACCTTGTGCGTTTTCTCTGGGTCCTACAGTTTCCTCTGATTAAGACCACTACGTACAACGAGATATTGAAATAAAATGTGGGCGAATTTTGCTTGGCAAACGGGGATCACGTGGCTAAGTAGGTAAAGCTCTGGCTCGCTAGCCTGGAGGTCGGTTGTTCGATCCCTGCATTGGCCGAGAAAGTTCATCTCGATTTTCCGGTGTGGTTTCCCCTTGTTATTGATACGGAACAGAGGACAGCTGTCTAGTCGTACAGATGGGACGAAAAACCGAAGTCCCGTGCACACATTGGCGTGCCCGTAAAAGATCCTTTGGCAGTTGGAATTCGATATAAGAGTAGGCCGTAGCACGCTGCCTGGGTAAAATGTCCCTCATAGCACACTGTAACGTATCCCCATCTTCCATTAGCCCATGAGGGGCAGAGGAGTAAGACGTTAAACCCCATTCCATTTTATTCTCGGCAAACTTTTGTAGTCAAATGATTGAATCATATTCTTCTGTTTCAGATTTGCTGGCAACCTGTGCTATTATTTATTGCTTTAAGGACAAGCTGTATTTTTCCAGTGACAGCCATGTTTAATATTCTGTGGACTTAATGTATCTATACACATGTATTCTGTATTGAACAGTGTAATAATGAATTCAACATTTATATAGAGTCTCCAAAATCCCACTGTTTACAAATTATAATTATAAAAGCAAGGCTTATGTATGTTACATATCCTAAAATTTTAAATGTTAAAATAAAGAATTATGAAACATATTAATATTTAAATGAATACTGATGTTACATTTAAGTGTAAAAATTAAGACACATGTAAAAATGAAGACTCATGTTACATTTAAGTGTAAAAACTAAGACTTTTATTACAACTAAATGTTAAACTGAAGATTTTATAACATTAATATAGAAATGGAGATTAATTGAACATCTAAATGTTAAAATGAAGTTTTTATTGCATTAAATGTAAAAATGAAGACCTATGTTGGTCTAAATGTTAAAATGAAGACTTTTATTACATTGTACATCTAAATGTTACAATGAACAATTTCTTATGTTAAATCTAAATGCTAAAATGAAGACATATGAAACATCTGAATGGTAAAAATGAAGTCTTATAAAACATCTAAATGTAAAAATGAAGACTTATAGAACATCTAAATGTAAAAATGAAGACTTTTATAACTTCTTATTGTTAAAATGAAGAAATAAAATGTAAAAATGAAAGCTTTTGTTGCATCTAAATGTTAAAATGAAGACTTTTTGTAAAAATGAAGACTTAAAAAACATCTAGATGTTGAAAAAAGTAAATGTAATATGATTTTAAAAATGTTTTGTTTCATTTTTTTTACTTCCTATGTGCCCCGGCAAATAAAATTGGTCTCTCTGTTTATTAAAATTTGTCTTTTGTTTGCCAAAAACATGTAAAAACTCTGCTTTGAATTGAGCTAGAAACTTCAAACTTAAAAGGAGCTAAATCACTTATATTTTGGGACCTAGAAATTAACACAAATGGGTTGTGAGAGAGAGAGAAATGGGTTTTAATGTCTACTCGACACAAACTAGGTCATTTTGGGACTAACATATGGCTTAATTTTTTATTTCAATAATTCGATTGCGCGTAGGGGTCTTCAGCAGTGGGAGGAAACCAGAGTACTCGAGTAAACCCACGAGGTTGGACAGGTGACCCTACTCCTTGCCACGTACAACCGGGAATTTGAAACCACGCCAGTTGAATCAATGGACGACCGTATAATACAGCGTGGGCACGCTAACCATTCGGCCATCCAACACCCACAAATGGGTTGGAACATATAATAATGTAAATGGATATAAACTTATTTACATTCAATATAGTTTTTGTTTTAACAGTAATCTCAAATCAGTTATGTTCAGTGAAATATGCCAGAGGTTTTGGTCGAATGACAATCACTGACCTCTGGTTATTCCAGTCTACAGCTATAGTATTTATTGTTCATGCTTTACAGATAAGAATATGAGCTCTCCCTTAGACATGTCTTGTGGAATATAAATGTCTAGCTTTATTCCTCAAGTCTCTTGATGCAAATGACACAATATCTAGCCGTTGGTTATTCTGGTCTACACCGGTAGTATTGGTAAGCCTTTTTTTTTCCGTCCACCGGAGTCTGGTCTTATGACGTCATATGAGGATTGTGGGTTAGGATAAGGGCTGTGGCCTGCAGATTTCGTCACAGTCTCGAGATGTAGACAGGGCTAGCCCTAACCCTAACCCTGGGCCAAGCCTAACCCTTATCCTAACCCACAATCCACATATGACGTCATAAGACCAGGCTCCGGTGGACGGTAAAAAACGTTTACCGGTAGTATTTATTGGGCATGCCTTACAGATAAGAATATGGCGTCACACCCTTTGACATGACTTGTGCAATATGTCAAGCCTGGTTCTTCGAGTCTAGATACAAATGACACTGAAGCGTATCATGGCACACGTGGTACACGAAGCGTGTACCGATGATAAAATGTTTTTTTTTGTCTTAAATTAATGGATATCAGAAGCCCATCGTTTCCCGTAAGATCACAGCACCAATGTTGATTTGAATTGAAAAATAATTCGTGTTTTTTCAATGTCGAAGACTGGACGATATTGAGTCAGAGAGACTTGGCTACTTTAAAACGCTATAAGTAATAAAATTTAATTGTAAAGGATTGATGATTATCTAATCCAAAAATGGATAACCGAGACTATGTTTTTATCGTACCGACTTTAGTAATGATGATTGGGGCTAAACCTAAAATTCCACCGCCACTATATCTCGTTGTGTGCCAGGATGATTTCGGCTGATGTCGTCATAATGTTCAACTTCTATTAATTTCGGGAAATGTTTTGCAGGATTTTTCTGCGGAGATTTGTTGTTGGAGATTTTGTTATTGGAGATTTGTTATTGGAGATTTATTTTTCGTTGTTTTTCCATGGTGACATGTAAGTGTGGATTAATATATGGGGTTACTAAAATAAATTTTATCTTGATATTAAAGTTAAACATGCATTATGCGAGAGCAAAATCTGCCTATTACAAGTCTTTCTTTAGGCCTGTAGGAATCTAATCCAGCCATCATCGAAGGCTAGCCTAGACATCTAAAGTTGATTATGGTCTGGATAATTCAATTAATGTCAAAATTAATAATATAGATAAGATTTCAGGCCTAAAGAAAGATGTGCAATTGACAGATTTAGCGCTTTCGTAATGCATAATTAATTTTAGTGTACAAATGTCGAAATACGACAACAAATGAAGAGCTTAAAAGCACTAAGATTAAGAACTAAGAATTAAAAACACTGAAAAAGAGTTCTTTGGTCTTTCATAGTTTGGAAGATTGAAGAAAGGTTAGTAGAACACGAGAATCCCACGTTTAACCTGGCTAGAATCACGGGGCCTCTAGCGCGACGAAAAGATTATTTCATATCCTTTTGAATGGCACGCATGTGTAACACACAGTTACACGGTCTGTAACAGAAGAGACAATTACGTAATATCAGTTCAAATGGCATACAATGTGCGGAAATGACATATTACGACGGGGAACTGTTATAACTAGTGAAATCGCCGTTAGAAGCCTAGACCGATAATCGAGTTGAACATTACAGAGAAGGTTACGGGATAGTCCAGTTTCCGCCCTCGCACCGCTAGATCTATTACAATGAAACTTTCATCTGGAGTGGAATTTGATTTTTTTCTCTTTTTGCCATGAACTGCGGGGCCCCCTTAACCGCGAGGCCTTGGGGCTGGGCCTCTCAGGCCCATGCCTAAACTGGGGCTTGGCTAGTAAACAGCATAAATCAGAGTATAAATTGAGGAATAACTGAATCCAACTTTTATCGTTTTATCTGTGGGTTTTACCGCGATTGGGCAAGACAATGTTGAAATAGAAATTGATTTCGTTCATTTGATAAGACACGGGTGTTCAATTTAAAGGCCCAATACCACTCTTGTTGTAACTGAATAACCCCAATCTTTATTCTGGTCAACAAATTGTATTATTGTACAATATTCCAATTAATTGATGATACAAATTTCATCTTAACACACCTAATTTTAAAAAATGAAAAATTCAACTAAATGATTTGAAAAGCCTAACGTAAAACATTTTAAATGTGACTTGGATTTTAAAATATTTTCGAACCCTCTGGACATGTAAAATAGGATGTAATGGATAATTTACAACAACACCTAAACACCTAATACTTAGAAGAATAAGGCTATTATTTATTTTCTGGGGCTGCCAAACCGGCAAGAGTGTTATTGTAAGGGGTATTGAAGCAAACTGATCCCGCAGTGAATATTCGCTTGGCCGCTACAATCACTGATAAGCATGACATCGACGAGGCTTAATGAGTACGGCATATTAACTTTTTTACTCCGACAAATTAAATTCTCAAACATTTTTTTGAAGTATAAGAAAAATAAATAAAGAGGTTTGAAGCATTTGTAATTAAAAAATATTTGCTATTTAGTGTAAATGGGTATTAAAATGAGTAAAACGCACCATTGTGCCCGAAGCAGTTAGGTGTTATGTAAACAATGCACTAGCCGTTTAGCCAATGACTGACGGCACGTGAAGTCAATGCACATGTTGTAGACAGTCATGTGTGACAGAGATAATTCGTAAGTAATTCTCTGTGAAACAGATTGGTATTGAAGGTGAAATAGTGTATTGTGAGTTACACAGTTTATTTTGGTCTTTCGTATCCAAGGACTACTACTCTGTGTCACTCCCATATCCCCTACTAAACACTGCTTTAACGGAAGCAGATTTCTATTCCAAATTATGACTGGTCAATAGTCCTGCGTAACAATGTCATTACGCTTTAAACATAGTTCCACATTGGACCAAATATGTTTACATAACGTTACGTAATGACTCACGATTTTATTATACTCAATTAACTAGTGGATAGCTGAATATTATAGAAAAACAAAAACTAATTGCGTGACTAACGAGACTATCAACACGGACATAATGTAAACAATATTGTATGGAAACGAACAAGACTTCACCGCTTTAATGCCTTAAATCACTGTCCAAAGTTTTAGCGAAGACCCAAGATTAAACGAAGGGCTGTCATGTTTCTTTGCTTCGGATAAATATGATTGAACGGGAAGAACGGACACGCTAACTCAAAAGCTGAAGTACAGGAAGCCAACCCAGCAATGGCCAGAAAGGGATTTTTAGGGACATTGTTTCAGGAATATGCGTAACTCCATGTCATTCCTTAAGATCGTGTCTTAATGGTCTCGTGTAAGACATTTCGTAACATACAGATAATGCGAGAGAGAGAGAGATGGGGTTTAACGTCCACTCGACACAAACTAGGTCATTTTGGGACTAACATGGTTTCATTTTATTTCAATAATTCGCTTGCGCGTAGGGCTCTTTAGCAGTGGGAGGAAACCGGAGTTCCCGGAGGAAACCCACGAGGTTGAGAAGGCTCCCTATCTCCATGCCACATACGCTCACACCAGGGCTCGAAACCACAGCCGCAAGCCAGAGGTGACCGGCCAGCTAGAGGTCGAAGCCCGGCACTCTAGACCACGAAGCCATCCCAACACTCCTACAGATAATGCACTCGTGCTATCGCACTCGGACAGTATCAATAAATTGCTTAATGCCTCGCACGTGAAAATTAAACTGTACATAACTACATAATCTGGTAAAATGTTACTACTATTACAAATAGGATGGGGTCGGGTTGCGAAAGTTGTGAGATAAAGAGGACAATCATGTGATAAGAGACGATAAAGGTGCGTATAATCCTAGATAAAATATCTAAGAGTACTGAATCCACCCACATAACGCAGCCAAACAGACAGTAACTTCAGGTATTCGTAAAGTTCTTTGGTTATCCCTGGAGCGTTTTAATGTTTATTATGGCAGAGGCTATACTATTTTGAGGGCCCTCTTTTGTGGGGGGAGGGGGTCTTGATTGATGAATTTTATGCCAGTGCAATGACTACATTCTCATTCAGTAATGGATTCTTCGACAGTAACAGTGTATAGAAAACGATTGACTCGGACTCGGGGCCCTTTCCCTTGGCGGCCAGAGGGGCCTTCTTGTCAGAAGTTATAGACCCTTTGTCTGCCTTTAGGCCCCTCTATATAAGGTACATGTCATTTTTCCCATCGGTTTTAGCATTTTTCTTCCGTTTTATTTTTCCAATTTCTTTGATTTTCTTCGCGAGGAGGCTGGCGCCTCCAGCGCCTCAGCTATAAAACGCCTTTGGGTTATTCTCGTTGTTATAGCTTTCATTTGTTTTCTTGTTTAAAGGTTTTCTCAGCGGTTGTAAACCTTTTCGCCGCGGTATAAAATTTCTCCGTGGTGGAAACTTTTTCTCCGCGGTCTGACCCTTTTTTCCTAAACGGAGAAAAGGTTTTTCATGTCTTTTTGTTTTATCATAGTTTTCACTGCGATTTTTCATGAGGCAAAATTCAAGAAAAAATGTCTAAATCAACTTATGGGACTAAAAGCCCAGGGTAGTAAACCGCTCCAGAACACTTAACTGCATCGGTTCACCATAGGTATGCCGTACATGATAATAAAATAAACACAACAATTATATGGATCGACAATTACTGTATTTCTATTAAAGCTACGTTTCAACAATGATTCTCTTGTCGTTATCTGATACAGATAGAAGGAACGGATTTATTGTTCTTATGAGTTAAAGGAGCTAGGTCGCTAACATTTGGGACCTAGAAATTGACACAAGTGGGTCGCAACGCATATAATATTGTAATATGAATGTATATAAACTGATTTACATTCAATAGCTTCCGTTTTTACTCTAATTTCAAATAAGTTTTGTTCGGCGAAATAAGCCAGCAGTTTCAATCGAGTGCAAATTTCAAGCGTCTGGTTATTCCAGTCTACATACACCGTTTGATTTGGTGCAGTGTTTCTAGCCTCGTTCCTCGAGTCTCTTGCTAGAACTGAGGCTGAAACGCATTATGGTACACGATTCGTGTATCAACGGTAAAATGTTTATTTTGACTTAAATTCATATTAGATATCAGAAGCCCATCTTTTCCCGGTAAAATCACAACATCAATGTTGATTTAAATATGCAGTACCATCGATTACACTACGAATTGTGCAGCCTTTTTTCCACTAGAAGGTAACTGTATTATTGTGTCTCGCATAAGGGGGTTGGGATGGCCTAGTGGTCTAGAGTGCCTCGCTTCGACCTCTAGCTGGCCGGTCACCTCTGGCTTGCGGCTGTGGTTTCGAGCCCTTGTGTGAGCGTATGTGGCATGGAGATAGGGGCGCCTTCTCAACCTCGTGTGTTTCCTCCGGGCACACCGGTTTCCCCCCACTGCTAAAGACCCCTACGCGCAAGCGATATATTAAAATAAAATTAAACCATATGTTAGTCCCGAAATGACCTAGTTTGTGTTGAGTGGACGTTAAACCCCATCTCTCTCTCTCTGTTTCTCGCATACTGATCATAGTCCTTTGGATGTGACAATGTGAACACATTGACTAAAAATAACCATTGATAAAAAAGTAGTCCTTATCGCCGCTGTCTGGGCAAATTGTCCCTCATAGCACACTGGATAGGTCGCGTGTGCACATTGACTTAAAGGGATAATAACACTCTTGCTGGCTTGGCAGCTCCAGAAAATAAATAATAGCCTTATTCTAAGTACTAGATGTTTAAGTGTCCTACCTGTTGTGTAAATTATCCATTACAACCTATTTTACTTGTCCAGAGGGTTCGAAAATATTTTAAATCAAAGGTTTACGTTAGACTTTTAAAATCAATTAGTTGAATTTTTCTAATTTTTTAAATTAGTTTTGGATGAAATTTATATCAATTAACTGGAATATTGTAAAATAATACAATTTGTTGACCAGAATGAAGATTGGGACATATTATTCAGTTACAATAAGAGTGTTATTGTGGCTTTAAAAGAACCCGTGACAGTTTGTATTAGATATAAGAGTAGACCCTAGCACGACTGTCTTGGCAAAATTTCCATCATTGCACATTGGATGGTGTATGCCCGTCGTCATTATCTCAATCCGAGCAGAATAATGGACGTTAATCCACATTTCATTTCATATGGGGATAGTCGATTGAGCGTCCCGGAATTCCATTCTCCGAATGCCCAAAATAGTGACAATCGTCTGACCAACCTTGGGCCTGTTTCACTAAATTTAAACTGTGATAAAACCTTAGTGATTTGATTGGATAATATTAGATCGATTTTGGTGCTTAGCCAATCAAAATTGAAGTATCTTCCAAAATTTTGATTTTTATCTTGATTGGATAATATTAGATTGATTTTGGTGCTTAGGCAATCAAAATTGAAGTATCTTCCAAAATTTTGATTTTTATCTTTAGTTAAGATTTCGAGAACCGAGGCCCTGGTTTCGATTCCAAGGTTGTACGTAACAAAGAGTAGGATCGCCTGTCCAACCTTATGGGTTTTCTTCAGGTACTTTAGTTTCCCTCCCACTGCTGAAGAACCCTACGGGTCCTGGTTTCGATTCCAAGGTTGTACGTAACAAAGAGTAGGGTTGCCTGTCCTACGTACCTTACGGGTTTTCTTCAGGTACTCTAGTTTCCCCCCCACTGCTGAAGAACCCTACTCACAAGCGTATTATTGATATAAAACTGAACCATATGTCCAGGCCCGGATCCAGGATTTTGCTGAAGGGGGCGGGGGGAGAGGGGGGCACACATTGCAGCAAAGGATAATATGTTACAACCTCGGATTGCTTGGGCGGACACAATGCGTAAATTATGTTTATATCATCTATTAAAGAGCAGATAAAGGAACTACAACAGTAATAAAGCAAACGAAGAGAAGATGAAAATCAACTTTGGCACTGGGGCCAGAAGCGGGGATTATCAGTGAGGCTGATGAGGCTGCAGCCTCAGGCCCAACAATTTTGTTAAAACAAATTTTTTAGACTTGTCTGATACGATTAAAAAAAGTGAATGTTAGGGGGTGGGGTTTAGACCCAACGGGAATCAACATAGGCCGTGACCCAAAATTAATTAGGCCCACGCCTTTTTAAATAGGCCCTCCAGAAACTGCCGCCTCAGGCCTTGGTGGAACTTAATCCGCCACTGACGGGGGGTCCGTACCGAAATGAGGCAGTTTGTGTCGAGTGGACGTTAAACCCCGTTTCTTTTATTGTACCAGGGTGGTATACTGGAGTAAGAGCTCTGGAATGTATTGCTCTGATTGGTATCTCCGTGGCAAGCTTTCAGAGTTTATTTTATCTGATAAGGCGAGTTAAAACCAGACTGATTATTGGTGCTGTAGCCACTGTGTTTGGAGGTAGGTTCAATTTGTCAATTCTTTCACGTGTGTTTTTTATCATAAGGCCTGTCATTGAGTAAACTGGCGTTATTTCAATTCCCTCGTTGTACGCGTGTTGCAGGGAGTACTGTCGCCTGTCCAACTTCGTGGGTTTTCTCTGGGTCCCCCGTTTCCCCCCACTGCTGGAGACCAAAACGTGCAAGCGAATTATTAAAATACAATTGAATAATATGTTAATCACGAAATGACCTAGTTTATTTCAAGTGAAAGCTAAACCCAATTTCTCTATCTCTCTCTTCACGCCACGAAATGTACTGAGACACAATGGAAATGCGACAATGGAAATGCAATGTTGCTTAAAGAGGAGACACGGTACCGGGTTCGACCCCAGTGTTGGCCTACGAAACTTACGCCGTCTGTCCACAACCACGGACAAGGTTGACCGACATTTGTCATTTTAGTTTCAGAATGGACGATTTCGGTCGAAAAAAATGCAGTATACGCCGAGTATTTATCCTAATTCTATGTAATAAAATTATGAATTTTGTATTAAGTTTTTATATGTATGAAGGATAATAACCATATTACAAATAAATAATACTATTTTTTTAATATGGCGGCTATTTAAGTTAATGATCTTTTCTCAAAGCAGTTGGTGTGTCGAATGAGTTAAACCATTTCATTTCTCTGTGTGTCGAATGAGTTAAACCCCATTTTATTTATCTGTGTGTCGAATGGGTTAAACCCCATTTCATTTCTCTGTGTGTCGAATGGGTTAAACCCCATTCATTTCTCTGTGTGTCGAATGAGTTAAACCATTTTATTTATCTGTGTGTCGAATGGGTTAAACCCCATTCATGTCTCTGTGTGTCGAATGGGTTAAACTCCATTTTATTTATCTTGGTGTCGAATGAGTTAAACCATTTCATTTCTCTGTGTGTCGAATGAGTTAAACCGTTTTATTTATACGTGTGTCGAATGAGTTAAACCATTTTATTTCTCTGTGTGTCGAATGGGTTAAACCCCATTTCATTTATCTGTGCGTGGAACGAATTAAACTCCATTTTATTTCTCTGGGTGTCGAATGGGTTAAACCCCATTTCATTTATCTGCGTGTCGAATGGGTTAAACCCATTTCACTTATCCGTGTGTCGCATGAGTTGCCGAGTGTTTTATTGTCCGTTGGTGTTTTTCAGGATTTATGGGTATAATTGGATGCATAATAATGGCGGTCAAGATCAGCAACCTTGGATTTACTCTCGGTTGGTCTCTATATTTAGATGCTGTTGGATGCGCCCTCTGTGTGGCTGGTGGACCTCTTCTATTCCTAGAGTACAGATCCCGTGACCAGTAGATCAAGACTACTCTCGCTCCCTCTCTCTATATTTGTCACTCGGCAAACCTCGACAGACTCCCGAACCTTCATCTAGTCTCGGCTGTAAGACAGTAAGTGATATGTACCTACGCCCATACATTTACGATGTGGTTACCGGTTTACTTTAACATGAAAACTTGACGCTATTACAAACAAACAAGACACCGTGGGCGCAGTCATGTTTAATCCCGTACCTTAAAGTAGTTCCATGAATATGGCGGAATTCGTCATACAGTCGAGACTAGATGTAGGTTCCGGAATTTGTCGAGGATTGCCGAGCGCTCTCTGTATATATACATATCTGTGTTGATACTGCACATTTATCTCAGATTTAGCAGTCATCCTTTAAGAGGCCGTACAATTATGACAACCTCCTCCACCCACCCAATCACTCTACCCTTTACCACTTTTCCATTTGCCGGTGAAAACGCGCGCTGGCGGGCATAAAAACGAGTTCAAGGCTTCGGGCAGTGATTGTAGCGGCCAAGCGAATATTCACTGCGGGATCAGTTTGACATCAATCAGCCGGAACTTCATTTTAGTTTGACCAAGCGAGAAGATGTCCACCATCTCTTCACTCGACAACGAATTTTAACATCTTTTTTTTAAGTGATATTTTTTTATATAATTTTATGTTTTTAGCCAATTTGTTTTTGTTTAGATTACTCTTTCATACATTAATAACCTAATAAAATCCACATGTTTATATATCATGGTATAAATTATAACACATTAAATTTGTAATAAACAATTAACAATATGACGTGTGTATCTCGACGATTTCAAGATGGCTGTGGAGACGTCATACACAGTCAAGGCATTCTCTAGGGAGATGCAAATTGTAGGCCGGTTGGGGAGGTTCGGGTATTCCCGCTTTATATAAATGATTTTTTTGGGGGAATACCAACCCGAACCCTAGGCCTAACCCTTTTAAGAGGTGTAAAATGTAAATTGGGCCCAAGCTCATTCTTCTAAAAAGAGTTAGGGTTTGGGGTTAGGCCTAATATTCCCCCAAATTCTCATTTAATGAAAGCGGCCATTTTGGTATCCGGAAACACCCGAACCTCCCCAACCGGCCTACAATTAACATCTCCCTATTCTCTACACTAGCCTCTATCATCCAGAAAAACCTATTCTACGTTGAAGACTAGGAGGTTCTGGATGATCGAGAATATCTCCACGCAAGTCTCGCTATCAACTGCAAGCGGAGACGACTCTCTTTGGGAGATTGCGTCCTAGACGAGAGTGTCGCCTTTGAGGGGTTGATGTGGGTGATAACATTTTGTTCAAAACACGCAAGGTAACATAACAGATATGCCGACCAGAATATGCGATGATCTGCAACATTTCCGTAGAAAAGACTCGATGCGAAAAGCCATTTTGAAAGTTTTAACGAACAATAACTAGTTAGCAACCTGGATATTAATTCTTTTTATTATCCAATAATTCTACTCCTATCAGGGCTGTAATAACAGAAATGTAATTTGTGGTCACGACTTCCACCGTCATCAAATGGATGAGCACCATAATCCTTGTCTTTGTTTTTAGAATCTTCATCATCCCATTTTAGATATTCTTCTATTACTGTCATACCATGGACAAGGTGACAGTTACTGATATATTTATTCTTCATACCATGGACAAGGTGACAGTTACTGATATATTTATTCTTCATACCATGGACAAGGTGACAGTTACTGATATATTTATTCTTCATACCATGGACAAGCTGACAGTTACTGATATATTTAAATAGAATGAATGGTTTCTCCGTCGGTAGTGGAATTCCATGAGTTCGGGGACCGTCTTTTCTGAGAAGAAGATGTAGGGGATACTCGATTCACAGTTCCGGAATTGAATTCCAAAACTGGTGTCAATCGAGTGAAAAGGAGAATTTCGGATTACAGCGCATGCGTCGACTGTATAAAAAGTATCCCAACCAATCATGACTGCTGAAACATATGTTTACCTAGGAATACGTCACGATTCTACTCACTCCACCTCAGCTGTCGGGACTGGCAGAACTGTGACAGGACTGAATTCCGCGTCACTCGATTGTAATTCTGTCGATTCGGGACGTTCTGGACTGTGAATCGAGCACCGCCATAAGTTAAATGAAATGAAATGAACACGTAATGGCGTATGCCCGTCTTCATTAGCCCAGTTTAGGAGCAGAACAGTAGGACGTTAAACCCCTTTTCATTTAATTTCCGAGGCATTGTACACGTAACGACTTAATTGAAAATTGATATTAATTGTGATAAGATGAAACCAAGTACGAACAGTCCTAAAAAAACGTTATAGGCAAAATGGTGTAGTCAGCAAATGGACTGCTCCCCGTGTACAAAATACACGACAAACAGTGGTAACAGGTGTCCGGAAGAGTAAACTCGCCCTGCCTGGCGCGCCACACCCGCCACAGCTGCATCCAAACTATTAGGCAAAATGTCGGTAAAAATAGAGTGATTGGTCAATGAACTATCGGCATGCAAAATGAACGTGATGAACTGTGTTAACGATGTAGTAGACATAATCACAACCCATCATCTGACGCTAAAGGATACAGCACACCATCGTGACACTTTATTCATAAAAAGTGTTCTTTTAAAATTTTCTTTTTAAGTTATCGCATTTTAGCTTTTGGACGCACTGGAATGTATTCCATTTAAAAAAAAAAGTGTTTAGATATAACTCTGAAGGTTGAATTCGAATCTGACCGAAACTGCCAAACAAAATGGACGCTCCTTATCTGATTTTGATGAAACTTGAACTATTTTTATATCCTGAAGATCCAGGTTTTTGTAGATATTCTCACATATCGGACAGTAAATTTCCGGATTATGTCTCTGAAGGTACGAAATTTCGCTAATTTAGAGGTCACAATGGTCATCTGATTTTGATGAACCTTGAAATGCATGTTTATAAAGCACAGATCTTGGTTCCTGTCGATATTCGATAATCACGCTATTTTACCGAGATTTCGACTAATATGGCTATGGCGGGTGTGGCGCCAGGCAGGGTAAGCTTACTCTTCTAGACACCTGTTACCACTGTTTGTCGTGTATTTTGTACACGATGAACAGTCCATTTGCTGATTAAACTATTTTGCCTCGACCGTTTTTTTAAGACTTCGAAAATTGACTAATGGTTTGGATTGTTGGCACGTTTTATTTTATTATCGTAACTGCCTTAATTACGGTAACTGATTGTAGAAAATCACGTCTTCAGCATGTGGTCCCCCTAGAGGTAACAATTTTTATCTGATTTCAAAAATCCTTCGAATATATCACAGCTACACCGTGTTGATTGTTTAGTTCGATTTTCGTGAAAATCGGATCAAAACTGCCGGACAAAATATAATGGTAGCCTCGCGCACTCATACAGTGTAAAAAATTAAGATAAATAAAGGTTGTGGACCTTCTAGACAGGCACCACAAATGAAAGTGATTTGTTAGTCACATTAATAGCACCATTGAAGATACGGGCCGGTCTTACTTTTATTTGTATAGCAGTTTAAATGCTCGACACGAATTTTGATTAGACTTATAGAACTCTATGGTGGTTTTCAACGTGCACATTAGTATCTGTATTGTACCGTAATATTTAAAGGTCCAATTTCATATTTTTAAGTTATATTTTTAAATTATATTAAAATAAAGCCCTGAAATAGATTGTATCTATAAACAGTCCTACTTTGTTAAAGAATATCCCTATTAATCTTATAATAGGACGACAAGCTTTCGTGTCTTTTACATTTTCAGTATTTTATTCATCACGAGCCTTCAGACCCCTGGATAATTGCATTAATGGAACATCTTCCCCGTTCGACGCGCTTTCCGATCTTTCCCGCCTCAATCGTGTAGCCAGTTATTCCAATGGTACATCATCATAGGGCTCACTGGTTTCGTTGTTCTATTTAAATCAAACATAAACTTGAACAACCCGAAACATTTATACCAGATAAGGGCTTTTGACATCTACTCATCCCGTAAGCCACCCCGGAAAGAGTATCTTAGTTTCTCCGTTTATGTGGAGTTTTAGGCTTAACTGATCATGTATCCCGTCGTTTAAATCTTGGATTTGATTTAAGATAGTCATCAAATTTCCTACAGTCACGTTTAAAATGTCCTTCTACGCCATAAAACCAACAAGTCATATTTCCTTGAAAACTCGCCTTAACCTCGTTTACACCTCGCCCTTGTCGGCATTCGCGGCTTACATGACCACAACGAAAATATATTCCACACGTGCGGTTTCTTACATAACCGATATCCATAGGTTCGGGTTCACCTTTTGTATATACCCGTCCGTGTTGCTCGTCTAATCTTAACACAAAAGAACGTGATAGATATTTTGACATTGGTTATGATTTTACCAAAACATCACTGTTTTTTTATGTATAGCTATAACATTCCCGTTCACTAAGTACGTGTGATTCGATTTTAAAGAAAGAGTTTATTTTTTAACAATTTTCCAAAGACACAGTATGGTCTTAAAGACTATAGTCTTACACTACTATGTTTATATTTTCTTTTATTCAACTTCGAAACGTCTTCTTTAGCCGCTAAGTTTAGTGACATTGCAGGCAAAGCCCAAGATGCAATGCGCGACTCACTTTCTTATGCAAATGTAGAAGTTGCCACTCTGGCTATTTTTACTCTGTGACGATTCGTTTCAGTGTGGAACATAATGGAGTCCATGTGTCACATGACTACCATTACCCAATCACATGTCACGGGTTGGCCAGATTATGCTTCACTCGAATGGAGGCCCATACCTGCTGCAGTCCACTCGCTATTACGTTCTCGAAAATATAGGTTGCATAGTTTAATGACATCAGAAGAGATAAGCCCCTCCATGACAAGCAATATAAAACCTAATTGAAGCATAGTTTGTTATCTTTAAGTATTTGCATTTGCGTAGCAGTTTATAAAGGTTACACCGCTATCGTGCAGTTATAAACAGAGTTGTTTGGCCGATGCAGAAAAGTAAGTCCTATTCTTGATTTCATTGCAAATGAATTTATCATAGTAATGTATTTTGTGTATATTTTAAATATAGACTATTAGAATTATTAGACTTTTGGCGTGTACAAGTATTGATTTTAAGTATTCAATTTTCACCAGGGCGAGAAAACGATAACCTCTATAACTAAGATTAGAATGGTTATCCATTTAAAAGTTTTATTTAAAAATGAGAAAGCGAGACTACATCGCGAATATACCAGTGGCCTGGTTACCACAATGGTCAAAACTACAAACTGTGATGTCTTGGCTAAAAATGAAGTAATTATTTGGATGAAATTTCCAATATTATCCCTTTTTTATCATTTATTTTTGAATTATTACAACAACAATGACACTCTTTATTTAACTCTTAAAGGGACAATAACATTCTTGCTGGCTTGGTAGCTCCAGAAAATAAATAATACCCTTATTCTAAGTACTAGATTTTTAAGTGTCCTACCTGTTGTGTAAATTATCCACTACAACCTATTTTACTTGTCCAGAGGGTTCGAAAATATTTTAAAATCCAAGTCACATTTGAAAAGGTTTACGTTATATAGACGTTTCAAATCAATAGGTTGAATTTTTCCAATTTTTTTAAAATAGGTGTGTTAAGATGAAATTTATATCATCATTTAATTGGAATATTCTAAAATAATACGATTTGTTGACCACCATGAAGATTGGGACATATATATATATACAGTATAGTCAGTTACAACAAGAGTGTTATCGGGGCTTTAAATAACGTATCTTTAAATATATTTCAGAATCAAGGATCAATCTTTGAAAATGAGTCTAATACTGATATCCTCTGTTGTTTTACTGGGGACTTACCTCATCATGAAATGGTTTAAAGATCGCCAAAAAACACCTCTACCCCCCGGTCCAGGATTATTGGAATGTTTGAAAATTACCTGGCAAATGCTAAGAACAAATAATACCCATTTGATCGGCGAGGATCTAAGAAAACGATACGGCGAGATATTCAACATCCGGTTGTTTTCACAAAATCTGGTGTTCCTGAACAGTAGTCGACTTATGCGTAAACTGTTCTCTTCTGGCCAATATCGTGATGTCACGAATGATAGACCTATGACATTTTACAGAGCACATATGAGCTATGATGGTCGAAACATTGCCCTGCGTGATCACGACGGACTGCTTGTAAAGTTGCGAAAAATGGTCCATGGAACTATCAATTTGTATGGTGACGGTATAAAAGTATTCGAGAATATGGTAATGGGGGAAATAAAGATTTTACAAAAGACGCTTGAAAAATCCACACAGGAAGCATCATTCAACTTGGACAAAGCTTTAAAAGTTTCACTTATTAGAATTGTCCATATATTTGTGAGTAAACATTTTCTTTAATACTAATAAATTATCGTTTCATTTTAGTCTCCCCCACCCCCTCCCGAATGCACCGTCGTCCCTTTCACATATTTTGGTGAATATTAAGGATTTTGAGACATAAGAGGCTGGTCGCATTGAAATGTCTAGGGTGGATAGTTGCATGTTGCTCCACCAACGGTAAAAGCGCTATTGTCTTGTGAATGCCCCCATCATACCCGCAAAGGACATGAATATGCGATAACAATATACTTATAGTTGCTATAGTTGCCGCGGGTGTATGCTTCGTTGCTCCGTTACATACCTAGCTGTACTTACCTAATACGCCCATTTATTTATAACATACTCACGTATATTATTTTAGTATTTGAGATTATTAAATATTCAAACTTGCTGGGATACTTTGACCATGCCTAAGGGGCAAAGCTATCGAAATTCATGTTTTATGTAAATCCGAAGGTCCCTCACGGCAGCGCCATGTTTGGTATTTGCTATGCGCAGGTTTTGACTTTATCCCTAGCGCCATACAACATTAGTTTACAATGTATTTTTTTTCTCTTTCTACAAGTTAACCAACGAAAAGCCTACAAGTAACGAAGAAACTCAACATATTTGTGAGACAGTTGAAAAGTATGATTATTTCACCAATGTAATGTTCAACAATGCGCTGCTCAATGCCTGTCCATGGGTTCGTTTTATACCGGGACCAATGCGTAAACTATGCCAAGATGGTGTGAAAGCAAGAGACAGGATGACCACTTTATACATGAACCCTACTATTACAGAAGTATGAATCTCCGTTATGTTATAGAACTTTCTCTTATATTAAAGCACAACACTAGTATACAGAACACAGAGAGAGAGAGAGAGAGAGAGAGAGAGACAGGAGCGCATCCAGGATTTTTTGCAGGGGGGGGGGGTCTAGGTTTGATAATTGCTTAACTAATCTAATCCTATTAATCCAAAACATATTGTTATTTAACAAGGTATCCAATAACACCGATTTCCATGATTTATCATCACAACTGCCGCCATTTTTAAGTCGATAACTTAGCTGATATAATTTGTCTAAATTGAAATCTGAATAGTAGTCGGAGTGTAGCCTACTGTGGCGCTGCCGGGTTATTCCAGTAGAGAAGCTAAGGATGGGGGTGGGCATTTTTTACGGGATTGGGAATATGTACTGGATAAGGAAAACAATAAACAAAAACGTCTATATAGCACAAAATACGATTTTATTGTATCATTGCATACAAGGACAGCATGCAAAGTTTATATACAAATATTTTTTTTACACGATTTCTTATACTTATGTCGTAATACTGTAACATAACTTTTGTAAACATCAGAAAGCCAAACATACTCGACATACGACGTTGCTATGGGTGGTGTCATTCGACACCGGCTTTATAACTCTAAGGGGGTCGTTAATAATTTAAGACGTGGCATTGAATTAGATCTAATCTCTAGTGTGTCCTTGTATAGGTGTGTAGACTTAATTATAACTATACTACACACGTATAGCAGGTACACCTTAAAGGGACAGCCCATCGATATGAAATCAAATGGAGAGAGAGAGAGAAAGAGAGAGAGATTGGGTTTAACGTCCACTCGAAGACACAAACTAGGTCATTTCAGGACTAACATATGTTTTAATTTTATTTCACTAATTCGCTGGCGCGTAGTTGTCTTTAGCAGTGGGAGGAAACCGGAGTACCCGGAGAAAACCCAAAAGGTTGGACAGGCGACCCTACTACTTGCCACGTACAACCGGGCATTCGAAACCATGCCACTTGACTCAATGGCAGGCCGTATGATACTGCGCGCACACGCTAAACATTCGGCCATCCAACCACCCGCCCATTCACTTAAAAGAACCTAATTTAAGCGCCGACTATATAGTGTATCATCTTTAAACCGAGAAGAGAGATGGGTGGCCGAATGGTCGGGGTATTTGCGATGTATCAAAAGGTTTGTCGTAGTTTCGATTCAACGCCAAGGCAAAGGGTCACCTGCCCAACCTCGTTCGTTTTCTCCTGGTCCTCAGGTTTTCGCCCAAGCGAACTATTGAACATTTATGGCAAGGTTTGGGGGCATTTGTGTGGAGCTTTTCACCACAACAATTCCACAAGATATTGGACTTCGAAAAAAAAAAAATTTACTCCAAAATTATTTCTCAGACCCTCTATATGCCTGTGTGGTACCACATTCCACAAGATTTTCGACTTAGAATAATTTTGATAGTGTTATGGGTCTGTGGTGTTTTTTACCACAAGAGTTCCACAAGATATTGGACTTAGAAAAAAATAATTTTTTTTTTCTTCAAAATTTCTTCTCAGACCCTCTATATGTCTGTGTGGTACCACATTCCACAAGATTTTCGACTTACAATAATTTTGATAGTGTTATGGGTCTGTGGTGTTTTTTACCACAACAGTTCCACAAGATATTGGACTTAGAAAAAAATATTTTTTTTTGTCCAAAATTTTTTCTCAGACCTTCTATATTCCTGTGTGGTACCACATTCCACAAGATTTTCGACTTAGAATAATTTTGATAGTGTTATGGGTCTGTAGTGTTTTTTACCACAAGAGTTCCACAAGATATTGGACTTAGAAAAAAATCTTTTTTTTTTCCCCAAAATTTCTTCCCAGACCCTCTATATGCCTGTGTGGTACCACATTCCACAAGATTTTCGACTTAGAATAATTTTGATAGTGTTATGGGTCTGTGGTGTTTTTTACCACAAGAGTTCCACAAGATATTGGACTTAGAAAAAAATAATTTTTTTTTTCTTCAAAATTTCTTCTCAGACCCTCTATATGTCTGTGTGGTACCACATTCCACAAGATTTTCGACTTACAATAATTTTGATAGTGTTATGGGTCTGTGGTGTTTTTTACCACAACAGTTCCACAAGATATTGGACTTAGAAAAAAATATTTTTTTTTGTCCAAAATTTTTTCTCAGACCTTCTATATTCCTGTGTGGTACCACATTCCACAAGATTTTCGACTTAGAATAATTTTGATAGTGTTATGGGTCTGTAGTGTTTTTTACCACAAGAGTTCCACAAGATATTGGACTTAAAAATATTTTTTTTTATTTCTTCAAAATTTCTTCTCAGACCCTCTATATGTCTGTGTGGTACCACATTCCACAAGATTTTCGACGTAGAATAATTTTGATAGTGTTATGGGTCTGTGGTGTTTTTTACCACAAGAGTTCCACAAGATATTGGACTTAGAAAAAAATATTTTTTTTTTTCTTCAAAATTTCTTTTCAGACCCTCTATATGTCTGTGTGGTACCACATTCCACAAGATTTTCGACTTAGAATAATTTCGATAGTGTTATGGGTCTGTGGTGTTTTTTACCACAACAGTTCCACAAGATATTGGACTTAGAAAAAAATATTTTTTTTTGTCCAAAATTTTTTCTCAGACCTTCTATATTCCTGTGTGGTACCACATTCCACAAGATTTTCGACTTAGAATAATTTTGATAGTGTTATGGGTCTGTGGTGTTTTTTTACCACAACAGTTCCACAAGATATTGGACTTAAAAATATTTTTTTTTATTTCTTCAAAATTTCTTCTCAGACCCTCTATATGTCTGTGTGGTACCACATTCCACAAGATTTTCGACGTAGAATAATTTTGATAGTGTTATGGGTCTGTGGTGTTTTTTACCACAACAGTTCCACAAGATATTGGACTTAGAAAAAAATATTTTTTTTTGTCCAAAATTTTTTCTCAGACCTTCTATATTCCTGTGTGGTACCACATTCCACAAGATTTTCGACTTAGGATAATTTTGATAGTGTTATGGGTCTGTGGTGTTTTTTTACCACAACAGTTCCACAAGATATTGGACTTAAAAATATTTTTTTTTATTTCTTCAAAATTTCTTCTCAGACCCTCTATATGTCTGTGTGGTACCACATTCCACAAGATTTTCGACGTAGAATAATTTTGATAGTGTTATGGGTCTGTGGTGTTTTTTACCACAAGAGTTCCACAAGATATTGGACTTAAAAAAAAAAAAAAAATTCTCCAAAATTTCTTCTCAGATTCTCTATATGCCTGTGTGGTACCACATTCCACAAAACTTATGCTACATGATTATATATACCGGTATGCACTTTGTAAATATGTATAAATATTTTTACTGTGTAGTTGCTAGTAGTTTTGGGTCTGTGGTGTTTTTTACCACAAGAGTTCCACATATTTCAAAAAAATTTCTCAGACCCCCTATATGCCTGTTTTGTACCACAAGATTTTCGATACAGTATTTTGGGACTGTGGTATTTTTCTAGATAAAATCTTTTTTTTTTAAATTTCTTCTCAGACCCCCTATATTCATGTATGCCTCTGTGAACCCACAATCCACAACATTTGAGGCTTAGAAAAATAAATCATTTTTTGTGGTGCAGTCATATTATTTAATATCAGACATGGTAAATGAAATGAAATGTGGTTTTATGGCACGTCCGCTCCAACCGGGCTATATTGCGCCAGGCATATGGTGAATATTACGAGACAGGCTATATGATATCACAGAAAAACATTATATGCATAAATAAAAACAATATCACAGTTTGTAAAATTAAAAGTAAAATACAACCTTTATAGGCTGGTAAAAAAAAGAAATCAATATGTGACACAGTGTTATCGGAAAGGAAGACGTCCCTTGTTGCCCAAGAGACGTCACTGCAAGTCCACCTAGATAGTCATTTTAAATGTAAATAATGTATATATGTTTTGTTTTTTTAAAGTTTAGTTTACTAAAATTAGAGCACGTCATCTTTCGAATTCAACGCCCACATTATAAGCAATATATTCCTTGATAATTGTTTATTCCTTGTAACCAAATGGGAACAATGAATGGAAGATTATCATGAGATAGATTAAAGAACATTAATAAATAAATGAGGCTAATTGCCAATTGTTGCCTATTGACTATTAGGGATGTATTTTTAATATATATAACCCCCTTTCCAATAAATATTAAGAAAAAAAAGACAAGCATCTACCAAAGAACTGCTCTGTCTTACCCACAATATCACAATTTGTTCATTTATTTATTCATTTGATATTTCTCCTTAAAAAAAACTTATGCTACGTGATTATATATGTACTTTGTAAATATGTATAAATATTGTTACTGTGTAGTTGCTAGTTGGGGGACAATAAATATGCTCCACCAAAAACTAAAGTTTTTATTATTATTGTTAGTATTATAGTATCATTATAAATTATTGTCGACAGTCGAAAAGCCTGTGGGATGTGGTACCACACAGGCATATAGGGTGAAAATCTTGTGGAATGTGGTACAACACAGGCATAAAGGGGTTCTAAGAAAAAATGTTGGAAAAAAAAAAATTTTTCGGGAAGTCTAATATCTGGTGAAAATCTTGTGATAAAAAACACCACTAACCCAAAACATTCTATGAAGTCGAAAATGAAATGTGATACCACACGGGCATATAGGGTGTCGGAGAAGAAATTTTTGAAAAAAAAAATTTGATTTTAATCTAGTTCCATATCTCGTGGACACCAGTCCAATAAAAATGATTTTTTTCTAAGTCCAATATCTTGTGGAACTGTTGTGGTAAAAAACACCACAGATCCATAACACTATCAAAATTATTCTAAGTCGAAAATCTTGTGGAATGTGGTACCACACAGGCATATAGAGGGTCTGAGAATAAATTTTTGAAAAAAAAAATTTGATTTTAATCTAGTTCCATATCTCGTGGACACCAGTCCAATAAAAATGATTTTTTTCTAAGCCCAATATCTTGTGGAACTGTTGTGGTAAAAAACACCACAGATCCATAACACTATCAAAATTATTCTAAGTCGAAAATCTTGTGGAATGTGGTACCACAAAGGAATATAGAAGGTCTGAGAAAAAATTTTGGACAAAAAAAAATATTTTTTTCTAAGTCCAATATCTTGTGGAACTGTTGTGGTAAAAAACACCACAGACCCATAACACTATCAAAATTATTCTAAGTCGAAAATCTTGTGGAATGTGGTACCACACAGGCATATAGAGGGTCTGAGACGAAATTTTGGAAAAAAAAAAATTATTTTTTTCTAAGTCTAATAATATCTTGTGGAACTCTTGTGGTAAAAAACACCACAGACCCATAACACTATCAAAATTTTTTTAAGTCGAAAATCTTGTGGAATGTGGTACCACACAGGCATATATAGGGTCTGAGAAGAAATTTTGGAAAAAAAAAAATTTTTTTAAGTCCAATATCTTGTGGAACTCTTGTGGTTAAAAACACCACAGGCCCATAACACTATCAAAATTATTCTTAGTCGAAAATCCTGTGGAATGTGGTACCACACAGGCATATAGAGAGGCTGAGAGGAAATTTTGTGGAACTGTTGTGGTAACACTATCAAAATTATTCTAAGTCGAAAATCTTGTGGAATGTGGTACCACACCGGCATATAGAGGGTCTGAGAAGAAATTTTGGAAAAAAAAAATGATTTTTTTCTAAGTCCAATATCTTGTGGAACTCTTGTGGTAAAAAACACCACAGACCCATAACACTATCAAAATTATTCTAAGTCGAAAATCTTGTGGAATGAGGTACCACACAGGCATATAGAGGGGTCTGAGAAGAAATTTTGGAGAAAAAAAAAAAATATTTTTAAGTCCAATATCTTGTGGAACTCTTGTGGTAAAAAACACCACAAACCCCATAACACTATCAAAATTATTCTAAGTCGAAAATCTTGTGGAATGTGGTACCACACAGGCATATAGAGGGGTCTGAGAAGAAATTTTCAAGTCCAATATCTTGTGGAACTGTTGTGGTAAAAATTACCACAGACCCATAACACTATCAAAATTATTCTAAGTCGAAAATCTTGTGGAATGTGGTACCACACAGGCATATAGAGGGTCTGAGACGAAATTTTGGAAAAAAAAATTATTTTTTTCTAAGTCTAATAATATCTTGTGGAACTCTTGTGGTAAAAAACACCACAGACCCATAACACTATCAAAATTTTTTTAAGTCGAAAATCTTGTGGAATGTGGTACCACACAGGCATATATAGGGTCTGAGAAGAAATTTTGGAAAAAAAAAAAAGATTTTTTTCTAAGTCCAATATCTTGTGGAACTCTTGTGGTTAAAAACACCACAGGCCCATAACACTATCAAAATTATTCTTAGTCGAAAATCCTGTGGAATGTGGTACCACACAGGCATATAGAGAGGCTGAGAGGAAATTTTGTGGAACTGTTGTGGTAACACTATCAAAATTATTCTAAGTCGAAAATCTTGTGGAATGTGGTACCACACCGGCATATAGAGGGTCTGAGAAGAAATTTTGGAAAAAAAAAATGATTTTTTTCTAAGTCCAATATCTTGTGGAACTCTTGTGGTAAAAAACACCACAGACCCATAACACTATCAAAATTATTCTAAGTCGAAAATCTTGTGGAATGTGGTACCACACAGGCATATAGAGGGGTCTGAGAAGAAATTTTGGAGAAAAAAAAAAAATATTTTTAAGTCCAATATCTTGTGGAACTCTTGTGGTAAAAAACACCACAAACCCCATAACACTATCAAAATTATTCTAAGTCGAAAATCTTGTGGAATGTGGTACCACACAGGCATATAGAGGGGTCTGAGAAGAAATTTTCAAGTCCAATATCTTGTGGAACTGTTGTGGTAAAAATTACCACAGACCCATAACACTATCAAAATTATTCTAAGTCGAAAATCTTGTGGAATGTGGTACCACACCGGTCTGAGAGGAAATTTTGGAGAAAATTTTATTTTTTTTTCTAAGTCGAAAATCTTGTGGAATGTGGTACCACACAGGCATATAGAGGGTCTGAGAAGAAATTTTGGAAAAAAAAAAATGATTTTTTTCTAAGTCCAATATCTTGTGGAACTCTTGTGGTAAAAAACACCACAGACCCAAAACACTATCAACATTATTCTAAGTCGAAAATCTTGTGGAATGTGGTACCACACAGGCATATAGAGGGTCTGAGAAGAAATTTTGGAGAATTTTTTTTTTTTTTCTATGTCCAATATCTTGTGGAACTCTTGTGGTAAAAAACACCACAGACCCATAACACTTTTTTTTTCTGAGTCGAAAATCTTGTGGAATGTGGTACCACACAGGCATATAGAGGGTCTGAGAAGAAATTTTTGAAAAAAAAAAAAGATTTTTTTATTAGTCAATATCTTGTGGAACTCTTGTGGTAAAAAACATCACAGACAAATAACACTATCAAAATTATTCTAAGTCGAAAATCTTGTGGAATGTGGTACCACACAGGTATATAAGGGGTCTAATACCTTTGGATCTCAGGGGGTCTGAGATGAAATGTTTGAGAGCACACAACAGAATAAAATTTTGTAGAATATATTTTCCCCACATTTTACATTATTATTGTTCAAGCAAATTTTTCATGGTCCACTTTTCAAAACGCCCCCAAACCTTGCCATGTCTACTATTGAAATAAAATTAAACCATATGTTAGTCCCGAAATGACTTAGTTTGTGTCGAGTGGGCGTTAAACTCTCTCTCTCCCTCTTTCTTTAAACAGAGTGCCACCCCCTGGCCATTGTAGCAAAATTGTACCACATCCAACGTGCGACGCACATCCTCGCCTACTACAGATTTTATTGCTCGAAGATCCTCTAGATTTGTCTCTCGTTTTTTTTTTAATTCTTTGCTCTTCGCTAGGACAGACATTATGTATTTATTAGCTTGTAAACACTCTAGAGGACAAAATGGGGTTTTTTCATCTGATTTAGATGACATTTAAAATGTATTTTAGGACTCAAAGGTCTTAGTTCATTTAGATAATCGCTAATATAACCGCCAATTTCTGAATTATAGCCCACGATTGTACAAAATAAATCGCGTTTCGTAGCTTGTAGACTCGAGGCGAGGTAACAATATTGAGCCCATGGCCCTTCTATCGGTCTGTAACTGACTAAATTATGGCGCCGGTGGTGCAAATATTCTCCATTTAGCTCGTGGTCTGCAAACTTTGGGCGTATCTTACATGGTAACCACTTATTTAAATTATCGTTTTAGAGGATGAAATCTCAAGGTAAAGGTCTGCTTGGTAGTATATTAAGTCAATCAGAAAATGACGAAGAGATTGATGAATACTGTATTAAAGGAGTTCTTGGTAACATGGTAGCGGCTGGGTATTTAACAACAAAGGGAGCTTTAAGTGGGTTTTTTCTGTTGATGCTTTACTATCCAGAGATACAACGCCGCATTCAAGAAGAAATTGATGAATGTATTGGTAGGGACCGGGATCCTAACCTAGGTGACCGATCTGTCATGCATTATACGAACGCTGCCATTTTAGAATGTTTGCGATTTATTAGCCATGTTCCACTAGGAATACCGCATATGACAAGGGAAGACGTAGAAATAGAAGGAATGCGGATTCCAGCCAACACAACAGTACGTAATGTATATGCCATTGTCAATACTTGGTGGTTGTTTTTTTTCTAATGCACACATTATTTTTGTATACGTCATATTTGGGTGTGGGCGTATTGTATTGTCACCATGTCCGCTCGTCCGTCAATTGTTGGGGAGTTGGGATGGCCAAGTGGTCTAGCGTGCCGCGCTTCGACCTCTAGCTGGCCGGTCACCTCTGGCTTGCGGCTGTGGTTTCGAGCCCTGGTGTGAGCGTATGTGGCATGGAGATAGGGGCGCCTTCTCAACCTCGTATATTTCCCCCGGGCATTCCGGTTTCCTCCCACTGCTAAAGACCCCTACGCGCAAGCGAATTATTGAAATAAAATTAAACCATTTGTTAGTCCCGAAATGACCTAGTTTGTGTTGAGTGGACGTTAAACCCCATTTCTCTCTCTCTCTCTCTCTCTCTCTCTCTCTCTCTCTCTCTCGTCAATTGTTGACTTTTTGGAAGCTGTCGTTGTAGCACCATGGGTCGTCCGTCAGACGTGAAGAGCAGACGACACAAAAACCTATCGCCACACCCGGTTTATAACCTATGCATCGTTTCTTATTAAATAGCGCCCAAATCTATTTCTTTGAATATCCCAGATTTCCACTACTAATTATTCAATTGGCCGAATATTACGTAATTAATTATAATTATTGGTTACAGAGTGTTTTTAGAACACGGGCATACCCCAAACTTTGCATACCAATATGGACTCACTACCAAATATGGTCAAGACACATTCCATTCCTGACCATTAAAATACGACAAATGTGTTTATTAACCTATAGTTCGTGTATCATATCAGCCCCCACCCCACCCACACACACACATACACACACTTCAGTATTCCTATCAATATTTCATAAATAATTTAATTTGCGTTCCAAACAAACTCACACCACAGCTAATGAAGAATAATTTGTAAATATAACAATATTGTTTCTCCATTCCTTGTCAGTGAATTTGAAACCAATATCGCAACGGTTATATTGTTACACCGTTGCCATAAATCTTAGGAACACTATATAGACTAAAGAATTAAACAGTTTTATATTCATATTCCTGAACACTATGGAGATCAGATCGAATATCAAATTTGGTCACCATGTGGTCGATCTAGTACGTGTGCGTATTCCACAGCATTGCGAGGATATGTTTTATTAATTATAGGTTCTTACCAATTTTTGGTCGACGAATCGTTCTGAGAAGTTCTGGGATGAACCTAACGTTTTCTCACCTGAAAGGTTTTTGGATGATAATGGCAAACTTCTTCCAGTTGACCACATTTTAAGATTACAGTGAGTTGTTGATTTATTCTTAATTACAGTTTATTCTTTAATAAGAAAACATTTAATATCTTACAATTTTATTTGAGCAGAGAAAATACAAGTTCTAGAAACATATATTAGAGAATTTTGGCAAGTGGCATTTTCCCTATCCGTATCACGTATCCGTATCGTATACGTCACACGTTGCGTCAGAGTAGTTTTAGAGTTTTGGCAGATTCTTGCGCCGCGTACGTATACATCACTGAACCGAGCTTAGTGTTGTACAGCATGATGGCAGTTATCTACCAAGATCACCGTCAGTACTAGTCAAGTGCCTTGCCTATAATTTCTCGCAGTGCGCGAAGTCACTATGAAAGCTGTTCGATACGGGCTGCCGTATCCGTGTGCCGTATCACGTATGAGAAATACACACACATTGATCACGTTACACACAAAATCCATACGGATACGCGATACGCACAAGGAATTTACGCTTGTCAAAAGTCTCTAATAATTAAATTTATACGTTAAGAAATTCAAAATAAAAAAAAACATGTCACGGAAGCTAAAACATACATAAAACTGCTGCCATGTAGTAGTAGGGACGCTTGTACAGCCATGCACGTGCGCGCATGCGCGTGCATGTATGTGCGTGCATGCGCGTGCACGTGACCTTGCACTGGATGACCTTTAGCACGTGCGTGACCGTGACCTTGCACTGGATGACCCCCTGGCACGTGCGTGACCCCTTGCGTGACCTTGCACGTGCGTGACCTTGGGATTGCACGTACGGAGAGAAAGAGGGCGCGCGCGGGAAAAGAGAGAGAGAGAGAGAGAGAGAGAAGAAGAAGAAGAAGAAGAAGAAGAAGAAGAAGAAGAAAGGGGAAGAGAGGGAGGGAAGGGGAAACAACTCTTTTACATTGATTAAGTTGGCCCTGAAAAGGGCCGTTGTCCCCTCAATGAGAGGGTTAACAGGAACATCTTGGATGATCCGCCGAGTACCGTGGAACAGGTCGCTTCTCGCATTTTACAGCATGCTTCGACCGCCTTTGGTAGGTGTTCGACACATCTACCCCACACCAGAAGCAGACCAAGTAATCGACCTCCGGACTGTTCCCCTTAGACAAAGGGTAATACCCCCCACAAGTGGCGCAATATCTTTTATCGTTTCGATCCATTTTGCTTGTGACTTCTTTGGGCTTTGACACTCCTATTTATAGTTCGAGACGGGACGAGTCTAAGGTGTTGGGACGATACCATTTTCCACCAATCAGAATAGCATGACGTCACATGACGTCACAAACAACAGACACGTGATATGTTGTCGACATTTTATTGAACATATTTACAAAGCATTTTATTCAACACAAAATGAACACAAATTTAATTGAACTTGAACATATTTACAGAGCAAAAAAGCATCGACATCGTTGTCCCTTCTTCTGGTCTTTTTGCAAGTCGGGAAAATGATCCCTAGCCCATTGTTCGACGAGTATATCGTTCACACGATACACGTGCCCGAACACCGAAAGGGCGTGCGGGGAGGGAACGTGAAACCGATGACACAAATAATACAAACAATAATGGCCGCAGACGACACTCTCGAGTCCCTGAATCCATCGGGGTTGGTAGTGGAGTTGTAGATCTTGGACGAAACGTCGAAAGGCTTCTCCGTAAACATCAGGGGGACACCCGTAGGAATCGAAGAAGGTAATGTGATCTGGTCCTTCGCACACAAACACGGTCCAGTGTCTACCGGGTTGATCTTCGTCGTCCGTGTTGATGACGTAGGCTTTGGGGTACGAGGTCGGGCGCAGTATATCCAGATGATTACGAGCCCACACGCCCCCGAACACGTTAGAGGGGAGGTGTTTTTCTAAAGCCCGTGTCAGTTGTCGATTGGAGAGAGCCTCACCAATCTGTGATGACTTGTCGGTTGGCGTCGATTTCCAAGACATTGTCGTATTCGGCAAACAGAACAAGACTGAGGTGATTGGTCGGGGCCGCACCGAACTTGAGTTCCAAAGACAGGTTACCCGCTGCTTTGGGATGAAAGTAGTTACCGTCGGCTCCGTGGTCGTTGGTCAAATCGAAACAATACAAAGTGTACCCATTGATATAGTCGTTGAAAGGGAGGTCCAGGTCTTCTCGGGTGTTTAAGACGGCCACTCTTTTCATCAAATCCAGGTATGGTGCGATGGCTTGTCGCTGGGGAAAATCGACGTCGTATTCGTCCACAATTTCCCCGTTCTTGGTCAATTTGATGTTCTGCAATTGATTGTGTTCGAATTGGAAGGGATTTCTGTTTTTTCTTCCGTCGTAGGCCGTGTTACGTACCATACCCACGATTAATCTCTTGGGAAGGCTTTCGTTGACAAACAGATTGTCTAGGACGTGACTGGTACGATTGTCGGGAATGACCATGTCGCGGACCACCACGCGTTTCAGGGGATACTTGGCGTTGGACGATTGAAGTTGCGCGGCCACCCGTGTGTAGGTACTGGGAGCTAGAGTGACGAACGGGATATCCAGGTAGGCTTTGGTGAACTCGACTTTGTAGTCTTCGGCATCGTTGCCTTCGCCGTACATCAGAAAAAATTTCGGGGATTGTTTTTCCAATTTCAACCGCAAGTCCACACCGTCCAGCAGATACCGATCTTGTAAACACATGTCCAAGTGTAGACGCGACTGCAATTCAAAGGTGCGACTGGCAGCGATGGTTTTCTGGCGTTGTTCCAATCCTTTGTTATTCGGAGCCTGTCGTCCACCGTCTCCGGCGGTGGCGACGGATTTCGTGGAATTGAACTGCCCGGCGGTATCTTTTTCCCACAGGACTTGTTTCGACAGATGGTCGTTCTTGGCTCCCTTACCGAAACTCAGCAAATTCTCCAAGTAAGCCCGGTAGGGATAGGTGGGCAGAGAGGTGGTGACCAAAGTTTCGGCATCCTTTCCCAGGCGTAATTTGACGTCTTTAAACAACGAATGAAACAAGTTGTTAATGGGTGCGACTTGACTATCCGCATCCAGGTCATCCCCGTTGTTCTTGGTCACCTTCAGGGCCACGTGCAGTGTCATGTTGGCCAGATCGATGAAATCGGTGGTGGCATTGGAAATATAAAATTCGATGGGTCCGTCGTGGTTCAAGTCGGGCGTCAGTGGATACTTTCTGATTTTCGTCACCTTGTTTATGGCCGTCTGCGTGTCGGGTACACTGAACAAATCCTGCAATTCGTCTCGCGAGCAGGGACAGGAATCATTGCGCATTACCTGCGTAGCCATGGTCGAAGATATCTAGTTTACGTCGCTTGTGAGAGGTGACCTGTGTCTTCTTCTTCCTCTTCGGACGATGTGAAGTGGACGGGGTTCGTGAGGGGTCTTTTATAGGTTCCAGGTGGGCGACCACGTTCTTGAGTGTGTCGGACATCGTGTTTGACACCGCGGGGCGAAGCGTGTCCTGGGCGACTTTCTTCCAGTTCCATTTTTCACGACCACTGACGGCGTCGAGCACGCTTTGCCCCACTTTGGGTAACACTTGGGCCACATTCTTTTTCACGGCAGCTTTACCGGCCGACCACAAGGTCTTCCCGACCGATTTGACGGCATTCAATAACCCCGACCATCGACCGGCACCCTCTTGTCTCAGAATTCCTCCCCTGTACACCACCAGACCATTGCCAGCCCCTCGCTGTCTGAGCACTCCACCTTTGTACACTCGAATCATCATCGGCGGCGAAAATGAAGTTGGGTCACCACCTTACCGTCGAGAAATGGCACGGCTTTCCCCATTCCGTTCCTTATATAGAGACCAATGGAGCTTAGTCGACTGTACTTCAGAGGTAAGTAGTGAATCCTGGCGGGGCGGTGATACAATCGTCGACTGGGAATCACGTCCAACAAGGTAGCCTTCACGTCGCCCACGGTCTGGGGTTCGATAATGTCCGTGTAGATGTAAAACAGATCGTACTGGATTTGAAGATTTGGGGTGTGGTGGGCGTAGAAATACCGTAGGCTTTGGCCATCGGCGCCGGTCATATCGATTGACTGCAGGGAAACCAATAGTTCGTTTCCAGGCCATCCCAACATGGATACGATGGGTCCACACAGACGAAGTTCGATTTTCGGCAACACGTCAAACCAGAAAAGCGACTGCACGTGATTGATCTTCAGATACACTTTGTCGTTGGTGTTGTCTCTCTTGAAAGACACGAAGGGACCTCTTGATACGGCCCCTTGGCGCATCACCTCTCGAGTTTCGTACTCGGTCTGCTCTTGCTTCTCGTGGTCGGTCATTTCCTTGTTATTGGGATCCAAACGAACGGGTTTATGGGCCAAATGATTGTAGATGGGAGGCAGGTTCCACAAATCATTCAGTCTGGTGTTCAGGACAGTCAGGATATGCCTCAGCGAGTCGTAGTCGTCACTCTTGATGTGCGTTTCCATTTCGATGGATCCCTTGATCTCATCACCCTTTACACCTTTGAAACAATTCGACAGGTCGATTCTGTGGCGGTCCCGGCATATCTTCACTTCGGGTTCGTCGCTCGGGGGCGACCATGGATGAATGCGTAAGCCGATCGTGTTGTCTCGTTGATCGATGTTTTGCCATTGGTCAGGTAACGTGATCATGGACAGACCCACTTCCCATTCCCGGTGATCGACGAGAAGTGGCGGGTCCAGATGTGTATGATACGTGGAGACTTTGTTGTCGGGATACCACGACATGGAACTGTCACTAGGGAGCGTGAGGTAAAAGGGCCGGTCGTTGTTCATTATGTTTGGTTTTCAAGGTTGGAGAAGGTAACAGGTAACCCAAGGTACTGGAGAGCAAGGCCGTCCACAACGTGGTCTGCGAACCGTCGGGTTTGAAAGCCAGTTGGGACAAAGAAACACCCGCCACGACGTACACTAAAATCACTTGACAGAAAAAGACGATTTCCGCTTGTGGCACACGTTTTCCCAAGAGTGACCAATTGTGGGCACTCGCGGACGTAGACGTGGTTTCGTCTTGCATGTTGACTGATGTCGGCGTCTCTCGCTCCTATTTATACGTTTTGGAGACTGGTCCTGTCGATCCACGAATTAAAACTTGCCGGATAGCCCAACCATTTCACCAATACTTTGTCTTTTTTTCTTTCGAGTACTCTTTCGATGGGAAAGATCTCATCGTCGTTGACTTGGACCGCTTGCAATTCTTCGGGATAGAAGGTGCCCTGTATGGGTTCGCCTCTTTCGTCCAACAGTTTGTAACCGGGACCGACGTTGGGTGCGACGTTGAACGTTTCCAGAGTCCAGTTGGGCCAGTAACCTTTGTCGAAGGCACCATGTTTCGGCAAAGCCAAACGTACGGTCGTACCAATGTCCATTGATTTTTTCTTTTTCGGGGGACGTGGAGGAGGCGTTGTCAACATCCACTCGTGTTCGGGGCGAACGTCTTTGGGCGCCATTCCGATGGTCCGATGTCGTCTAGCATTGTAAGCCCGAACCAGGTCGTCTAGCACGTCGATGTACCGTTGTGTTTGTCGATGAGTAAAGTATCGCCACATACGTTCTTTCAGTGTCCGTTGAAATCGTTCGACCACACTGGCTTTGGTTTCGACGTTGTGTGTCACGAAAAAATGAATCTTTCTCTTCTTCAGGTACGCCTGCATTTTTCGATTGAGGAATTCGGTACCTTTGTCCGTTTGAAGTCGCAGGGGTTGTCGACTTTGAAAGATTTGACGAAAGGCATCCACCAAACTGTCCCCCGGCTTGTTTTTGAGGGGCAACACCCAAGCGTACTTGGAAAACACGTCGATGACGCACAGCAAATACCTGTATCCCTCATTCTGTTTGGCCAAGGCCGACATGTCGCTCAAATCGGCTTGCCACTGATGATCTATGCCGGCCACCACCGTGGGAGACCGCGAGAATTTCTTTTTCAATGGTTTGTGCAAGGTGTACGCCCTTTGTTGTTTCAACCATGCCTTGACTTTGTCCAAGGACACACCGGTAGCTTTGTGAAGACCCAGAGCACCACCGAAAGCGGCCGGGTGGTTCGGGTCGTAATACACTTTCTTCAGCTTTCGTTCCATGTTTCAGCAGGTGTCCCTATGAACAGGCTATTTATAGTTTTTGCAAGGAGAGCCATCTTCTGGTAGATGTACTAGGTGTATCCGTGCTGGAGATTTTCTTCTTTCTCGGGCGTCGCGGCGGAGTCCGTGTCGGTGGCGTGGACAATACGTTCCATCGATCTTGATTCCCGATGGCTTCGCGCGGTACGTTCGTGGCCTTCAAACTTTGCATCACGCCAAACCATCCCACGGGAGCCTGGGTATTCTTTCGCCGACGAACCAAATCGTTCACAATGTCAATGGCATTGGTGTTGGGTACGGGTACCCCATTCCGAACCAATTCCAAGTTCTCGTTCCACGACCAAGGTGTCTTCTCTTTCATGTGTTTCAACAAAAGGCGAGCTCGATGTTGATAAGGTCGAGGGACCGACTCCAGGATGGGTGCCTCCGAATTTTCTTCTTCTCTTGGCTCGGGTATGTTTTCGTCCAACAAGGGAACAACCTGTTTTCTTTTCCTTTGCATCGTTTGATAACGATGTAACAACTGTCCGTAACGCTGCATTTTATTTTCGTCGGTTAGGGTGGGATCGTTTAGCACGTGTTGCATGTCTTGGTGGACATTTTCGACGGCCTGCTGCAGTGGATCTCGATCGTACACGGGTTCGACTGGCCTGACTTCGACGGGTTTGACGTCGGGGAGTCCCTCGAAGGGTACCAGTTTCATTTTCTTGGCGAATTTCATCTTTGGGAAAGGACCGAAACAATCGGGTGTAGAAACCCCCTTTCTGTTGCTTCAGAAGTCGCCGACGGGTCTTCCAAGGTGTTTTAGACGTGCCCAAACGTCGTAACAAGGGGGCGTCCTTTTTCAAGCGCTTGACTTCTTTGTCGGTCACAGGAACGTTGCCGCGAATCAGGTTTCCAATACACTCACATACACCGTCGACAATGGGTTGGGTCTCGAGTAAAAGGGGACGGTCTTTCGGTGCAGTGTTCAAGAGATACCGCAGTGTCTCCATGACTGAGCTCGGGGTCGTTCTCCGGTCCCCTTTTTATACCTTTCTGTTCCCTGGGTTATCCACCAAATAGTTTAGATAGCTCGGCAGCCATAGCGTTCGCTCTATCGCGCTGTCTAAGGAAGGGATGTTTACCACCCTGTTGTCCACCCAATAGTTTAGATACCAAGGGGGCCAAAGCTGGGAGGGCCATGGCCAGCAATGCACCGATGGCACCGCCCTGTTGATCGACAAGTCGCCGTTTGACGTCGGGTGGAACATTACTCAGTTTGCGAAGCAACGCTCGATGTTTGTTCAATTCTTCGGTACTCAGTCTCCTTCCGCGCTGTGCGGTCCGTCGAACGAATTGATTTCGTTTCTTGTTTCTTTCCTCTTGCAGCCTTTCCTTCCATCGCAGCAAGATACGAATCAACACACCCCCAAAAAATCCACGTCCCCCAGGTTTCATGATCAGGGAGAGTTTTTCGGTCGTCGGCATGTTTCTCTCCGTCAGTTGGGTCAACACTTGTCGATTTCGTTCCACCCATTTCTTGTGTTGAGCGTGCAGTGCCTGAATGTTACCCTTCAGCAAATGGTTGGCCGCCAACTTGAACCACTGCAACAATCCAATACGTGCCCGGCCCGTATTCTTGACCAACTGCCCATAAGCCATATCGGGAGTCAGATGTTGTAACTTGCGAATGAAGGACTTGAGTCCTTTCATAGAACTCTTCTTTTCTCTTCGTGGTCTGCGAAAGATCGGGGAGAGAGACCGAGCAGGGGAAGGTGGTGACGTGGGACGTGGAGGTGTGACCGGTAAGGTGAGACGTGGTGGTGTGGCCGGTAAAGGAGACATGGGACTTGTGGGTGGTGTCAACGACGGGGGTGACCACTGTGTTCTGGGGGCCCTCATTCTCGGGCGAGTCTGACTTCGTACCGTGGGATCACGAAGGTCCGGTGCCAACGTCGGGAACGTCGCCCTGGGAAGGGTGGGAGGTGGGTGTTTCCTCTGCGTATTCTTCGTACGAGCCATCGTGACAAACAAGAGTCAATTCGAGGTACAGGTCCCCCTTTTATACTTTTTGGACGTAGACGATGGGTGGTTCCTCTTGGGGTAAAATGTTGGATCTCAGTCGCAAAGCTTCGGGTGTGTCGGGCTTCAAATCAACGAGTAAGTAACTGCGAGGGGTACTCGTCGCATCTTCATAAGCTTCTTGCATATACTTGGAACGGGAAGGGTACATCTGACGGGCCAACACACCAATTTGCGAGGCGTCACGGGGATTTTTGAACAAGACCAGGTAATGGGCATTCAGACTGATGGTACGCTGTTGCTTGTCAAACAAGTTTTGCACAATGTAAATGACACTCGTGTCGTGGTGATGACTCTTTTTCGTGAACCACTTTTGCAATATCTCCGTGTCTTCTCCCATCAAATCGTCCACGACTAAGACTTGTGGACCTTTGACTTGACCCATCACGTCGTCAATATCCGTCAAACCTTTGACATAAGTGTAGGGAAAGCGATCGTAACTCTCTTGTCATTCGCCATAAGCCCACACGATACGTTGAGGAGGGACGTCGAACAGGGACGCTTGAAGAAACTTCTGCACAAAGACCGTTTTCCCAACACCCGTTGGACCACTGACTAACATGGTAAAGGGATGTTTGAACGTCACATCCATCTTGCACTGTTTTCCCCCATTCCCTTTTCCCCTGCCTTTTATACCTTCGCGCCAGAACAACAGACATGGAGTGAAATTAGAACACAATTTATTTTACTAAAAATACAAAAAGAACATTCAATGCAACAAACATATCATACAAAGGAAAAGAACATTCAATAGAACATATCATACAAAGGAAAAGAAAAAACTGTTAGTTATCGCGTTCTCTCTTCAGGATCTCTTGTCTCACCCAGGGTACATTTCTCAGGACGCGAGGAATCCAATACACATGTCCCAAAAGCTTCTGCATCGTGTCGTGTGGGTGCCAGTCTTCCACTTCAGCAAACGTGACGACGACGGGTATCCATTCACTCATATCGAAACAAGGGGGATACGACAAGACTTCGGTCATATCTCTCGGACCCGCATATTGGATGAGTGCTCGGGAAAAACTTTCTGCTTCCTTCTCTGCCAACAAGAGGACAGCCGTCTTCGGGATTTCACCGTTCGAAGTTTCACCGTTTTCACTGGTAGTCGGGTGAATAGTGGGCGGAATAGAAAGTTTCGTCGGCTGTTTTCTTTTTTTCTTTGTATCGTCTGTAGAGCTCGAACGCTTCTCCGCACCAGTACCAGTATCGCTGACTGCGGGTGTTGTCTCTGGGCATGTCGATGTTGTTGTCGAACATGCGACTGGCAACGGCTTCAAAGTTGTTTTCTGTTTGGATTTCTTCTTGGCACTCGAGCAGGCCGTGTCCGAGCTGTCCACAGTTGAGGCACTTGTGATTTTCGTCGGTGGGTCTCTTGATTCCGTAACACTTTCTTTTGACAGTTTCTTTTCTTTCTTCATCACTCTTCGCTTTTTGGGCTTCTGTTCGTTTTCCACACTGGGGTGCCCAGTGTCCTGGTTCTCCGCAGAGGTAACAACTTCCATAGGAACCATAGGCTGGTCTGTCTTGTCTTGGTTTTCGTTGCTGCTGTTGGGAACGAGTAGGGCAGTCTCTATACCAGTGTCCGACATTGTTACAGGAGAAACAAGCTTGACTAGCCATCGAGAGCAGAATGAAATTTCAGTCTGACACTTCGCTTCTTATAGTCTTGGTCGTGACGTCACTCGCTTTTGATTGGTTCTTTCTTTTCCTTCGTTTTGATTGGTTCGTTGTTTAGTCTATGATTTCCAGGCTTTCCACGTACTTTTTCACTTCGTCTCAATCGATCAAGGCTTCACTCACGTGACAGGCTTCCAACAACGTCATCAGGTCGGCTCGATTACCGGGTTTTTGTCGCCAATGGTTGAACACGGTGAAGATTTGCATGCGTGCGTTGTTGGGATGACTCATCTTGGCTTGACTGATTCGCGCTTCTCTGATCCCCAGATGTCTGCCAATACATTCCCAGCCTTCTCCCATGTTGCCGGACATGACATTGATATCCATTTGATCCAGAGACCATCGTTTCTTTTTCTTCGGCAAGCCGTCCATCCACTGGCGTATGGGGTCTTCTTTCTGTTCGACAAACTCGTCTTTGCGTTTGATCAACGCGGTCTTAAAGCCCGGTACCACCGTCCAGAACTTTTTCAAGGCTTTCTCGACGTCTTCTCGCCATCGTTGTTCGTCCTCCCGCGTCTTGACTTGATCCCGTGGATCGTCCATCATACTGCCTAGCACGTTATCGATGTCTTGCAGTTTCGGCTCGTCCACCCAAAGGTAGTGATTGTAATCGTCCACGGGATGCGAGGGTTGACCCGTTATGGAAGAAACGCCTAGTCCCAGACAAGAGTGGTATCTCTGACTGGGATGTTCGTACTTGCAGCCGATACACTCTTCGTGTTGCCTTTCTTCTATAATGGGCAGGAAACATTTCAACACTCGAAAGTTGAGCCATCGCTGTCTAAGTTTCTCGATCAAATTTTCTGCCGGTTCGTCATCTTCTTTGTTTGTTCGCCATCGTCCTGAGACCCGCAAGTCAGTATCCATAGGGGTAAGTGTTGCTCGGTTGGCCATCGTCATTGAATTGAACAAACCGCTTGTCATACACGATTTTATATCGTTTGTTCTCGGGGCGTGTCCAAAGACGGCGGTCACGTGATCTGGTAATCTTGAACGGATTGGCTATGACCAGAGGTTCGTTTTGATGGACGTGCCGTACATTCTCCTTCATGATGGCGTAATTCAGCTGCTGGGAGGCACGGTAATTCAAGGTGAATCCCCGGACTTTACATACAGTTTTACCATCGCTCTGGCGGTACGCGTAATTCTTTGGCCCTCCGCTAACAAATTCTCGAATGGTGACATCTTCGGGCAACTCGTTCTTCCACTGACCCAAACTAGAACCTTCCGGGGGATTCCATGACGTGGCGTGGTATTGGTAGATGACGCTATCGGTGTCAAAATAGCAAACGCGCTCTCCCAACTTTTCCAAGACGGAATAGAGTTTCAAACGAGCTTGAGCCGTGACAAAGGCGGCGATAACCACGTTGGTGATGGGACAGGGTGCCACATGTTTTTTCAGCGTTTCCATCAAGACCATGTTATCGTTCACTAACTGCACATCTCGTACGGTCTGGGTCACGTCCAACATTTTTTCAAAATAGACGCTGGGCTCCGTGATGTACTCGGTTTGAAAGTTGTCTCTCTGTCCGAATTTCCCCCATGCTGTGTTCAATTGTAACTTGCTAAACGCCCGCATCCCTTTGTTGGGTTTTATCGACGCGGGATCCAGACGAATACCTTCCGTGTCGTACACGTCGTTGACGAAGCGGGTCTTGTCTTCTTCGGTGTGGCAGGTGTCGGGATAACCGCTGCTTTCCATCTTCTTCTTGAGGTAGTGATTAATGTACCCCGTAAACAGACCGCCCGTTTTGGCCTCGGGGTCGTAAGTGCTGAATTCTTTCCAGTGCCAGACTTCGTAGACTTTTAGTACTTTGTATCCTAGGGTCACCGCTTTCTTCAGTTCCAGGGTGACAAAGGTACCCACCCAGGCTCGCTGTTCGTCGGTGTGCTCACACGGTTGGTATTCGGCAATCTCCCCTTGTTGCATGTGTTCGTCGACGCAGCTTCGACACAGGGCAAACACCAATTTCTGTTTGCGCCGAAACGGGAGCACTGGATGGTACAGGCCACGGGGCGGCAAGACGGAACACTGGATCAATCCTTCGTACTGCTGCCACTGGTGTTGATCGGGCTGTGTGACGATCGTGGGTTCCTTGATGGGAAAGGTACCGTACTTGCAGATGTAAGGGTACAGGGACACCACGTCGATGTAGCGCATGTCTTCCACCGACTCGTTCACCAACAGTTGAATGGCATTGGTTCTTCCACCGAAGAAAGCGTTGCGGGGCATCAGAGGTTCGGGAGCGGGCCATTGCTGATCTTCCAAGCCTTGTAAAAATTCGTCCATCTCTTGATCGTGGCGTCGTTCTTCCTCTAGCTCACACTCCCACATGAAGCGGATGGTCTGCATACCGTACTGCTCCTGGAGTCGACGGTGACGTTCTTGGGTCTTCTGGTACAAGTCCCTCATACTGCGAGATGGATCGTAGGGATGTTTATGCTGAACGTCTTGGACGGGACCCGGGTAACATTTGGGACAACCGTGAAAGGCACACCCGTGAAACTCGTACACCGTACCTGTGGTCGTGTCCATACCATCTAAGCTATAAGGACCAACTCGGCATTCACTACCGTTACGGGCGTGTCGAATGTTGGGTAGTGGGGTCTGGTTTCGGAATGCAGCCATGGTCTGTCGATGTTGTTCCCATTCCAACCATCGAAGGGCTTTGTTGGACTGTTGTCGAGGCTGGAAGCGGTGCCAGTCCTTACCAGGTTTTGGCTCTTGCATCAGGGCTCGAGGAATGACGACGAGGGTGTCTTTTTTTGAGGTAGTGCGTGCGTAACACGCGACTGCAGGCAGAGGCCAGGGTCAAGCTTTTTTCGAAGGGGTCGATTCCCGTGTCCATGAGAAATATCTCGCGAAACACACCACAGCATCGGCGAAGGACATCGACGTCACTCTTACAGTAGGCGAGAATTTCTTGGCGAAAATCAAAGACGTGGTGACTGTGTTGCTCGTACCACTCGTGAAATTTTTCTCGTTCAGTCACACTCATGCCATCCGGATCGTAATCGGTGTCGGGAGGATAGGCGCCCACGTAATCTTCATTCTCCGGTCTGTTAAAGTGGTGAGGGAAATAACCTTTCTTGAGTTCTTGCAGGCCAAAGGTCTTGGGCATGTCCCGTAAAGCCATCGGTAAAAAGTTGAGGGAATCGATGAATTTTACCGTACCGACAGTGATCGTCATCGCTTTACCACCATTCATAATCACTTCGGGTTGCGCCACGGAATGTTTGTGCAGCGTCTGTAAAATAAGCAGTCCGTCGTAACCTTTAAAGTTATGAGCCACGGCAATCACGGGACTCGATTCGTGACTGTCATGTTTCCGACCATCTACCACCGTACCGTGAGCAGCGAGTTGTAGAAACCATTTTCCCACATCGTCCAGCGTGTCTGGGCCTTTAAACACAATTTCTCGTTGGTGATTCCAGTACGTGTCGCAGTGCTCGCAGAGATCTTGATTGTCGATACAAAAGTGACAGCAGGTTTGCAGGACACATAGGTTGGGAATGTGCTCACCGGTATCTTGCTGGCATTCAAAGTCAAAGAAGACGAAGCGGGTTAATGTTGTCTGCTGTAGTTTGTCGATTTGGGTCTTTCGGTCTTTATTCATGTCGATGGGTGATTTCAGTGGTTGAATGTAGCAAAACTGTTTCTCGGCCGTGTGCCACTCTCGGCAGATGGAACACTCGTATTCTCCGCATCGGTGTTCTTCCAAATTACGCTTGGCCTTGATGACGTCCCACTCTTTTTGACATTTCTCGCATTTCTTCCATCGATAACATACACTGCACTTGGCTCTGGAACGGGTGGCGAGATGGTTGTCGAAACACTGGCGGCTCACAAACACACGATGACATCGGTAACACGTCTTTGTGTTGGGATCAGGTGGACAGGGGGGACCCACTGTCTTACATCCTTGACACATCACGTGACACGAATGTTTCTCTGCTCGATCGTATCCCACCTGACAGGTCTCACAAAAATACGAGTTCTCCACAAAGGCGGGCATGGAGGTAATGACGTCATAATGTCTGTCGTGTAAATACAGGTTGAGATGTTTTGGTGTGCCTGTGATGTGTTTTGTTCCCCGATAGATCGCCTTCCCAAAGATGGCTCGAGAGAAAACGTTGAGTTGGTAACCTGCCTCTCCCAAATACTTGGCGTACAATTCCCAGGTTTCCATCCCCGTGCATGCTTGCCAGGCTCCACCGACGGCATCGATAAGGGCTTCGGTTTTCTTCGTCTGCCACGAGTGGGGTCCTGTATTGTTGATTAATCTCTTCCGTTCTCTTTCCCATTCAGGCGTGTCTTGTTTGTTGGCATAATGACGGGCGACGACAATAGCTCGCTGAAAACATAAGTCGTCGGCATTCTTTATGGTGACGAGGCATCGCTTTTTCTTTAAATAATCGTCGAAATTTGCGCAGTGTCTCTTCTTCACGTTTGTTCCACCGTTACCTCTGCCATCGGGAGGGGACACGTGACAGATACTCATGGACATACGTTGATCTAGTCTAAATTCTTCGTTACTTTGTAATACGGCAGCCACTTTTTGCAAAACGTCTTCGGCCTGTAACAAACGATGTTCACGGAAGGGTAACCAGATCGGTGTTTTGAGTCCCGGGTGACTGATGGCGATTCTAACATAGTCACTTTCTCTGGCGTCCAAGGTTCGACGAATTTCCTCGATGATGGCCTCAAAGGTGTCGTGTAGTTGTTGTGGTACATCGTTGGCTGGAACATGGGACCAATCTTCCAAAAAGTCTATCTCCACACACAGTGATTCGGTTCTAAATAATCGGCTGTATCGTCTATCCACGGGTCGTAAAGAATAACTCATCTTGCTTCGCTCGCTGATCGCATATCAATGTTCGAAGCTGTCGCTTCCAGGCTTTTTATTCCTGTCGCCATGAATGGACTCGTCCATGACGTCATATCCTTCAAATGGACTCGTCCGTGACGTCATATCCATGCCATTACACATAGATTGTGCAATACTTAACGTCAGAAGAAATGTTACATGCGATTGTGTAATACTGGATTTTCCATACGTCTATTTTTAGCATCAAACGTACACACATGCGCTGTATAACGTTACATCGCGTCTATATTTAGCCTCCAACGTACGCATAACGTTGCATCACGTCTATATTTAACCCACAGCGTTCAACCTACGATGCGTAACGTTATGCTCAGTACTGTGACGTCACTCCATGAATGGACTCGTCCGTGACGTCATATCCTTCAAATGGACTCGCCCTTACGGTTTTAAAACGACACAACACTCGTCTCTCTATCAGTATCAGAATGGATGCTCCGGTCGTACGCATCGAAGAAAACCGCAGCACCGATACTCTCATGTATCTCAGGGGTCACACTCTTGTCGTGATTACCCCTGACGATATCTTTGTCTTACCTGACGAGGTATTAAAAACACCTCCCAGGAAAAGACCTCCTCCCGAATTAGTGGAGGCCATTAGACGCAACCGACATAAAGTGCGTCGTACCCTCACATTTGAGTGAGGACAACGGCCCTTTTCAGGGCCAACCAACGGCCCTTTTCAGGGCCAACTTAATCAATGTAAAAGAGTTGTTTCCCTTTCTTCTTCTTCTTCTTCTCTCTCTCTCTCTCTCTTTTCCCGCGCGCGCCCTCTTTCTCTCCGTACGTGCAATCCCAAGGTCACGCACGTGCAAGGTCACGCAAGGGGTCACGCACGTGCCAGGGGGTCATCCAGTGCAAGGTCACGGTCACGCACGTGCTAAAGGTCATCCAGTGCAAGGTCACGTGCACGCGCATGCACGCACATACATGCACGCGCATGCGCGCACGTGCATGGCTGTACAAGCGTCCCTACTACTCATGTTTTAAAACAAATTACACTGGCTCTTTAAATAAATGAGACAATTCGTTTATAAGGCCTCAACTGTTTATGACTTGGACTGGGTTGGTTTGCACTATATAACACGAGGAAACATTGATTAGTGTAGCAATAAATTTACAATTTTGAAAAAAAAACTGGTCATGGACGTCTTCTATTATAAAACACAGATTTAAATTGGTTTTCATGAACAAAAACTATAATAGACTCTTCATTTTTACCTCACAGCTGTAGCCATTATGTTGTGTATTAAACATGCATTACGAGTCTTTCTTTAGGCCTGAAATGTATATATATTATCAATTACACATTAATTAACTTATCCAGACCCTAATAACCTCTCAATGTCAAGGCTAGCCTTCGATGTTGGCTGGATTAGATTCATATATGCTTCTGATCACGGCCATTGAAATTTTAGAATTGGATAATCGAGACTTAACTGTTTATATTAATGATTTTACTAATGCTGACCGGGGCTAGGCGGAAATTTCACCCGCTTCGTTTTCGGCTCATAGTGGATCAATTTGACTGAAATTTTCAGCAAATTACCTTTACACTATCTAGTTTTCACTAGTATAGTGAGATCTGTCACATCTTTATCTAATTCCAAATAATGTATCGTTAATGAATGATAAACCATGTCATTCCCCATATTCCTGAAGCAATGGCCCGAGAAATCCCTCTCTGGCCATTGCTGGAATAGCGTCTGTTTCTTGAACTTATGCGGGAGTGTGTCTATTCTTTCCGTTCAATGAAAGCTACCGCTTAAGTACAGCAACATGGCAGTCCTTCGTTTAATCTGGATCTTCCCTAAAACTTTGGACAGTGATTTAAGGTATTAAACACGGTGAAAGTATGTTCGTTTCCAAACAATATTGTTTACATTTCATTTGACTTGATAGCCTCGTTTGTCACGTAATTAGTTTTACTGCAGTATTCTGTTATGCACGGGTTAATTAGGCATAATCGTGAGCCATGACGTAACGTTATGTAAACATATTTGGTCCAATATTGGCACTCGTTTTAAATGTAAAGCTTTTGTAGGGCAGCTAGTGATTGGTTGGTAGACGGACTACTGACCAATCAAAATTTAAAACAACAATATCCACTCATAATAGCAGTGTGTAGTTGAATTACCTCTAATCAAACGAAACGCTTGCCGGAGTATGGTCATTCCCCGGTTCAATTTTAAATCATATTATATTAATTAGTTTATACGGTTCATCCTGGTTATTATGATTTATTTCAGGTTGATACCATTTGGAGTTGGAAAAAGAATTTGTGTCGGGGAATCATTCGCCAAGTCTCGTATATTTCTGTATGTGACGTCACTGCTACAGAAGTTTACTTTTTTACCTGGAGACAATGTGTTAGCAGCTATGGATTCCGCAACATGGAAACCTGCAATTACGATGCACCCGGCCTTTCTAAATTGCATCGTGCAAACGAGATAAGCTAGCAGTTTTATTTAATCGGATAGTACTGTAGCATGTAATGAACTAAATCGAGCGTTATTCCGCGTCTGAAATTTTCGTAAAATTTGTTTGTCAGCGAAACGAGGAAGATTAGTATCGACCTCCGTCCATAACGATCTCATTATTCTCATCGGGATTTATATATTTGCCTCCAAAAATGTTAGCTTTAGATTTCTTTGTATTTTTCTCTTTATATTATTATAATGAAGATCTTGGAACGGATTCTAAATTTGATTAGAATTAATGTTTACAAAGACTTGTTTTAGTTTTTTTAATGGACAGATTCAAACTTTCGCTAAATTGCCTTTGTCGCAACATTCTTTCAAGAAAATTTCCATCGAATAAATAACTTGCCAAATCAGTTGAACCAAAATAGGGCCTAAACATGTGCCCGGTTCTGGGCAGCGATGGGGATTCCAGCCTCTGGAGGGAGATTACATGTGCGTGTTCGGATCGCGATTACGGGGACGTGTTCACCAACAGAAATTATGTGAAATCAACATGTACAACCGTTGTACCACTTTCATAGAAACGTGAGCACACCCGCCTTTACTATGGCAACCAACGCCCACATATTAAGTGTGTGGCGTGGCGTGGGTGTGTTTCTGGTCTGGGGGGTGTGTGTGTATGTGTGTGTGTGGGGGGGGGGGGCGGGGGCTTAGAGCTATCTAGTTCAATTTAGAGCTAGTATGTCAAATAATAGTTCACCCAGTTTGCTATTTAGAGAAAGAGAAAAATGGGCTTTAACTCAGACTCGTCACACAATGGGGATGCTCGATTCACAATCCAGATCGACAGAATTACAATCGAGTGACGCGGAATTCAGTTCTGTCACAGTTCTTCCAGTCCCGACAGCTGAGGTGGAGCGAGTAGAATCGTGACGTATTCCTAGGTAAAAAATATGTTTCAGCTGTCATGATTGGTTGAGATATTTTTTATACAGTCGACGCATGCGTTGTACTCCGACATTCTCCTTTTCACTCGATTGACACCCGGAACTGTGAATCGAGCATCCCTAGTATGTCAGTTCGGACTAACGTATGGTTCAATTTTATTTCAATGATTCAATAGCTCACAGGGGAAACCCCACAAGGTTGTACAGGCGAACCTACTCCTTGTCACGTACAATCGGGGGACCGAAACCACGCCAAGGTGGCATCATCGTGAAGATATATGATACACTGAAAACCTGTATTTCAATATATTACATACCTTTTTCGAGAGAGAGAGAAATGGGTTTTAACGTCCACTCAACATAAACTAGGTCATTTCGGGACTAACATATGGTTTAATTTTATTTCAATTATTCGCTTGCGTGTAGGGGTCTTTTGCAGTGGGAGGAAACCGGAGGAAACCCACGAGGTTGGGAATGTGCTCCCTATCTCCATGCCACATACGCTCACACCAGGGCTCGAAACCACAGCCGCAAGCCAGAGGTGACCGGCCAGCTAGACCACTAGGCCATCTCAACCCCCCACACCTTTTTAGACTCGATCATCATTATTAAATTCGGTACGATAAAATATATAGTCTCGGTTATGCAGTTCATGATTAAATCATGAATGGAGTTGAGCAGCCAATGGGATCCCAATCCAGTAAATATCCCAGACTAACGTTGACATCGAGAGTTAATTAATGTCTAATTAATAATTAAGATAACATTTCCGGTTTAAAGCAAGACCTACATAGGCAGATAAAAATGTTGTTTAAAGTAATTGATAGAAAATATTCAGGGTACTTACCAGTATACACCCGACTGATATGTGTATATTTCCACAATAATGCACAGTGATTATTGTTCGGTGGTCGAGACAATCTATATATAATATACACACACACTATATACACTTTGGTATAAATACACCCCCACCTTTACCCGCCTCCTCCAAGGAGTTTGTTTTACAACGACTTAACACATACCGCTTTTTTATATAAACAATATTTTTATTCGGGTAGTCTGAATGAGATTGGGGGGCAGGCTTAGCCTATGTAACCCCCCCCCCCCCATGCCGCTTTTGTTGCCAATAAAGGTTCCTTTGTTTTTACGGTGACCCACAAGGCATTACCAAAACTGAGATAAGCACGTCGATGACAAGGTCAAAATATATACCAGCACCCAATTTTTTTTATCGAAAACAAGTTTGTCGTGCTTCTTTACCCAATTTGATATCATAAACTCTGCTTGCCGTATGTCGACTTTCAGGAGAAGACTAACGACATTATTTTATCCATTCATATTAGAATTAGAAACCGATAGTGTCGACAACATAAATTATTCCAGCGACAAATACATCATGGTCGAGATCACGCTTAGGTGGAAGGGGAGACAACTCTATCCTGGTAGACATTACGGCGGTGCTCGATTCACAGTCCAGAACGTCCCGAATCGACAGAATTACAATCGAGTGACGCGGAATTCAGTCCTGTCACAGTTCTGCCAGTCCCGACAGCTGAGGTGGAGTGAGTAGAATCGTGACGTATTCCTAGGTAAAAAATATGTTTCAGCAGTCATGATTGGTTGGGATACTTTTTATACAGTCGACGCATGCGCTGTAATCCGAAATTCTCCTTTTCACTCGATTGACACCAGTTATGGAATTCAATTCCGGAACTGTGAATCGAGTATCCCCATATAGCTGATAGAAAACCCTCTACCCTGCACCAATGACAAAATGTAATGAAATGGGGTTTAACGTCCTACTGTTCTGCTTCTAGCCTGTGCTAATGTAGATGGGCATACGGCATACAGTGTGTTAAGAGGAATATTGCCTGGACAGCGGCACTACGGCCTACTCTAATATCGAATTCCAACTGCACGCAAATATATACAAGGGACTAGACAGCTTGCATTGTCAGACCCTCCGTCCTGCATCACTGACAAGGAGAAACCACGTCGGAAAACCAGAATGAACTTTCTCGTCTTATGCAGGGTTCGAACAAGGGCTGAAGCCCGATAACCTTCTCTACGAACACCGGGATCGACGGGGTAACCAGCCAACATCTTATGCATTGAGCCACCGGGGCGCTTATGGGACGATAGACGTGGGAATAATTATATGTAGCGGGGTATAAATTGCTACATTTCAGTTTGTCCGTTTGGTTGTTTGATCTTGTTATTTAAGTAATGGGATTTTGAGTTTATTTTACATACTTAAAAAAGTATAAAAAGATGTTATGGGTTGTGGTGTATATAAGTTGCTATTGTAGTTATACTTTTGAAGACACTTACATTACATTTAACTTTAACATACATGAATGTTTGGGTATGTGACTTGGTTGTGTGAAATCAAGTGTGTAGAATGAATGATTCTATATTATGATTTTATGAAATAATTTGTATACTTCATCCAAAATTGAAGTCAATCATTGAGTTTACTGCGACATGATCTGAATTGTACAGACTTGAATTAGTTTAGTATAGAATGTATTTTTGTTATTTCAGGGCATGTTGTTTTGAACCTGATGATTATGTCGTTCATGTGATGTCATACTGGTGATTCATCAATAAGCAATAACCGCGTTCGCGGGATGTTATTTGTAATTTTATAGCTATGTGATGTGTGATATTTATATAAACTTTTAAAACCATATTGAGTTATTCTTTCTCCTCACCCTATCCCGAACACCTGAAGCAGCGAGTCTAAATTTACTTAGGCGCCGCATATAGCTGCGACATATATAATATCCTTAAGGAACGGAAGCTGGTGTGGAATTCGAGAAAATGCCGGAAATTAGAATAGTGTCATGTAGGTAGTAACCGAAGATGCCAGAGGAAATACAACAGGAAAGTCAAACCTGATCTGGTGTAATTAATATGTATATCTGGAAATCTAATGGCAGCAATATTGATTTCTAACTCCTTGTTTTGTTTGAATAAATAGGGATCTACATTCTTTTCGCGATTAGAATAAGTTCTATCCCTAAACAAGATGGGTAAAAAATCTTTATTCTTCACGTTTGCTCTGCTGCTTTATCTGATTGGTAAAATTGTTATGGGTGGAAGGAATGTACATCAACATACGGCATACAACGATAGCGACTCCTTGACATCATTAGCCACAGAGTTCAAAAGAGACACAGTAACAACATCAGCTACAGACGTCAATAGAGACATGGTAACAACACCAACTACAGGCGCTGATAGAGACACAGTAACAACACCAACTACAGACGCGGATAGAGACACAGAGCCAATATCAACTACAGACGCGGATAGAGACACAGAGACAATATCAACTACAAAGGTCAACAGAGACATGGTAAAAACACCAACTACAGCCTTCATTAGAGACACAGTAAAAATATCCACAGCCGTCAATAGGGCCACAGTAACATCAACTACATACACTGATAGGGACACAGTAACAACATCAACTACAGACATTGATAGAGACACAGTAACAACATCAACTACAGAAGTCGATAGAGACACAGTAACTACATCAACTACAGGCGTCGATAGAGGCATGGTAACAACACCTGCCGTCAATAGAGACACAGTAACAACATCAACTACAGCCGTCAATAGAGACACGATAGCAACATCAGCTACACACACTGATAGAGATACAGTAACAAAATCAAATACAGACATTGATAGAGACACGGTAATAACATCAACTACAGACATTGATAGAGACACAGTAACAACATCAACTACAGAAGTCGATAGAGACACAGTAACTACATCAACTACAGGCGTCGATAGAGGCATGGTAACAACACCTGCCGTCAATAGAGACACAGTAACAACATCAACTACAGCCGTCAATAGAGACACGATAGCAACATCAGCTACACACACTGATAGAGATACAGTAACAAAATCAAATACAGACATTGATAGAGACACAGTAATAACATCAACTACAGACATTGATAGAGACACAGTAACAACATCAACTACAGAATTCGATAGAGACACAGTAACTACATCAACTACAGACGTCGATAGAGGCATGGTAACAACACCTGCCGTCAATATAGACACAGTAACAACATCAGCTACAGGCGATACAGTAACAGAAACAGCTTCAAACGTTGTTAGAGACCCAATAATAGTATCCACTACGCACGTTGATCGAGAAAAAGTAACAACACCATCTAAAGAGATGTATTTAGACGAGGCAATAGGCCCCAACAAAGACATATCGGCTAAAGACGTCAAAAGGAGCACCGTGACAAGATCTGTTACAGACACAGCGACGATATCGGCTATAGATGCCAATAAAAACGACTTAGATGATTTAACAACACCAACTTTGGAACATGATGATGACGGGTTGTTGATGCGATCTGTAGACAACCACACAGATGCAATGACACGACCAGCTACAAACACGGGTATAGACATAATAATAACATCAACTGTTGCCCAGTCGTTGAATTCAACATCCAATGGAGATCTTAGCAATTGTTCAAACGTTGTTATAGCTTCGTGTCGTCAACAATGTGGGGTTTATCGTCCATTACCGTGTTCATGTGACCAGTTTTGTTTAATCTACAAGAACTGTTGTCCTGATTATGAGATGGTGTGTAGCCAGGATGCTAGAATGCTCCGAGAATATTATTCCGATCTTCTAGAAGTCGGCATTACGTGTCTAGAAAGTCCAACACTGGATGTATATTTGGGTCTTCAGGTAAATTTTCATGTACTGTTGGCGAGTAGAAAATATTTCAATTATTGATGTGAATGTTGTTTGGGTTGTAGGGAGGGTGGGGTGGGGGGTTCGATGGCCGAATGGTTAGCCTGCGCGTGCTGTATCGTACGACCTGCCATTGAGCCAACTGGCGTGGTTTCCAATTCCCGGTTGTACGTAGCAAGGAGTAGGGTCGCCTATCCAGCCTCGTGGGTTTTCTCCGGGTATTCCGGTTTCCTCTCACTGCTAAAGACCCCTACGCGCAAGCGAACTATTGAAATAAAATTAAACCGTACGTTAGTACCAAAATGACCTAGTTTGTGTCGAGTGGACGTTAAACACCATCTCTCTCTATCTCTCTCTCTCTCTCTCTCTGTTCAACCTCTAGTGGTCACAATGTTTATCCGTTTTTGATTAAACTTAAAATATATGTTTATATCCCAACGATCATGGTTCATATCGATACTTGCGCGTATCGTGCTGTCACCTCGTGGATTATAACCCGGACTGTGCGTCAATCTTTTTAGCCTGTTCTCTGTCCATCTCTTGCCAAATTTGGGCGTATGTTGCATGCCAATCGCTCGTTGCGGTTTATAATCAGTAAAAGAGTCGTGTATTCTTTGGTTTCCAGCGCCATTTGTAATGAACAAAGAAAACACATCCCAAGAGGCAATTCGAAAGTCCTTAAAACGGCTGATTCATAAACGAAAAAAATATTAAATAACAAAAACTGCGTAGAATGGGACAAGAAGGCGCAAACGACTGCTGTTTGTAAACTAATCCTAGTTGTTTGAGACTTATAAGCAGTGTAGGTAGGAAAAGTCGGCACCATGCTCGATTAATTATCTCAATTTCGTGCTTGTGACTACTCCAGGTGATGACTGCTTGATTTTTATCATTCGTTCCCACCGTGGATGTCGTGAATAATGTGACAGTATTGGTTCTTTAATCAGGTTCTTTGATGACAACACTGGTATAACTTGCAACAATGGTTTTTATTCTTCTTTTAAACATAATTTATACAATACTTCTTCTACATTACTTATGTTAACCGGGTTTTTCGTCTGGTTGCCGGTTTGTTCCCCGTTCGGCTCTCTGGCCTCGACGCATTCCAAAACGGTTTGTCTGATCTTTTAATTACGGGGCCGAATCTATGTCCAGCCTTGCTGTCTTGATACCACATCCATGCACCGTAACATGATTGGTCAGTATCCGGTGGGGTGGGTTAATAACCTGTACTGATATATAGTTGTTGATTCCAGGTATTATATTTCAAATTAAATTAGGGTCGAAGTTTTGCAGATTAAGCTTCCCGTGCAGATTGCTTTACTTCAAAGATCTTGCGTAACTCAGGACAGCTGTGATGATTAATGACTTTCTAACGACCTTTGTCTGTCTGTTAGTCTTATCATGTTTACTGCCATCTTTTGACCCCCAGCGACCCGTCTGCTAGCCCTGTGATAAGATTGCTAATTGATTTCATGGGGTATGCAATGATGTATCCTCAATTGTGTAACAATAAAAGCATCCCCGACATAACGCGTATTACTATGGCAACCCACATGTATATTCCAATTAGAAAAGCTTTGTCAATTTATTTTCCAGGTAATCAGCGGTTGTGGTATTCAAGCCTCTGAAGAATCTAAACGATTATGTAATCCCGCTAACATAAAACCCGTGACATTAGATAATACAAACTTACATTTTATCAATATTCACTGTCTCATCTGTAATGGCTTTAATCCCAGTGATGTAACCCGATGGAATGTTCAAATTGTTCCCCATACAGTCGATCTGGATTTGATGGGTGGTGATTTTGAAAATCTAATTCAAAGCGGTCAGTTCTCTGTTAATCCAATTCCTCAATCAGGAATTGATTTAACATATTGTTGTAATAAAGTAATTGATCACTGTGAAGCTCCAACTGCCATGGAAGACAAATGTTCTAGTTCTCATAGTTTCTATTTGAAATATGACTCAAAGCGGAAATATTGTTTTAAAAATCATTTCTGTGCGGACTGTAATAAGAACTTATATCCAGATGTTTGTCTATGGAATGAAATGGATTTTGCCGATATGAAAACGAATCTACGAGTGGCATTTTCGATAGAAACTGGGAATAAAGATAAGGTCATCGTAAAATCTTACGGCACACGCAATATCATGTTGTGGTCAAGTGCTGAATGTAAATCGTCTATAAACAATGACCATGAATTGGGTGTAGACATAGCTGATTGTACCCTTCTGGAATGTCACAATAACATTCAACTTACTGACGGAAAGTGTCTCTTAAACAATAAAATCTTTTGTTTCCAAATTATTGCTAACATATCACTGATTGACCAGGATATTAATGTAGCCATGTTATCTGGGTTATTGTCACAGCAAGCGATAGCTACGTTAAGTCAAATGAAGATTACTCTTAGATATTTCAATTTCACGTTACATGAAAGAACTGGGTTATTGCATTGCAACTCGCAATTTCTCAACCGAACATCGGATATTAATGTTGGACAATTTATAGACATATATCTGCCATCTGTAGCAGTAAGCCTATTTAAGTCTGAAATTTATGGTAATATGTCTTTCTGTATACGTGTAAGTAAGACATATTGTTCCGATACAAAGTATTGCGAGGAGTATCGTATTCTTCAAATATGGCCGCAACAATCGACGAATGTATGTTCCAGCCTAATGATCGGCAATTTTTTACTAGCTATCGTGGTATTAATAAATAATATAATTAATTACAGGATAAATTGAATAAAGTTTATTTCAGGATGATAAACGTCCACCAAATTGGGTGCAGCTCCAGACGAGAGGCCGGAGCAGTGATCTCCAGATTGGAATTTCCGTATTCCAATCCCGATGTGAACATTAACTACTGTCTGTTCCAGGCAACACTACAACTCGAAAATTGCTTGCTATTTCTTCAATTTTTAATTAAAATGGTTAAAACTTAACGACCTACCGTTACTTTCTATCGCACGTTAACCAATTTCAGATCAAGCAATGTTACCTTTCTCTCTTGGAAAATCCTTCTTTATTTACTTCGCTGTATTGAAGTCTACTATGCTTGACCTAATTATTTGGGATAAACTATGTTTATGTTCTGAGAAATTGACTATAGTGTCGAAAATGTGAAATTTACAAGAGAATAGATGATTTATAAGGTTCGACGAAGAAATTAATGGGGTGATCATTCCAGGTAGGTCGTTAAGTTTTAACCATTTTATTTAAAAACTGAAGAAATAGCAAGTAATTTTCGAGTTGTTGTGTTGCCTGGAATAGACAGTAAACACTATGGCAATTGGATTATGCTCTGGGACACATGAGTCTCTCTATCGTTGCAAATATTGCCACAGAAAACAAAATTACCCGATTCTGGTGTCATAGTTACCAAATTCTTGTTTTGACCATACTTGTGAGTGTATAATAATAAATAATACAAAGTTTATATTTATGAATATTAATATTCAAATTAATAATATTTATGTTCACATCATGTAATTTATGAATATTAATGTTCAAATTAATAATATTTATGTTCACATCATGTAAAGAGAATGATTCCTAGGCCCCAACCTAGGCATCCTCTGTAAAATTTAATAAATATTTGTTTGCTGGGAAATAAACATAGTGACATATGATCTGTGCTTTCGGGCTGAAGACTATTGGTTGAACAAAAATCCTCATTCTAACTAACAACACTTACATTTAACGAAATAATCCGGTCCGATTAATCGATCCGTCGGCTTTTCGGGTAAAATTCTTGGAATAAGTTTTATTTTGTAGGTTTTGCTGTTTGATTACAGACCCCCCCCCTCAAAAAAAAAAACCCTAATGTTGACATTTATTTCTGCGTAGGTCTTCCTAGTATGGGAGGCCATTATTTTAGGGTAGCAATTTGGCGATAATATTACATTTATTTTTTTTTTCACCTTATTTATAATATTATGGACATATATTAACTAAGATTTGGCAATGTTTTAATATTGGAAAGGTTCCTGACTATATTTCAGATTGTTTTCCATCATTACAGGATGATCTTTCCAAGATGGCGGGAAAATCGGACGGTGTGCGGATTTCGATTAAGTAGTATTGCTTGGTGTCAATATATATGTTTTCGGGGTCACAGATGCCATTCCGGACATTTACAACCTTGTAACATGATCGCATATTTCAAAGATGGCGGGAAAATAGGACATGTGCTGATATTGATAAGGTAGCTTATCTTCGTTGGTGTCAATATATATGGATTCCATTCCGGTTTACAATGATTATAAGTTCACCCAATTTGCATATTTACAAAATGACAGCCATTTTGCATATTTACAATATGACGTATTTACGTTAAAGATCGGTGTTCTGGCGTTTGTCATCATAATGGAGTTATAAACGTCATATTTAGTTCGTGAAGAGAGAGAAAGAGATTGGGTTGCACGTCCACTCGACACAAACCAGGTTTTATTTCATTTCAATAATTCGTTTGCGCATAGGTTTTTTTTTTTTTAGAAGTCGGTGGAAACTGGAGAAAACCCACGGGATTGGACAGGCGACCCTTCTCCTTGTCACGTACAATCGGGGAATTGAAACCACACCAGTTGAGTCAATGGGGTATCTTATGGTACAGCGCACACGCTAACCATTCGGCCATCCACCCCTGGTCAATTATTAGTTAGTGAACTTGTCGGTTATGAATTGAATGTATTATGTAAGATTCAGACAAAGAGCCGACACTTTGCTATGATAATTAAAACATGGATAATGAAAAGAGACTATGCTAACAATTGTAGTTAACTTAATTCATTGTGAGTGGCGTTTTTGCCATTCGACTAACCTCGATTGTCATTACTACCAGTGTTACGATAGAAAGAGGGACAGAAATGGGTGTTTATCGTCCACTCGACACAAACCAGGTCGTTTTGGGACTAACATATGATTTCATTTCATTTCAATAATTCGCTTGCGCGTAGGAGTCTTTAGCAGTGGGAGGAAACCGGAGTGCCCGGAGGAAACCCCCGAGTTTGAGAAGGCGCCCCTATCTCCATGCCACATACGCTCACACCAGGGCTCGAAACCACAGCCGCAAGCCAGAGGTGACCGGCCAGCTAGAGGTCGAGGCGCGGCACTCTAGACCACTAGGCCATCCCAACCCCCCTGATATTAGGTTGGTATTTTTATGTTAAGTAGTATTACGTATAGTATTTGATAAGTATTTGGTAGTATTGGGTTATTATTTGCTTGAATTGGGAAATACAGTCAGACATTGGTATCGCATAGTGAATAATAGGATTAATAGGATTATTCTTTAACAAGGTAGGACTGTTTGTAGATTCAATCTATTTTTTGCTTTATTTTAATACATTTTAAAAATATAACTTAAAAAAATGCTATTGGAGCTTTAATGTCAGATTTAGCGCTTGCATAATCTATGTTAAGTGGACAGGTAGTCGTGTAGTCATGGTATTTACAGTCACGTTAGTTTTCCACGCCACAACGGAAATACAAGTAACATATCATATTTTCCATTTAGACACTGTTCAACCATACACAGACAGAAGTAAATACATTGAAGTTTTCAGTCAAATTAATTTTGTCTGAGTGAAGTTAAATTTCTATTATTTTTTATAGATACAATATGAGAGAATAGATAATTAAAAACTAGATAATGTAAAGAGAATTCGTTGAAAGTATCAGTCAAAATGGTCCAGTCTGAACCGAGAGTCCAGGCATCATTATTAACGTCGGCTTGTCCGTAAACCTGGCAAATCCCCTGCTGCAAATATTCTTGGATCCGCCCCTGAATCCACGGATTTTCAATTGGTACACAAGTGAAATAAACACATTTACATATTCAATCTCTTAACCGTCGTAAATTTCTTTACCGAATTCTTCGATTGTACACTAACCACTTTATAATTGTTTCTATAAACGGGGTTTAACGTCCACTCGAAACTAACTAGGTCATTTCGGGACTGACATACGCTTTAATTTTATTTCAATAATTCGCTTGCGCGTAGGGGTGTTTAGCAGTGGGAGGAAACCCACGAGGTTGAGAAGGCGCCCCTATCTCCATGCCACATACGCTCACACCACGGATCGAAACCACAGCCGCAAGTCAGAGGTGACCGGCCAGCTAGAGGTCGAAGCGAATATAAATTACATTACAAGTTTGTGGGTAAGATTTATAAATAAATGCACTTTATTTCACAGTTTTAATTCATCATACCCCAATGCTTTGTGATTATTAGTCCATTTTCAAAGTTTTATGACAACAGTATGAAATATAAAACAAAGGTCACTGCTTCTCAAAAATGTTCATATTTAAAGTGTGTTGAGTGGACGTTAAAACCCATTTCCCTCTCTCTCTCCATATTTAAAGGAACGAAGTAGCTAAAATTGGAGTCCTAGAAATTGACACAAAGGGGTCATATAATGCCATAATAAGAATTTTTATAATCTGATATCCATTCAATCATTTCCGTTTTTACTTAATTTCAAAATCAGTTATGTTCGGCAAAAAAGGGTCCACGAATGTCTCGTCACTTTTTAAACTGGACCTAAAACGCATTATGGTACACGATTCGTGTTCCAATTGTAAATTGTTTATATTGTCTTAAATATTGGATATCAGAAGCCCATCTTTTCCCGGTAAGATCACAACATCAATGTTGATTTCGTGGCTTCATTGCAGGCGAAGACTTTGGATGAGATTGAGTTAGAGACTTGGCTACTTTAATTCATGCCACAACTGTTCATGCCAACAATATTAAATTAGGTGTGGGGGGATTATTCTTGATAGGAATAGTTCAGAATGTTTAAATATTGTTTATGAAATTTATTTAAAACAAAAAGATCACTTGTCGAAAGAGGCATTGGGAATTGCGTGTATTATTAGGTCTCGTGTCTTAATTATTCAGACTGAGGGGATAACTCGTTCATATTTGGCCCTCAATTTAACTGTTTTCGTGACATCTGTGTAGCATAAATAAACCATGTACCGTATACGAAATGGGGTTTAACGTCCTACTCATTTGCACCTAACCTGGGCTAATGGAAGACGGGTATACGCCATACAGTCTGCTATGAGGGACATTTTGCCCGGACAGCGGCGCTACGACCTACTCTTATATCGAATTCCAACTGCTAAGGGATCTTTTACGTGCACTCCAATGTGTACATGGGACCTCGGTTTTTCGTCCCATCTGAATGACTAGGCAGCTGTCCTTGTCAGGCACTTCGTTCTGTATCACTGACAAGGGGAAACCACGCCTCTAAAAAGAGATGAACTTTCTTGGTCAATGCAGAGATTGAACACCCGACCTCCAGACTAGAGAACCAGCTCCCGCGAACCCTCCTTTTTACGGTAATAGATTCCAAAGCGTCGATTGCCTGAGGAATGATCGCGATCTTCGAAATGTTATCGGAAAATCCCATGGATTCGACATGATTAATACAATCGTATGGATATTGCCCGGTGAATTACAAAACGAAGCCGGGATTTTCGGTAATTGTGTTAGCGAGACGCACGATTATAAAATTATGAACAGTTTTTGCATAACGGAAATAATATGCATAAAAATAAAAAGAAATGGAACTATTTGTAGGCGGTATGATTTGTTGATAATACATTTTGGTATTTATACAAATAAAATGGAGTGTATATAACTTTATAACACTATAAACCTCAGAATGTCTCGTTCGGCATTGCTGTTCAAACGAGGTAAAAAAAATGCCTCGTTGTCTGCAGTTCAAAAACGAGTTTTTTTTAAATTGCCCTGTTTTTGGAACGAGATTTTTTGTTCAGAACGAGGCTTGGTAAAATGCCTCGTTTACTAAACGTGGTTGTTTCAAGATAGTTATTAGCGGTATTTGCTATCAGCGAATTTGTAAAAATTAAAATTTATGTTATTTAATACGAAAATAAAACCAGTCCCTCGTATATTGGCGTTTATAAATTGTTCAACTTAATTAATTTTCTAAATTAATTTCATTTTTCTAAAATAATAGACGAGTAAATAGTTTGAATAGTATCTAAAATCCTTTACCGGTTTCCTTTATTTGCTGTTGTTGCAAAATTCTACTACTACAGTGGTTAAAATCGATCCACTCAAAAACTAGATCTTTGTCCTACTTGAATTATGTATACATAGTGGTAGTCGGATGATTAAAGGGACAATAACACTTTTGCTGACTTGGCAGCTCAAGAAAATAAGTAAACGATGTTTAAGTGACCTAACTCTTGTGTAAATTATCCATTACGACCTATTTTACTTGTCCAGAGGGTTTGAAAATATTTTAAAATCCAAATCACATTTGTAAAGGTTTATGGTAGGCTTTTCAAATCATGTAATTGATTTTTTCCAATTTTGTAAATTAGGTGTGTTAAGATGAAATTTGTATCATCAATTAATTGGAATATTGTAAAATAATACAATTTATTGACCAGAATGAAGAATGGGACATATTATTCAGTTACAACAAGAGTGGTAGTGAGCCTTTAAGGTATTATAAAAATATCAATTTATCATTGTTGGGGTCATATTATCCAATGATAGTAAAATACGCCGGAAGACTGCTACTACTACTTGGTGTTTTAAAGCGATAATTTCATATTTTCAAAGAAAGTAAATTCATATTTATTTCTATGTCTTTTGCTCAATAGGTTGTCAACTATTATACGATCATAGGCATTATTCCCCACACTAATAAATCATTGACACAGGAAATAATAACACAATTACCCCCTTGTTTTTCCATTCCCCCATGGTATAACTATCTTCAAACGTTTGAATTTGAAGTTGAAAATGACATATTTGCCAATTTTTCACTGAACTGGCAATAGTGAATTATTGGATTACCGGTAATAGGATGTTTCTTTAACAAGGTAGGACTGTTTATAGGTACAATCTACTTTAAGGCTTTATTTTAATATATTTTAAAAATAAAACTTCAAAATATGAAATGGCAGCTTTAACGTTCGCTTCCACAGAAGTGATATCGCAGATAAGGCTGTGCATTCAGAATCCCATTTATTTAACCCGAGGCGACTCCCGTATTGTTAAGCTGAAGTCCCGGTATTGGTTTTATTTTAAATCGAACCATTCATACCAAGATGATATCGTTTATTAATATCTTAATTGCCAGTTTTTACAACGTCACGTACTTGAACTGGGATAAGTGTATTGACTGCCATGGGTTGATATGGATAAGTTTATTGACCAGGAAGGTTTTTCATTATAATCAACGTGTGATATTTGAAGTGAGGAGCCAAAACCTAGGCAGACTTCCCACAGAAACACGCACCGTCGAATGAAAGCTCACAAGAATGATATTTGAACAAATAGATTATTGTCAGCTTGTTAAAAAAGGTGACTCGTGTTCTACCATTTTTATTTTGACTGTTTAGTATGGCCATGATCAATTTTTTCTTCATATTTGGGTGTATGTTGAAATTTTCAAATGGAAATATTACAAGTTTATTGTGGTCGACTCACAGTTTTACGGAAATAGTAAATCTACGTTATTACAGTAGTTTAGGTCAGTTGTCGAGGATAAAATGTATTGGTTCGTGTACAAAGATGTTTGACTGTGATCAGATTTATATGGAAGATAAAGTATGTTATTGTTTGGCGCCAGGCTATGTACCATTATCTGACACAACGATATCAGGGGAAGTAACTCTAACTACTCTCAACTATATACATCAACTATATCACGGTAAGTCTTTATTGTTTATTGTAACTGTCACCTTGGTTGCCCCCCCTTCATCAATTACTGTCTTATTCAAACTACCCCATCTACTCGCCCCTATTTCTTTTGTTATCTCCATGTAGTATCTACATGTAGATTACAAAATCGTATATAAATGAGTTGATACGATTTGGAATCTCGCGATAATCTCGTCTTGTCTTAGCATAATGGCATCATCAAGCGACAAAGAGACACTGGCTATTATTGCCCTACATTTGATAAATAAGAACAAAAAGAAAAAGAGAAAACCCAAATCCGTCTGGGTTAGGTTGTGTTAGGTAAAAATTGATAAAATTCTATGTCTCAGTTTTGCTGAGCGGCTCTTGAGGGTGCGCTTCGCGTCCACGTTTACAAACAACAAGGGGAGAGAACTCGTGTTTGTACTAATACTCGTGGTCTCTGATTGGTCAATTTCATACGATCTGTTGACTGAAATAGGGAAGTTTCTATTTCACCCAACTCGCTTTCAACTGTTTGGGAGCTTGTAAAAGTTGGTACGACTAGGGTGTTCTCGCGCTGCAACTCGGGTCGATACCACAAGTAGTTACAAGTAGTTACTACAAGTCGCACCGTGAGAATGGGCCTTTACAGAACAGTTTGTGAACTTAAAGATATATTATGTAAGATTTAGATAAAAACCTAGCCATCCTTGCTATATTAGTTCGAAAGTAGATAATGTTAAATGAAAAATTTGAAAATTTCATTCAAATTACTCAATTGCGAGCAAAGATATTGTCCTTTGAAGGTTTGACAAGACGTGTGCAATAATTTCAACCACTGTACTGTTTGTTAGAAGCTAAGTCTCACTCCTCCATTTTTGTTTTAGCTCAAATCAAAATACGGCTGGCCGGTTCTAATCTATTTAATATCGGAGAAATCGGATGTCATCGAGAGGTGATTATGGCCTGGATTGGTTACTTAATGTCGAATTAATAATTTAGAAAACATTTCAGGCCTAAAGAAAGACTTTCAATATGGAGATTTAGCTCTTGCATAATGCATGTTTAAAGAAGATATTGAAGTTTAATAAGAGTTTGCGTTTCAGATAGACGTATGTTATATGGATAAGGTATATTTCATTTTTGTTTTACAGATAAATCTGAATGTGTTACAAGAAATTACACCATCTTTACTGGTACAAACTATTGTCTTAAATTTATAGCTACGTTGGAACCCTGGCCTGATGCTGAACAACACTGTAAACAAGATGGTGGACATTTAGTTTCAGTTGAAACCCCTGAAAAACTGAACCATATCAGGTTAACAACAAACAACAGTAAGATATTATTCCTGTTAGTATACAAGAACCAAATAGATGAATTGTTTCCAACCTTAAGAGGAATTACGTTCTTAACACTCCTGGTGGTATTGCAGGAGCTAAACCTTCTGGGGGTAATCCTTCCGGTACCATTGTTGACGGTAACTCTTCCGGCGGTACCGTTTGTGGGTAAGCAGCTCTTCCGTGGGGCAAACCTTCCGCAAGCATGATAGAAAGTAACCAGCCGTCCGCGGCATGATAGCATAATGGAAGATATAAAGCCCGACTGGATTATAGAACGTAAGTCTTCCGGTGGTACTGTTGTAAGTAAGTTGCTCTTCCGTGGGGCAAGCCTTCCGCAAGCATGGTAGAAAGTAACCAGCCTTCCGCGGCATGATAGCATGATGGAAGTTAACCGTCCGACTGCATTATAGAGGGTAAACCGTGGGACGGCGTGACAAAAAAACAGGAGGTAACTCTCCCGCCGCTTTGATAGGAGCTAATCATTTCCGACACCTCAAAAGATATAACCTTTCCCGGCACGATAGAAGACAAACCTTCCGTCAGCATAATAAAAGATAACCTCCTTCCGCATGCTACGACAATATAATAATTTAATTCCATACGATGTCAGCATAATATAAGATCATCCTTCTGCATGTTACGACAATATAATAATTTAATTCCATGTGTTGATTGTTCTCTTTGCAGATTATCCGAATATATATTTGGGCGGTTACAGACCAGCGGAGGCAACTGATAATTCCGTATATAGATGGATTAACCATGAACGTGTGAATAACTCACTCTGGAGAGCTAATGAACCCAATAATTTCAATAGTGAATCCGTTGTGGAGATTTATGACAATGGGTTACTAAATAATAGAAATAAACACACCATGTTTACATTTATCTGCGAGATTCTAGTAACTGGCTTGTTATAGTCATTGTAGACTTTCCTCTAACAAAGCATTAATTCTCAAACAGCAATCTGATCAAAACACAGATTGTATATCATTTCGTTTTTTATAGGTCAAAATTTTCTTTTACATGTCTTTACTGCACTAGGATCTGGAAGAGCTGTCGTATTACCAGCGTTTTGATTGAAGTGAGGGATTAGCCAATGAAAAGGCCGGTTACGTAAACGTCTTGGCGTGCCATATACGGAACTGTGGGTAAACCAACAGAAACGTCAACGCTGATTAATCAATCAATGTCTGACGTCATAGGGTCAATAGCCGTTCGTACGACCCCTGACACGACCTTCCATTACAACTGGTTAGATCTTCATGAAGTCGAGGCCATCGAAAGTATAAAAAACAAAATGAAATATAGATATAGATTGTTCTGAAAACGTTGTCGAACTTTTAATTGTCAGGACAACCGCATAGGGGCGGATCCAGAGGGGGGGGGGCATAAAAAAAATAATGCCTTGCATCAATGAAATTGCATCACAAAGTGATCCTACATCAGTATAAAAATGATTTCTCTGTTTTAAAAGCTCAATTTGTAGTATGTCTATGTAATTTAGAGACGAATGGTAGCAGATTTCCATAAACCCCCTTATTCAAAAATTCCTGGATCCGCCCTTGCAACAGCAACATAAACGTGAAATAAATATTTATGTGTGGGTTTCGTTGTTTAATGGATATTTTGTAGACTTCCTGTAACAACGCATTAATTCTAAACCCATTCTCGAACTAAATAATAAAAATAAAGACTTTGTATTTCTATTTATGCGAATTATTGAAATAAAGTTAAACCATGACCTAGTTTGTGTCGAGTGGACGTTAAACTCCATTTCTCTCTCTCTCTCAATTTATGTGTGAGATTTATCAGTTAATTTAGATTTTGTGGACTTTTCTGTAACAAAAGTTCAATTGTCGTTGGTTTTGTTCTGGCACACGCCAGTGTTGCGCGGATTCAGGCGCCGATCCAGAGGAGGGCGCACCCGGCGCACGGCCCCTCTATTTTTCGAGGTGGCGAACAATTTTTAACTCCATATATCCTCGCAGGAAAGGAGAACCAAATAGTTAAGTACTAGTATGAAATAAGTCCCTGTGTCCATTTTTTTCCACTCCAAAAGCACGGGCCAGACTTCGCACTCCCAAGTTGGTGCAGCACGCCCCCCCCCCAACTTTCTGAAAATCCTGGATCCGCCCCTGAGATTGGTCGACTTTTTATGCTCTCAGTCTTTCAGAAACTTTTGGTTATCCAGGAATCTAAATGGACAACTAATCAACGGTAAATTGTTGCTGTGATCAAAGGCCCAAAATACTCTTTCCATTTACTTTATATTAATAAAATTAGCAAACGTTTCGAGATATGTCTTGATATCTCCCTCTGTTATGACGTGTATTGCTTTTATTTTTTTTGTCTTTTACAGATCAAAGATCAAAAAATGGAGTTTAATTTATTAATGAAGACGGGCATGTGCCATACATGTGCTATGAGGGATGGAGGGGTGGGGTGGGGGAGGGGGAACTAATTTACACGTGAACTTCCATTTTTTTGTTATTCACTAATCTACAGGGTCCGTTATTTTATGATTTTATGTTTATATTTTGATTTCAAATTGATGGTGAAGAAGATGGGTGATATTATATTACCACAGGAGTGGAGTCGGGTGATCTTCAAATGTCCAACGATGGGTGATACTATACGCTGTCCCAAGGGTGGGTGATACTATATGTGCCCAGGGTGGGTGATACCATACTGTCACAAGGGTGGGTGGTATTATATGTTGTGCCCAGGTTGGGTGATACCATATTGTCATAAGGGTGGGTGATACTATAGTATTTTATCAATTAATAACACACACTTTAATACTAAATTGTGAGCAGTCAGCAGTTTCCAATGAACAAGGTTCATATCTGTCTATTTAATTTACTAGTCGTATCCTAAACCAATATTAATTTCAGTTTTGAAAAAATGGGACCGGTGGTGGACGAGTTGTACGGGAGTTGAACGTTCAACAATACTATCTGTAGTAAGAATGATAGAATTTTGGCTATTTAATTTGATACTTGTATGTCATATTGGGTTGATATACATGTATTATAGAGAAGTCATATCCCATGCACTCAACTTGAATGATAAGTTTATAGATAAAACGTGGCAAAGTGGACAAGACGCTGGCGCGCTAGCCTGGAGGTCGGGCGTTCGAGCCCTGAAAGTTTCCCCTTGTCAATGATGCAGAACGCAGGGCCTGACAAGGACAGCTGTCTACTCGTTCGGATGGGACGAAAAACCGATGCCCCGTGTAAACATTGGCGTGCAGGTAAAAGATCCCTGGCAGTTGGAATTCGATATAAAAATAGGCCGTCTCAGGGACACTGTCAATGTTACGGCAGACATCATGAAGATAAGTTTATCAAATGATGTAGCGGTTTCCAGAGTCTAGCCACGCTGGTTAGACTTTTACAGGAATGGAGTTAAGAGAAATACAAATTAATTTTAACTATTGTAACGTAATCTATGCTTGTAACATATTATTTTATTATTAAATGTGGAAATAAACTGATGAATAGTTATTCCTGGTAAGCCATATAAGAAGAATATGCACAACGTGAGTCCTGGACGAACACAAGTCTATTACAGATGGCCCAGACGAATCGGTTTAAAATAAAAAGCCGTCGCGGGCTGGGGTTTTAAACTGGTTTATTTGCCCCACCTGTACGTTCTGACGGGCTATTAGTCACACGTTGGAAGGGGGGAGTTTTGCTACTGTACCTTTCACATCTAGTAGCCAACGGCGAATATCTGGAGTTTGAATCAAAACGGGGAACCAGAAGCATCTCGACACTTTCCAGGCGTTGAAGATGATTGAAGATATGAATAGCCGCGTGAACACACTTTAAGTTTGATTTGTAATTAATAACGCTGTAAAATGACCAATTTGACTACATTGGAGGGTGTATATTGATCAAATAAAGTCTCGTTGGCAATTAAAACGATGGAAAGACTTTTAGAACTAGTGAGTATTGTGAGATGTTAGCAGACGGAATTTAGCCAACGAGTCATAACAAAGGTGGCCTCTGACATACATTGTACATGCTATATAGTCAAGCAGTAGTAAGAAGTTTTATTTTAATCCCTTCAAGTGCCTGTGGCAACACGGTAGACGACAATTAAACGCGCCATTGTTACATGTTATAGGCTAATAGATGTTATTAGACAACATACTTATATACAGACTAATGGTTGTATTGTAACTAGAAGTGAGATAGTGTTCAGATATATTATTATGGTTCATGCTGATATAAATCACCATAGACTGTGTCGATTAAATTAATGACATACATGTGGAATGGAATTAGGATTAACATTGGCTCGTATGATCCACAGTTTCAAATACAGTCTAACGCGAACACGGCGTATTCTAGTTTAGTCTCACGTACAGCCCACTCTAGTCTACAGTCTAACATACAATCAACTCTAGTCCCATCCGAACGACTAGACATATCTCCTTGTCAGGCCACACGTCCTGCATCACTGACAAGTGGGAACCACACATATCTGACTAACACTGAGATATAACATAAAATAAAAAGTACGAAAAATCCATTTGACAAAATTCAAAGTCCTAAAAACGGTAGAGGCAAAATAGTGTAATCAAAAAATGGACTGTTCACCGTGTACAAAATAGTCCATGCTATATCATATTCCTGAAGCAATGGCGCGAGAAATCTCTCTCTTACCATTGCTGGATAGAAGTCATATTCTTGAAATTGGGCGGGGCGTGTCTCTTTTTAACGTCAAATTAAATCCCTCCTCTCTTCTCGCATTCGCCATAATTTTCAAAATGGTCGACGAAGAAAACATGTTGGCACTGGATAATCGAGCATAATAAATTTCGCGAGTTATGACGTAAACAAGTCGCGATTGTCACTAGATACATTGCGGTAACATATTTTGAGCTCTGGTTAACCCCGATATTGTTTGTTACAATGGAGGTCATTGTTTGGTAATGGCACTACTGACCAATAATAATTTAGCACAACAATGTTCACTCAAGATAGCAGTGTGAAGTGGATTAGTTCTAATCAAACGAAACACTGCGCAGGAGTATGATGCTATATATGTGTGTGGTTAGAAGAAGAAACAACTAGTAAATAAAACTGAACGAACTGATGATACCATTTTGATTAAACAGGCCTTGTATGCCATTACAATTTTTTTTTTGACAATTATGGACAACAGTCAAATGTCCATATTTTGTGACGCTGTCCGTGTCATTTGGTAATTATTTATAACAGTCAAATGTCCATTTGTACCGTCGTGTGCCATTTGCATAGTAGTGTAATTTTAATTTGCTAATAACTTAAATGTCCTTTTGTAACGCACTGGAATCCACAAACCGCCCTAAAAAAGCAAGGCAAAAATAATAGAAAATGTACAAACTCTAGATTTTACCAAGTTGGAGTGGGTCAAACAACCAAAAATAAAAGTTTTGTTAGATAAAAAGTCCACAAGTTTATACGAAAACACCATGTACTAGAATCTCACACATAAATATAAATTCCACGTCTTTGTTTTTATTATTTAGTTCGCCAGATAAATAAAGTTCTACAACGCTTTCAAAATTGAAATCATTGGGTTCATTAGGTTTCCAGAAGGAGTTATTCACGCGTTCATGGTTAATCCATCTATATACGGAATTATCGGTGGCCTCCGCTGGTCTGAAACCGCCAAGAAAGATGTGACCTAAATCTGAAAATAAAACAAACATGACATTATCAATTCTGATATAGAAGATTAACTTAACTCAAGAACAACCAACCAACCAACCACAGACCTGGCCCCTGTTTCTCGAATCTTAACTAAAGATAAAATCCAAATTTTAGTAAATACTTGTGATTGGCTATGCACTAAGGTCAATCGAATAATATCCAATCAAATCTGCATTTTATATTAGTTAAAATTTCGCAAAACAATCCCCTGTATATCAAAGATAAGCCACGCACTTGACAACTCTCACTATAGTAATTAAAGTTACATTATGGCAGATAAGGTAACGAGATGGCAGTTCTCACTATAATAGTTAAACACTAGATAGTGTAAAGGCAATTTGCTGAAAATTTCAGTCAAATTGGTCCACTATTAGCCGCGAAAAAAGCGTTTGAAATATTCAGATAGCCTCGGTCATCATTACTCAAATCATTAATATAAACAGCATAGTCTCGATTATCCACTTGATTGATTTAATTATCAACGGCCATTAAGCGGCATATAGGATTTGAATCCGCCAACATCGAAGGCTAGTCTTGACATAAAGAGTTTATTATGGTCCGGATATGTTAATTAATGTCTAAATGATTATTTAGATAAAATTTCAGGCCTAAAGAAAGACCTGTAATAAGCAGATTTTGCTCTTGTATAATGCTATTTTAAGCAAGATACAGTAACCACTATATTAAACATTCAATAAGCCGTTGTTATATATAATAATGACCATTGAATACCGCTCGGGTTATTCAATAGTTCAAGAGAGTGTATCCTTGCGCAAGTATTCCACGAGCGATAGCAGTGACGTCATTACCATTTGACAAATACATAATGAAAACAGTATATGCTGAAAACATCAAATTCCTTCACTCTGATCCTAGCGATTCAATTTATGTCTAGCCTGGATCGATATGACTACCGTTGGTACGATAATAAACAGAGTCTCGATTATCCATTTAACGTTACATCACCAATCACATAATGTATTCAAATCCAGTGAACATCATAGGCTAGCGATAGTATTGATAAGTTGCTTAAAGTCAAATTAATAATTTATATAACATTTCAGGCCCTGCAGTGAAAGGCCTGCAACATGGAGATTTATCTCTTGCATAAAGCATGTTTAAGCAACCCCACACGGCTGTCCCAGTTCATTTCCCAAGACCATCCTTTATAAACATATTATAATGACATACCAGTTATCTTTCTTATTATTATAAATATTGTATTTATTTGAAAATATGGTGGTTCCAAATACATAGCTGAAAGTAGCTAGTTTTTTTTTTAACTAAATAAGTCTCCCACACTGAACAAAAAAATATTTGTCAATTTAAATTAACACCGATGATGTGATCTGGCCTGGAAAAGATGGGATTAAGAAAACATAAACATTTTACAATTGGAACACGAATCTTGTATCAGAATGCGTTTCAGTGCCATTTGTAACAAGGGACTCGACGAACGAGGCTAGACATATCCCACACGTCATGTCAAACGGTGACCTCATATTCTCATCTGGAAAGCATGCGCAACAAGTAGGCTTACTACCGGTATAGACGCCAGAGATAACCATTCGACTGAGATTACTCGTGTTTTTCGCCGAACATAACTGATTTGAGTTAAGCGTAAAATCGGAAACGATCAAATGTAAATCAGTTTATATACATTTATATATCATTATTATATGTGATGTGAATTTCTGGGTTCCAAATTTAAGGGATTTACTTCCTTTAACAAACTAATATTCAGTCGCAGTAATCTTCGACACACATAATAATTGCATTATGAGCTCCCATCCTGCCAATGTTCACCTATCCAGGCTATCAAAATAAAACCACCAAGAACGAACTATCCAAACCTTAAGATAGTCTTAAAAAAAACGTTATAGGCAAAATAGTGTAATCAGCAAATGGACTGTTTACCGCGTACAAAAATCTCTCATTGGTTACTTTTAGTTTTAAGTTTGGTGTGGCATTCGATGTTTCAATTTTTTATCTAATTTATTTAAGATGACAGGTAAAAAATACAGAATTACTTACTGTTGTTTGTTGATATGACATTGTTCAATTTCTCCGGGGTTTCGGCGGAAACTAGATGTCCACCATCTTGTTTACAGTGCTGTTCAGCATCAGGCCAGGATAATGGAGTAGTTATAAGTTTAAGACAATAGTTTGTACCAGTAAAGAGGGTGTAATTTCTTGTAACACATTCAGATTTATCTACAAAAAGGTAACGAAACAAAATGTATAATTTCGGCGTTGTCAGGGCATTGAAATACACTAACCTGGTCATTTCCGGACTATCTCATGGAAGACTCGAAAAAAAACCCACGAGGTTGGACAGGAAACCCTACTACTTTTACGTACAACCGGGGAATCGAAACCAGTTGGCTCAATGACATGCCGTATGATACAGCACGCATGTACTAACCATTAGGCCATTCCACCCCCTTCCCCAATAAAATAACGTCTACCTTACAATGGTTATTATGAATAAAACACTTATATGGATATACTACTTCTGAATTTATTAACAAGCTACGTTTCGATACTCATACAGGTATCGTTCTCAAGCAAATAATGACTAATAACAAAAATGTGGTACAATATATAGTTAACAAAATAAACAATGATATGAAACCTTACTATGATTAAGAAACCATTTATGAAGATCATAGGATGGATTTACTAGACAATCAGTGAACACTAATTACTCTAATCAGACAATAATCTCCTATGATCTTCATAAATGGTTTCTTAAAGGGACAATAACATTCTTGCTGGCTTGGTAGCTCCATAAAATAAATAATACCCTTATTCTAAGTACTAGATGTTTAAATGTCCTACCTGTTGTGTAAATTATCCATTACAACCTATTTTATTTCTCCAGAGGGTTCGAAAATATTTTAAAATCCAAGTCACATTTGAAAAGGTTTACGTTAGACTTTTTAAATCAATTAGTTGAATTTTTCCAATTTTTTAAATTAGGTGTGTTAAGATGAAATTTATATCATCATTTAATTGGAATATTCCAAAATAATACGATTTGTTGACCAGAATGAAGATTGGGACATATTTTTCAGTTACAACAAGAGTGTTATTGGGGCTTTAATCATAGTAAGGTTTCATATCATTGTTTATTTTGTTAACTATATATTGTACCACATTTTTGTTATTAGTCATTATTTGCTTGAGAACGATACCTGTATGAGTATCGAAACGTAGCTTGTTAATAAATTCAGAAGTAGTATATCCATATAAGTGTTTTATTTGTAATTTCTATTTCTATATGTCTTACAAGGATTAATGGTTATTATGTATAACAAATAAAACAGACTTACCGTGGTATATTTGATGTATATAGTTGTGAGTAGTCAGAGTTACTTCCCCTGATATCGTGGGGTCAGATAATGGCACATAGCCTGGTGCCAAACAATAACATACTTTATCTTCCATGTAAATCTGATCACAGTCAAACATCTTAGTACACGAACCAATACATTTTATCCTCGACAACTGACCTAAACTACTGTAATAACGTAGATTTACTATTTCCGTAAAACTGTGAGTCGACCATAATGAATTCGTGATTGTTCCGCCTGCAGAAGACAACGCATACAAACACCCGAATACCAGCATCATACAAAACGAAGCCATGATATATCGACTGTGGTTCCACCGAAGTAATCTAAAGTTGAAAATAAACGCTTACGGAGATGTCCGAACTGTCAATGTGTTTCAGGTCGTTAAGAACGCGAATCAAAGATCAAAGTAAAGAAACATCTCATTAGCAGGGAGGCTGTTACATGTGTGGTCTCTAGCTGTGAACTGGAGATACAATCAGTACAACTAGTGTATGTACGTAGATAATCACGTATAGCAGCCAAATGAGTTATCGCACATCCATTGTTCTGTAATCTGGCAAGTGGTTATTCATGTATAATTACAGTTAATTAGATAAAACTGGTGAAAGAAAATGGTCAAATGAGTTATCATACACCCATTACACCCATTGTTATGTAGTTGTGATATGGTTATGCATGTATAGTTAGTTAATTAACTGCAAGGAAATAAATTATAAATTGGCTTAGGTATTTGAGATAAATGAGACGGACGGTAGTTGTCCACTAGTTGAGCCGAGAAGGTCAAGGTAGAAAGAGAGTGCACCGCAATGGAGTGGAGGCAGGCGTGAACCAAAATACAATATGAATGGTTATGTTCCTGTATTGGTTGTTATTAATACACGTTCCTGTACTATTAAAATACAATATGAATGGTTATGTTCCTGTATTGGATTTTATTAATACACGTTCCTGATTATTAAAATAAAGAAGTCAACTCCATAGTCCTTGTTTAATTTTACATCCCTTGATAATATGTCACAAGATGTCCAAACCGTCCCTGTGTTTCAAAGCAACATAACATTCCAGTTACTTTATCAGAAGTGCCACTCTTTTATTGGCTAGTGCAGATATGTCAAACACTAAAATCCGATAATCCTAAGTGAATCCGAGACTTACCACAGAGCAATATCCATTTGTGTTTAAACAATTGTATTTAAAGTTCAATAATACAAATAAAATAAAACCAAGTACGAACGATCCAAACCAATAGATAGAATTCAAAGTCCTAAAAAAACGTTATAGGCAAAATAGTGTAATCAGCAAATGGACTGCTCCCCGTGTACAAAATACACGTCAAATTCTAAATTGTAAGCTCAGGGAAATGGGGTTTGACGCCCCACTCTTCTGGTCCCAATGATTATGGATAAACACAATCACTTCACACAAACTAAAATTAATGAAAATGAAATGAAATGTTTTTTATAAAGTCCCACTTTTCTGTTCCCTCTGGATTAATGAAGACGAACAAACCAATATATCGTTAAATAAAATAAACCAACCAACCTTTCATCTCATCGGTATGGTGTGTATCGATAAAATCCTTATACCGTATATAATGGGGATGGCAATTAACGGTTAATCTATAATTTTAATAACCTTAAATAACAAGTGAAGTGTTTTATAACATAGCTTGGAGATCTAAAGCAACAGGTATTATTAAAGCGATAATTTCATATTTTCTAAGAAAGTCAAAACATAATTATTTTTATGTCTTTTGCTCAATAGGTTGTGAACGCACCATTATACGGTCATAGGCATTATTCGCCACATTTACAAATCATTGACACAGAAAATAATAACATAATTACCTCCCTTAATTTTTTTTTTGTATTTCCGTAATGGAATAGCAAGCTTCAAACGTTTAAATTTGAATTTGAAAATGATATGTTTGCCAATTACTCAACTGGCAATAGTGAATTATAGGATTATTCTTTAACAAGGTTGGCCTATTTAAAGTTATCATCTATTTTAGGGCTTGATTTTAATACATTTTAAAAATATAACTTAAAAATATGAAATTCTCGCTTTAAAACCATTACAATATATAATGTAGCATTGATAAACGGGCTGATATTTACTTATGAACCTATAAAAGCCATTACTATACTTATATCATATTATATTTTACTCATCATTTGTAAATATTTAGTTATCGGTTAATCAATAAAATATATACATTTTTTCATAGTTCGACAGAAGTTTAGGGAAAGTTGTGAGACACTGACTTCTGAACCTATTGAACAGCCATAAGCCGATAAGTAAATTTCTCGCGACATGTTTTTAAAATGAAATGAAATGAAATGGAATTTAAAGATACCTTATGAAAGATTTAGATAAAAAAAAACTAGCCAGTTGTAATAGTTCGAATGTAGATAAGGTAAAACGAAAAAATTGAAAATTTCAATCAAAATACTCTATCACAAGCGAAGATATTAGCATTTCAACCACCGTACTGGATGATCAAAGCTAATTCTCTGTCCTCCATATTTGATTAAATCAAAGGGTCACTGAGCCATTCTAATCTGTTTAGTATCGGAGAAATCTAATGTCATCGAGAGTTGATTAAGGCCTGGATCAGTTAATTATTGTCTAAATAATACTTTAGAAAACATTTTAGGCCTAAAAAAAGACCTGCCATAGGCAGATTTAGCTCTTGCATAATGCATGTTTAACGTCCAACTTTTCTTCTCCGAAATGGGCTTATGACGACGTGCACGCGCCAATGTGTAATAAATTATTATGAATCATTTCAATCACCGGTAATTAAATACAAATATTTACATATTCAGACCAACAAAACCGATACGATATGTCACCGGTCAAGATAAACTAGTATATGCATTTAGAATTAAAAATATCAAATCCGTCCAATGGATTCGTCGGTGCCGGCGAAACTGTTAGCGTCCCAGTCTGTGCAGTCACTAACCTGTAATGATAAGCCCTCATTCAATATGAAAAATTAAAAAGACTTAGCTATGACCATACAGTGTTTTATGGGGGCAATTTTGCCCGGACAGCACCACTACGATCTACTCTTATATCGAATTCCAACAGTCAAGGGATTTTTTTTTAAATACACGGGGCCTCGGTTTTCGTTCCATCCGAAAGACTAGACAACTGTCCTTGTCAGCTCCCTCCCCCACCTGCGTCACTACCGGGCTGGGGGGGGGGGGGCTACTATAATTTTTGAAACAAACCAACTGATGTCTCTATTTTGCATCATTATATGTTGTAGCATTATTGGCTAGTATACGGTGATGTTGGTAGGGTAAATCGTTACAAATCATTAATATATATTTGTTTATCAGTCATTCGATAAAGTTTATGAATAAAGCCTTGGTCTGAATTTCTTTTAACTATCTTCTACTGTTTGAATCACATGAATTATTAACAAGTTTTATGTTTTCAAATATTTACAAGTTTCTCATCTCTAGATGTTCTGTATCGATGTTGCACGATTTTCTGGAACAGCGGGGTGACAATACCAGGAAGTTTGTGATTTGTTGTACCTTGTTATCGTGACCATAAGTTCTGTAACATCAATACGCGGCTATATATTGTAGAATAGCTGCTTTACGGGTTCGTGATATGGCGAGAAAAATTAATAGCCAGGGTAAACAATGTTTGCACAATCACGAACTTCTCCAGAACGGTTTTCGCAGAATTGTTTAATTATTTCAAAATGTGCAACATATTATTTTCGCAGAATTGAATTATTTCAAAATGTGCAACATATCACTTTCAACACGGAATCGCGATCCTTGGATACGAAATGGGGTTTACTGTTGCACTGTTCTGCTCCAACGACCTTGAATGCGAGAGTCCAGGATGCATTATACTACACACAATATTAATGAAATGAAATGATGTTTAACGTCCTACTTTTTTGCTCCGACTGGGCTTTTGAAGAGGACATAATAGAAATGGTATTTGCTTAAAAAAATTATTGTCACCACTTTCGTACTGGTTCTCTGTAATAGCATGGAACAATGGTAATAGCTGTATTATAAGAGTTCTTGATAACGATAAAAGAGAGAGAGAGAGAGGGGGAGGAGAGAGAGAGGGAGAGAGAGAGAGAAAAAAAAATGGGGTTTAACGTCCTACTCTCGACACAAACTAGGTCATTTCGGGACTAACATATGGTTTAATTTTATTTCAATAATTAGCTTGCGCGTAGGGGTCTTTAGCAGTGGGAGGAAACCGGAGTACCCGGAGGAAATCCACGAGGTTGGACAGGCGACCCTACTCCTTGCCACTTACAACCGGGCATTCGAAACCACACCAGTTGACGGCAGGCCGTATGATACAGCGCGCGCACGCTAACCATTCGGCCATCCAACCTCCACGATAAAAGAGAACTTGTCGAAACGTCTTGCTCTTAAAATAAAACAATGATTGTTTATCATAAAAAATGTGTTCTGTTAATGTGTTTACCATTCGCTAAATGTCATTTATTCCCGTTGATTGTTACTTTGACAACTTATTGAAACATGATATCACGATTTTTAACAAAACTTCCTTTTTCTTACAAAGTAATAATTGAATAATAGAGAAAACTAGTGTATTATTTATAACATTTTGTTAATTTGAAATCTAAGGGGGCCACAGTGGCCCAGTGAGTAAGACTTTAATTCACAACTCAGAAGGTCCAATGTTTGATCCGGGAATTGGTCGAGAAAAATGTATCTGAATTTCCCAGCGTGTTTACGCCTTGTCAGTGATTTGGGGACGAATGACCTGCAATGGGCAATGTATAGTCGTTCGGATTGTGCGAAAAATCGAGGACCCGTGTACTCATTGCCGTCCCTCATAGCACACCGCATGTCATTTGCTCGTCTTCATTAGCCTAGTCGGAGTAGAACATTAGGATGTTCAACGTCAGAGTAACAGGTTTTAAACCACGTCTAGATACTATTTACAGGTTTAGACTTTTTACAGGTTTTAAACCACGTCTAGATACTATTTACCGTAATCAATGTAGTTATAAACCACGTCTACATACTATTTACCGTAATGAATGTGGTTATATACCACGTCTAGATACTATCTACTGTAATCAATGTAGTTATAAACCACGTCTAGACTGTAATCAACGTGGTTATAAACCACGTTTAGATACTATTTACCGTGATCAATGTGGTTATATACCACGTCTAGATACTATCTACCGTAATCAATGTAGTTATAAACCACGTCTAAACCGTAATCAATGTGGTTATAAACCACGTCTAGATAATATTTACAGTAATCAATGTGGTTATATACCACGTCTAGATACTACATGTATCTACCGTAATCAATGTAGTTATAAACCACTTCTAGACCGTAATCAATGTGGTTATAAACCACGTCTAGATAATATCTACAGTAATCAATGTGGTAATAAACCACGACTAGATACTATTTACGGTAATAAAGAAGGTTTTAAGCCGTGTCTGGATACTATTTACAGTGATCAATGTGGTTTTAATATTTTATTGAACTTATGTTACTCCGCAGAATATACCTACTCCCCCCCGTTATCTCAAAGCACTAGTCCACAGGGCTAAATAGGCCTTAGAAATATATTTCAATATATTTTAATGGGTTGTAATATTAAGGTTCGTTCAATCTAAAACAATAGAAACAAATTTAGTTTTCGCGTATTATTTGGATTTGTCTAATCAAACTCGTTGATCAGAATTTCACAAACAGATTCCGAATTTTTTAAGCCATCAGAGTTCTTGAATTTACCACTTTTGCCAAGCTCCACACGGTGTTCAACATATATACATAGGGGTTCTCCCGGAAACCAGAGACTGTTGCTAACTCGTTCATGGCTCATCCATCTATAACCAGAGTTATCCGTCGCTTCCGGTGGTAGATAACCGCTAGTATAGAAGCCAGACAAGTCTACAAAATACATGTTGAGGTCTCACTCGGCAAATCTCGACAGTTTCCGGAACGTACATCTAGTCTCGGTTGTATGACGATAAGTGATATGCACCTACTCCCATACATTTGCGATTCCGCTACCGGTTTACTTTAACAGGAAAACTTGACGCTATTACAAACACACATGTGCGCAGCCATGTTTCACCCGGGACCTTTAAAATAGTTCCAAAACACCATGGGCGCAGCCATGTTTCATGCGGGACCTTTAAAGTAGATCCAATATGGCGGAATTCGTCATACAGCCGAGACTAGATGTAGGTTCCGGAATCTGCCGAGGATTGCCGAGTGGTTGAGGTCTTACAAAACAAAACAAACAATCATTGTTGGCATTGTCGGACGAGATGAACTCGAATGTTACTCACAGCAGGTCAATGTCTGGTAAGGAATCAAACCCGTTACAATATCAACAATTTAATTGTCGGCTGTGTATCCCCCCCACCCTAGTCTTGATTTAGTGCACCTACAGTGCCCGGCATGTGGTTATTGACATCTCAGATCGATTGACTTAATTAATGTACTCGACCATTGCATAGTTTTGTAGTTACATTGGACCACGGCGGCCAAACCCCAAGGTCGGCATCTTTTTATAATACTAGAAGATGTAAGGTACACTGCTGTACCATTCTCATGTGGGACACTCTTGAGTTAATCCAGCCCTTTAATTCGTGTGACAAATCACTGGCCCACAGCCATAACCACCACCCTATACCCGGCAGACTCGCACTCTGATCATACCAGATATACATGTGTGTGTGAGAGAGAGATTTAACGTCCACTCAACACAAACTAGGTCATTTCGGGTCTAAAACATGGCTTTTAATTTTATTTCAATAATTCGCCTGCGCGATTGGGTCTTTAGCAGTTCTTAAAAGAAGGTTGTATTTCTTAAAGCAAAACCACAAGTTAGAAATACGGGCAGTATTTAAATCGATTTTAACAGATCATATGAATAATGTTTATTTTTACATGAAACATCATGGATTATTACATAAGTTTCAACTATTATATCAATTAAATCCATATATAGAAATTGTTGATGATAAAATCCTTGTGAAATTTAATCAATAGAATATTATTATCATATTTTTATTTATATTATTATTATATGTAATATTTTATACTTTTAGCTGTTGATTTTATCATTAGGTGTTGTTTTATATTTTTATGGTGATTAATAAAATAAAAAAAAAAAGAAAAAAAAAGCAGTGGGTGGAAACCGAAGGACCCGGAGTAAACCAACGAAGTTGGATAGGCGACCTTATACTCCTTGTCACGTACAATCGGGCATTCGAAACCGCGCCAGTTGACTCAGTGACAAGCTTTATGATACAGCACGTACATGCTAACCATTCAGCCACCCAAGCACCCAGATATACATTCATTGATCCCATATTATAGAAACTAGCTATATAATAAATGGGAAGAATATATGACTCAATTTTATATCGATTGTACATACGGGTCTTTGACATTTGCTGTATAGTTTTAATGAGATCATTATCAATCACGCCCAGGAAATCCAATTGTTCTTTTCACAAAAACTTGTCTTAGCTCATCTTCATTCTTACCTCCCCAATATTGGTCAAGACTCTCAGGCACGATCGATATAATTTGAACCATATATTATTGCCAAAATGACCAAGTTTGTGTCGAGTGAATCTTAAATACACCCCCCCCCCCCTCTACAAATACTTACTCTGACTTACAGACAAAACATTTGTCAATTTATCCGGAGTTTCAACTGAAACTAGATGTCCGCCATCTTGTTTACAATGTTGTTCAGCATCAATCCAGGGCCAGGGTACTTCTGTAGTTCGAAGTTTCAGACAATAGTTTGCACCAGCAAAAAGGGTGTAATTTCGTTCAACACATTCAGATTTATCTACAAAATGTTAATAAAACTGAATGTCTAATTATTCTTAAAGGGTCTCTGCCGATTTTTCCAAGTACGTATGAAGTTGAAGGGCCAAAATATAACGTCCAAATTCTTCTGCACCTAACCGGGGCTAATGGAAGACGGGCATACGCCATACAGTGTGCTATGAGGGAAATTTTGCCCGGGCAAAGGCGCTAGGGCCTATACTCTCTCAACATAGCAGCTCAAAATATTCAGTCGTGTGGACATGAATGCCAAAACTACTCATACGGACACGTAAACGTTTTCAGGTTTCGGGACAATTTTTTCGTTGGGTGACCTGATAATCGATTCCCCGTCTTTTACAGGTGAATGACCCATGTGTAGTACTTGATAACGAAAGGTCAATTTCACCTACATGTAACAAGGGCATAGTTTTATGCAGACACCACATAATACAGCTTGGAACACCATTTCCAGATGAAGACTGGCATGTTTAAGTTGTTTGAAAACGTATCACATATATTGAGCTTGTGGCTCGGCCCTAAGGTACATGATTTTAAGGGATTTTAACATAAAAGTAATCAATTTCATTCTCCAACGAATTATCAGGATTGACCCTTTAAATGAGATGGTCCAATTAAACCTGATGGATCACAACGTTTCATCAGACATTTTTACTTAGTTACTGACGACCCTCTAAAATAGATAAAAGCAACTAAGGGTTGGGAAGGGAGTTCAGGAGACGGCTGCGCCTACTTCTATGTCAAAACTATGACGAATCTACGTCACCAGGTCACGTTCGTATCCAACAGAAGGCCATGGCGTTATAACTATTGAAATACTCGTCTAAGTAATATTATAGTCTTACCATGGTATATTTGATATATATATAATTGTGGATAGTTACAGTTACTTCCCCTGGCATGGTTTCATTTAATGGTATATAGCCTGGTGCCAAACAATAACATACTTTATCTTCCATATAAATCTGATCACAGTCAAACATCTTAGTACATGAACCAATACATTTTATCCTGGACAACTGACCTAAACTACGGTAATAACGTAGATTTACTATTTCCGTAAAACTTTGAGTCGACCACAGTGATTTTGTAATATCTCCATTTGAAAATATCAAATTATCCCAAATACACCCGATTATGAGGAACATAACGGACATGGTTATTCCAGGTGAATACATTATTAAACAACTATTGAAAATCACGGACCCCTAGTTATATGAGTCACACTAAAACCGTGTATTGTGGCGTGAATCAAACCGTGTTTTAAGAAGCTTCTGGTAGACTATTATGGTGTAAGTGGTAGTATTTTTAAATTTTGAATGTTCAGCGTTGCATGGTGATGAAACAATGACAGAAGCCTGCCTGCCCGAAGAATTGATTCAAACAAATCGTGCACAAAAGAAGTAAGTAATTTAGCTTCGATTTAATGTTTTCAATAGTTTTTATAGTTTATACACAACACAGATCGATCAGCGGAATATCACTTATTTGTTCGAATTCTTCGATTTTGTCCAAGTTTCAAAGTACTGGCGATCCGTGGTCGCTGGTTCGCTAGCGATTTTGTCCAAGTTGGCAAGTACTGGCGATTCGTGGTGACGCTGGTTCGCTAGCCAGGAGGTCTCGGAGTAGCACAGTATGACGTTAAACTGTAGCACCATATGTCTTTTTGCCTGACCCGGAGAGCGGACATGTACTAAAACAGGTCGTCACATCCTACGTACAACCCATGCATCTTTTCTTACTGCATATTTTCGAGTCTTGTGATCGTCTAGAATTTATCTCTGATCATCTTTCTACTACTTCACGTTGTGTATTTACGCCTTGCTGTTTTCTTAAGACGTTTGTTGTACCAGGAATAACAAGTTTATATCAAGCTGGATATATACAAAGATAGATTACAATAATAACTAAAGTCATTCTCAAACACTTGCCCGCCAGACTTGCTGGGCGCGTCTGATAGAAACTGTCACATCTTTCTCCGTCTGAAACCAAGCTGCTGTCTAGCGAATTCTCACAAGTATGATAGCTTTGAATATTTGGGTTTTGGACGTTCAATTATTTAATTGGTCAAATATGATGTAAATAATTAGTGCTATTGGTTAATTAAGTCAAATGACGTCGAAACCCACCCTTATATGGGTATGGAAATTTACTCTAGAAACTTCCCATGAGATATGTGTTATCAACGTAGAATCGAATGTTTACCACTTTATAACTCTTTTTTATGTTACAATATGTCAATCTTTCACCAAGTTGATTTAAGTACTTTAAAGTACATATATGTGAATATGTTTGAAACCCACAACTTGTTTAACAAAAGTATCATACAATGCCATGTTATTTCTCGATCCCTTATCAATAAATTGAAAATAAATGTTGCAACGATGATCGGGCTACAAAATCTCAGAGTAACAAATGTGGTTTTAAACCACGTCTAGATATTATTTACAGTAATACAGGTTGTTTTAAACCGCGCAGTAATACAAGATTGATGTCGAACCATCCCCTGTATTAGCAAGTAGAAACACTTAATCAGGTACTATTTCTGACAAGATGGACTGTTGATTTAATAATGACATTTTTAAGACATCAAATGAAATGGAGTTTAGCGTCCTACTTTTCGTAAATACTAGTAAAATACGTGGTTCATCCATCAATGATACGGCTCTATACAGCTTGGTGGGTAAAGATTTCAATATGAGTGGGGGAACCTAGAACAAACTGCAAGAGAAATCATTTCTTTGGGAACTGTTCCGATGTGGTCTCTAATACTCCCATAACAAAAGCGGCCATTATCGGTCTTGGGGCAATTTGCAAAATTAACATAAATCCAAGATGGTCGCCAGAAGATCAGAAAATCGCCGAAATCTCCGAAACGGTTGACTTTAGCGCAAATAAATGTATTACCGACCTATAGGAAATCGATACTTGACAAGTTTTTCCACCGACCTTATTGTAACGTTGTAACGTCATTTTGACAGCATTACGTTGTTCTCGTGACGTCATTATCAAATGTTATTATAACTCTATACATCAGGGACGTAACCATGTTATATTTCTGTAATGTCAAGTGTTTGTCACTAACAAAAGGGCTTGTTGGATTCAGAAGCAATCAAAACTTCCATTCGTTTGTACTTTGGATTTGAAAGCATGGAGGTCATTCGCTGGGCCTGCTGTTGCATTGGATATGACCCCTTTAAAACCCTATTTGGATTTAATCGGTACCGAAATTCTTTGCGAAATTTAATTTCTTGTTACACCCGGTTAATGAACAAGAATCCTTGGAATTTTTAACCGGGACAAGTCTTTTATTCTCCAATACAAAATCAATATGGTCAAATTTAATATTTTATTGAACTTATGTTACTCCGCCAGAATATACCTACAAATCCCCCCCCATTCCCTCAAAGCGCTTGTCCACAAGGCTAAACAGACCTTTATTGGCCCTAGAAATATATTTCAATATATTTTAATGGATTGTAATATTAAGGTTCGTTCAATCTAAAACAATAGAAACAAATCTAGTTTTCGCGTATTATTTGGATTTGTCTAATCAAACTCGTTGATCAGAATTTCACAAACAGATTCCGAATTTTTCAAGCCACCAGTGTTCTTGAATTTACCACTTTTGCCAAGCTCCACACGGTGTTCAACATATATGCCTTGGGGTTCTCCCGGAAACCAGAGACTGTTGCTAACTCGTTCATGGCTCATCCATCTATAAACAGAGTTATCCGTCGCTTCCGGTGGTAGATAGCCGCTAGTATAGAAGCCAGCCAAGTCTACAAAATACATGTTGAGGTCTCACTCGGCAAATCTAGACAGATTCCGGAACGTACATCTAGTCTCGGCTGTATGACAGTAAGTGATATGTACCTACGCCCATACATTTGCGATGCGGCTACCGGTTTACTTTAACAGGAAAACTTGACACTATTACAAACAAACAAGATACCATTGGCGCAGCCATGTTTCACCCGGGAACTTTAAAATAGTTCCAAGACACCATGGGCGCAGCCATGTTTCATCCGGGACCTTTAAAGTAGTTCCAAGACACCATGGGCGCAGCCATGTTTCATCCAGGTCCTTTAAAGTAGTTCCAAACTTGACGCTATTACAAACAAACATGGGCGCAGCCATGTTTCATCCGAGACCTTTAAAGTAGTCCCAAGACACCATGGGCGCAGCCATGTTTCATCCTGGACCTTTAAAGTAGTTCCAAACTTGACGCTATTACAAACAAACATGGGCGCAGCCATGTTTCATCCGAGACCTTTAAAGTAGTCCCAAGACACAATGGGCGCAGCCGTGTTTCATCCGGGACCTTTAAAGTAGATCCATCATGGCGGAATTCGTCATACAGCCGAGACTAGATGTAGGTTCCAGAATCTGTCGAGGATGGCCGAGTGGTTGAGGTCTTACAAAACAAAACAAACAATCATTGTTGGCATTCCAGACGAGATGAACTCGAATGTTACTCACAGTAGATCAATGCCTGGTATGGAACCAAACCCGTTACAATATCAGCAATTTAATTGTCGGCTGTGTATCCCCCCCCCCCCTTAGTCTTGATTTAGTGCACCTGCAGTGCCCGGCATGTGGTTATTGACATCCCATATCGATTGACTTAATTCCTGTACTCGAACATTGCATAGATTTGTAGTTAAATTGGACCACGGCGACCAAAACCCCAAGGTAGGCATGTTTTTATAATACTAGAAGATGTAAGGTACACTGCTGGACCATTATCATGCATGTGTGTGTGAGAGGGGGAGAAAGAGAGAGAGAGATTTAACGTCCACTCAACACGATTTAACGTCCACTCAACACAAACTAGGTTATTTCCGGACTAACACATGGTTTTTAATTTTATTTCAATAATTCGCCATGCGCTTGGGTCTTTAGTAGTGGGTGGAAACCGGAGGACCAGGAGTAAACCCACGAAGTTGGATAAACGACCCTATACTCCTTTTCACGTACAACCGGGCATTCCCATCTTCATTCTTACCTCCGCAATATTGGTCAAGACTCTCAGACACGATCGATATAATTTGAACCATATATTATTGCCAAAATGACCTAGTTTGTGTCGAGTGAATCTTAAATACACCCCCCCTCTCTGCAAATACTTACCTTGACTTACAGACAAAACTTTTGTCAATTTCTCCGGGGTTTCAACTGAAACTAGATGTCCGCCATCTTGTTTACAGTGTTGTTCAGCATCAGGCCAGGATACCTCTGTAGTTAGAAGTTTCAGACAATAGTTTGTACCAGTAAAGAATGTGTAATTTCTTTCAACACATTCAGATTTATCTACAAAATGTTAATAAAACAGAATGTCTAATTATTCTTAAAGGGTCTCTGCCGATTTTTCCAAGTACGTATGAAGTTGAAGGGCCAAAATATAACGTCAAAATTCTTCATAATTCTTCTGCACCTAACCGGGGCTAATGGAAGACGGGCATACGCTATACTGTGTGCTATGAGAGAAATTTTGCCCGGGCAAAGGCGCTAGGGCCTACACTCTCTCAACATAGCAGCTCAAAATATTCAGTCGTGTGGAAATGAACTCCAAAAACTGCTCATACGGACTCGTGACCGTTTTCAGGTTTCGGAACAAATTTTTCGTTGGGTGACCTGATAATCGATTTCCGTTCCTTTACAGGTGAATGACCCATGTGTAGTAAGTACTTGATAACGAAAGGTCAATTTCACCTACATGTTATATTTTATAAAATAAGGGCATAGTTTTATGCAGACACCACATAATACAGCTTGGAACACCATTTGCAGATGAAAACTGGCATATTTAAGTTGTTAGAAAATGTATCACATATATTGAGCTTGTGGCTCGGCCCTAAGGTACAGGATTTTAACATAAAAGTAATCAATTTCATTCGCCAACATAATTTCAGGATTGACCCTTTAAATGAGATGGTCCAATTAAACCTGATGGATCTTAACGTTTCATCAGACATTTTTACTTAGTTACTGACGACCCTCTAAAATAGATAAAAGCAACTAAGGGTTGGGAAGGGAGTTCAGGAGACGGCTGCGCCTACTTCTATGTCAAAACTATGACGAATCTACGTCACCAGGGCACATGCTATCAATTGTTTTATACGCACGTTCGTATCCAACAGAAGGCCATGGCGTTATAACTATTGTAATACGTCTTAGTAATATTATAGTCTTACCATGGTATATTTGATATATATAATTGTGGATAGTTACAGTTACTTCCCCTGGCATGGTTTCATTTAATGGTATATAGCCTGGTGCCAAACAATAACATACTTTATCTTCCATATAAATCTGATCACAGTCAAACATCTTAGTACATGAACCAATACATTTTATCCTGGACAGCTGACCTAAACTACGGTAATAACGTAGATTTACTATTTCCGTAAAACTTTGAGTCGACCACAATGATTTTGTAATATCTCCATTTGAAAATTTCAAATTATCCCAAATACACCCGATTATGAGGAACATAACGGACATGGTTATTCCAGGTGAATACATTATTAAACAACTATTGAAAATCACGGACCCCTAGTTATATGAGTCACACTAAAACCGTGTATTGTGGCGTGAATCAAACCGTGTTTTAAGAAGCTTCTGGTAGACTATTATGGTGTAAGTGGTAGTATTTTTAAATTTTGAATGTTCAGCGTTGCATGGTGATGAAACAATGACAGAAGCCTGCCTGCCCGAAGAATTGATTCAAACAAATCGTGCACCAAAGAAGTAGGTAATTTAGCTTCGATTTAATGTTTTCAATAGTTTTTATAGTTTATACACAACACAGATCGATCAGCGGAATATCACTTATTTGTTCGAATTCTTCGATTTTGTCCAAGTTTCAAAGTACTGGCGATCCGTGGTCGCTGGTTCGCTAGCGATTTTGTCCAAGTTGGCAAGTACTGGCGATTCGTGGTGACGCTGGTTCGCTAGCCAGGAGGTCTCGGAGTAGCACAGTATGACGTTAAACTGTAGCACCATATGTCTTTTTGCCTGACCTGGAGAGCGGACATGTACTAAAACCGGTCGTCACATCCTACGTACAACCCATGCATCTTTTCTTACTGCATATTTTCGAGTCTTGTGATCGTCTAGAATTTATCTCTGATCATCTTTCTACTACTTCACGTTGTGTATTTACGCCTTGCTGTTTTCTTAAGACGTTTGATGTACCAGGAATAACAAGTTTATATCAAGCTGGATACATACAAAGATAGATTACAATAATAACTAAAGTCATTCTCAAACACTTGCCAGCCAGACTTGCTGGGCGCGTCTGATAGAAACTGTCACATCTTTCTCCGTCTGAAACCAAGCTGCTGACTAGCGAATTCTCACAAGTGTGATAGTTTTCTAGCTGTGGGTTTTGGACGTTCAATTATTTAATTGGTCAAATATGATGTAAATAATTAGTGCTATTGGTTAATTAAGTCAAATGACGTCGAAACCCACCCTTATATGGGTATGGAAATTTACTCTAGAAACTTCCCATAAGATATGTGTTATCAACTTAGAATCGAATGTTTACCACTTTATAACTCTTTTTTATGTTACAATATGTCAATCTTTCACCAAGTTGATTTAAGTACTTTAAAGTACATATATGTCAATCTTTCACCAAGTTGATTTAAGTACTTTAAAGTACAGATATGTGAATATGTTTGAAACCCACAACTTGTTTAACAAAAGTATCATACAATGCCATGTTATTTCTCGATCCCTTATCAATAAATTGAAAATAAATGTTGCAACGATGATCGGGCTACAAAATCTCAGAGTAACAAATGTGGTTTTAAACCACGTCTAGATATTATTTACAGTAATACAGGTTGTTTTAAACCGCGCAGTAATACAAGATTGATGTCGAACCATCTCCTGTATTAGCAAGTAGAAACACTTAATCAGGTACTATTTCTGACAAGATGGACTGTTGATTTAATAATGACATTTTTAAGACATCAAATGAAATGGAGTTTAGCGTCCTACTTTTCGTAAATACTAGTAAAATACGTGGTTCATCCATCAATGATACGGCTCTATACAGCTTGGTGGGTAAAGATTTCAATATGAGTGGGGGAACCTAGAACAAACTGCAAGAGAAATCATTTCTTTGGGAACTGTTCCGATGTGGTCTCTAATACTCCCATAACAAAAGCGGCCATTATCGGTCTTGGGGCAATTTGCAAAATTAACATAAATCCAAGATGGTCGCCAGAAGATCAGAAAATCGCCGAAATCTCCGAAACGGTTGACTTTAGCGCAAATAAATGTATTACCGACCTATAGGAAATCGATACTTGACAAGTTTTTCCACCGACCTTATTGTAACGTTGTAACGTCATTTTGACAGCATTACGTTGTTCTCGTGACGTCATTATCAAATGTTATTATAACTCTATACATCAGGGACGTAACCATGTTATATTTCTGTAATGTCAAGTGTTTGTCACTAACAAAAGGGCTTGTTGGATTCAGAAGCAATCAAAACTTCCATTCGTTTGTACTTTGGATTTGAAAGCATGGAGGTCATTCGCTGGGCCTGCTGTTGCATTGGATATGACCCCTTTAAAACCCTATTTGGATTTAATCGGTACCGAAATTCTTTGCGAAATTTAATTTCTTGTTACACCCGGTTAATGAACAAGAATCCTTGGAATTTTTAATCGGGACAAGTCTTTTATTCTCCAATACAAAATCAATATGGTCAAATTTAATATTTTATTGAACTTATGTTACTCCGCCAGAATATACCTACAAATCCCCCCCCCCATTCCCTCAAAGCGCTTGTCCACAAGGCTAAACAGACCTTTATTGGCCCTAGAAATATATTTCAATATATTTTAATGGATTGTAATATTAAGGTTCGTTCAATCTAAAACAATAGAAACAAATCTAGTTTTCGCGTATTATTTGGATTTGTCTAATCAAACTCGTTGATCAGAATTTCACAAACAGATTCCGAATTTTTCAAGCCACCAGTGTTCTTGAATTTACCACTTTTGCCAAGCTCCACACGGTGTTCAACATATATGCCTTGGGGTTCTCCCGGAAACCAGAGACTGTTGCTAACTCGTTCATGGCTCATCCATCTATAAACAGAGTTATCCGTCGCTTCCGGTGGTAGATAACCGCTAGTATAGAAGCCAGACAAGTCTACAAAATACATGTTGAGGTCTCACTCGGCAAATCTAGACAGATTCCGGAACGTACATCTAGTCTCGGCTGTATGACAGTAAGTGATATGTACCTACGCCCGTAAATTTGCGATGCGGCTACCGGTTTACTTTAACAGGAAAACTTGACACTTACAAACAAACAAGATACCATTGGCGCAGCCATGTTTCACCCGGGACCTTTAAAGTAGTTCCAAGACACCATGGGCGCAGCCATGTTTCATCCAGGTCCTTTAAAGTAGTTCCAAACTTGACGCTATCACAAACAAACATGGGCGCAGCCATGTTTCATCCGGGACCTTTTAAGTAGTCCCAAGACACAATGGGCGCAGCCGTGTTTCATCCGGGACCTTTAAAGTAGATCCATCATGGCGGAATTCGTCATACAGCCGAGACTAGATGTAGGTTCCGGAATCTGTCGAGGATGGCCGAGTGGTTGAGGTCTTACAAAACAAAACAAACAATCATTGTTGGCATTCCAGACGAGATGAACTCGAATGTTACTCACAGTAGATCAATGCCTGGTATGGAACCAAACCCGTTACAATATCAGCAATTTAATTGTCGGCTGTGTATCCTCCCCCCCCCCCCTTAGTCTTGATTTAGTGCACCTGCAGTGCCCGGCATGTGGTTATTGACATCCCATATCGATTGACTTAATTCCTGTACTCGAACATTGCATAGATTTGTAGTTAAATTGGACCACGGCGACCAAAACCCCAAGGTAGGCATGTTTTTATAATACTAAAAGATGTAAGGTACACTGCTGGACCATTATCATGCATGTGTGTGTGAGAGGGGGAGAAAGAGAGAGAGAGATTTAACGTCCACTCAACACGATTTAACGTCCACTCAACACAAACTAGGTTATTTCCGGACTAACACATGGTTTTTAATTTTATTTCAATAATTCGCCATGCGCTTGGGTCTTTAGTAGTGGGTGGAAACCGGAGGACCAGGAGTAAACCCACGAAGTTGGATAAACGACCCTATACTCCTTTTCACGTACAACCGGGCATTCCCATCTTCATTCTTACCTCCGCAATATTGGTCAAGACTCTCAGACACGATCGATATAATTTGAACCATATATTATTGCCAAAATGACCTAGTTTGTGTCGAGTGAATCTTAAATACACCCCCCCTCTCTGCAAATACTTACCTTGACTTACAGACAAAACTTTTGTCAATTTCTCCGGGGTTTCAACTGAAACTAGATGTCCGCCATCTTGTTTACAGTGTTGTTCAGCATCAGGCCAGGATACCTCTGTAGTTAGAAGTTTCAGACAATAGTTTGTACCAGTAAAGAATGTGTAATTTCTTTCAACACATTCAGATTTATCTACAAAATGTTAATAAAACAGAATGTCTAATTATTCTTAAAGGGTCTCTGCCGATTTTTCCAAGTACGTATGAAGTTGAAGGGCCAAAATATAACGTCAAAATTCTTCATAATTCTTCTGCACCTAACCGGGGCTAATGGAAGACGGGCATACGCTATACTGTGTGCTATGAGAGAAATTTTGCCCGGGCAAAGGCGCTAGGGCCTACACTCTCTCAACATAGCAGCTCAAAATATTCAGTCGTGTGGAAATGAACTCCAAAAACTGCGCATACGGACTCGTGACCGTTTTCAGGTTTCGGAACAAATTTTTCGTTGGGTGACCTGATAATCGATTTCCGTTCCTTTACAGGTGAATGACCCATGTGTAGTACTTGATAACGAAAGGTCAATTTCACCTACATGTTATATTTTATAAAATAAGGGCATAGTTTTATGCAGACACCACATAATACAGCTTGGAACACCATTTGCAGATGAAAACTGGCATATTTAAGTTGTTAGAAAATGTATCACATATATTGAGCTTGTGGCTCGGCCCTAAGGTACAGGATTTTAACATAAAAGTAATCAATTTCATTCGCCAACATAATTTCAGGATTGACCCTTTAAATGAGATGGTCCAATTAAACCTGATGGATCATAACGTTTCATCAGACATTTTTACTTAGTTACTGACGACCCTCTAAAATAGATAAAAGCAACTAAGGGTTGGGAAGGGAGTTCAGGAGACGGCTGCGCCTACTTCTATGTCAAAACTATGACGAATCTACGTCACCAGGGCACATGCTATCAATTGTTTTATACGCACGTTCGTATCCAACAGAAGGCCATGGCGTTATAACTATTGTAATACGTCTTAGTAATATTATAGTCTTACCATGGTATATTTGATATATATAATTGTGGATAGTTACAGTTACTTCCCCTGGCATGGTTTCATTTAATGGTATATAGCCTGGTGCCAAACAATAACATACTTTATCTTCCATATAAATCTGATCACAGTCAAACATCTTAGTACATGAACCAATACATTTTATCCTGGACAGCTGACCTAAACTACGGTAATAACGTAGATTTACTATTTCCGTAAAACTTTGAGTCGACCACAATGATTTTGTAATATCTCCATTTGAAAATTTCAAATTATCCCAAATACACCCGATTATGAGGAACATAACGGACATGGTTATTCCAGGTGAATACATTATTAAACAACTATTGAAAATCACGGACCCCTAGTTATATGAGTCACACTAAAACCGTGTATTGTGGCGTGAATCAAACCGTGTTTTAAGAAGCTTCTGGTAGACTATTATGGTGTAAGTGGTAGTATTTTTAAATTTTGAATGTTCAGCGTTGCATGGTGATGAAACAATGACAGAAGCCTGCCTGCCCGAAGAATTGATTCAAACAAATCGTGCACCAAAGAAGTAGGTAATTTAGCTTCGATTTAATGTTTTCAATAGTTTTTATAGTTTATACACAACACAGATCGATCAGCGGAATATCACTTATTTGTTCGAATTCTTCGATTTTGTCCAAGTTTCAAAGTACTGGCGATCCGTGGTCGCTGGTTCGCTAGCGATTTTGTCCAAGTTGGCAAGTACTGGCGATTCGTGGTGACGCTGGTTCGCTAGCCAGGAGGTCTCGGAGTAGCACAGTATGACGTTAAACTGTAGCACCATATGTCTTTTTGCCTGACCTGGAGAGCGGACATGTACTAAAACCGGTCGTCACATCCTACGTACAACCCATGCATCTTTTCTTACTGCATATTTTCGAGTCTTGTGATCGTCTAGAATTTATCTCTGATCATCTTTCTACTACTTCACGTTGTGTATTTACGCCTTGCTGTTTTCTTAAGACGTTTGATGTACCAGGAATAACAAGTTTATATCAAGCTGGATACATACAAAGATAGATTACAATAATAACTAAAGTCATTCTCAAACACTTGCCCGCCAGACTTGCTGGGCGCGTCTGATAGAAACTGTCACATCTTTCTCCGTCTGAAACCAAGCTGCTGACTAGCGAATTCTCACAAGTGTGATAGTTTTCTAGCTGTGGGTTTTGGACGTTCAATTATTTAATTGGTCAAATATGATGTAAATAATTAGTGCTATTGGTTAATTAAGTCAAATGACGTCGAAACCCACCCTTATATGGGTATGGAAATTTACTCTAGAAACTTCCCATGAGATATGTGTTATCAACTTAGAATCGAATGTTTACCACTTTATAACTCTTTTTTATGTTACAATATGTCAATCTTTCACCAAGTTGATTTAAGTACTTTAAAGTACATATATGTCAATCTTTCACCAAGTTGATTTAAGTACTTTAAAGTACATATATGTGAATATGTTTGAAACCCACAACTTGTTTAACAAAAGTATCATACAATGCCATGTTATTTCTCGATCCCTTATCAATAAATTGAAAATAAATGTTGCAACGATGATCGGGCTACAAAATCTCAGAGTAACAAATGTGGTTTTAAACCACGTCTAGATATTATTTACAGTAATACAGGTTGTTTTAAACCGCGCAGTAATACAAGATTGATGTCGAACCATCTCCTGTATTAGCAAGTAGAAACACTTAATCAGGTACTATTTCTGACAAGATGGACTGTTGATTTAATAATGACATTTTTAAGACATCAAATGAAATGGAGTTTAGCGTCCTACTTTTCGTAAATACTAGTAAAATACGTGGTTCATCCATCAATGATACGGCTCTATACAGCTTGGTGGGTAAAGATTTCAATATGAGTGGGGGAACCTAGAACAAACTGCAAGAGAAATCATTTCTTTGGGAACTGTTCCGATGTGGTCTCTAATACTCCCATAACAAAAGCGGCCATTATCGGTCTTGGGGCAATTTGCAAAATTAACATAAATCCAAGATGGTCGCCAGAAGATCAGAAAATCGCCGAAATCTCCGAAACGGTTGACTTTAGCGCAAATAAATGTATTACCGACCTATAGGAAATCGATACTTGACAAGTTTTTCCACCGACCTTATTGTAACGTTGTAACGTCATTTTGACAGCATTACGTTGTTCTCGTGACGTCATTATCAAATGTTATTATAACTCTATACATCAGGGACGTAACCATGTTATATTTCTGTAATGTCAAGTGTTTGTCACTAACAAAAGGGCTTGTTGGATTCAGAAGCAATCAAAACTTCCATTCGTTTGTACTTTGGATTTGAAAGCATGGAGGTCATTCGCTGGGCCTGCTGTTGCATTGGATATGACCCCTTTAAAACCCTATTTGGATTTAATCGGTACCGAAATTCTTTGCGAAATTTAATTTCTTGTTACACCCGGTTAATGAACAAGAATCCTTGGAATTTTTAACCGGGACAAGTCTTTTATTCTCCAATACAAAATCAATATGGTCAAATTTAATATTTTATTGAACTTATGTTACTCCGCCAGAATATACCTACAAATCCCCCCCCCCCATTCCCTCAAAGCGCTTGTCCACAAGGCTAAACAGACCTTTATTGGCCCTAGAAATATATTTCAATATATTTTAATGGATTGTAATATTAAGGTTCGTTCAATCTAAAACAATAGAAACAAATCTAGTTTTCGCGTATTATTTGGATTTGTCTAATCAAACTCGTTGATCAGAATTTCACAAACAGATTCCGAATTTTTCAAGCCACCAGTGTTCTTGAATTTACCACTTTTGCCAAGCTCCACACGGTGTTCAACATATATGCCTTGGGGTTCTCCCGGAAACCAGAGACTGTTGCTAACTCGTTCATGGCTCATCCATCTATAAACAGAGTTATCCGTCGCTTCCGGTGGTAGATAACCGCTAGTATAGAAGCCAGACAAGTCTACAAAATACATGTTGAGGTCTCACTCGGCAAATCTAGACAGATTCCGGAACGTACATCTAGTCTCGGCTGTATGACAGTAAGTGATATGTACCTACGCCCATACATTTGCGATGCGGCTACCGGTTTACTTTAACAGGAAAACTTGACACTATTACAAACAAACAAGATACCATTGGCGCAGCCATGTTTCACCCGGGACCTTTAAAGTAGTTCCAACATACCATGGGCGCAGCCATGTTTCATCCAGGTCCTTTAAAGTAGTTCCAAACTTGACGCTATCACAAACAAACATGGGCGCAGCCATGTTTCATCCGAGACCTTTAAAGTAGTCCCAAGACACCATGGGTGCAGCCATGTTTCATCCGGGACCTTTAAAGTATATCCAATATGGCGGAATTCGTCATATAGCCGAGACAAGATGTAGGTTCCGGAATCTGTCGAGGATGGCCGAGTGGTTGAGGTCTTACAAAACAAAACAAACAATCATTGTTGGCATTCCAGACGAGATGAACTCGAATGTTACTCACAGCAGGTCAATGCCTGGTAAGGAACCAAACCCGTTACAATATCAGCAATTTAATTGTCGGCTGTGTATCCCCCCCCTCCCTTAGTCTTGGTTTAGTGCACCTGCAGTGCCCGGCATGTGGTTATTGACATCCCATATCGATTGACTTAATTCCTGCACCCGAACATTGCATAGATTTGTAGTTAAATTGGACCACGGCGACCAAAACCCCAAGGTCGGCATGTTTTTATAATACTAGAAGATGTAAGGTACACTGCTGGACCATTCTCATGTGTGTGTGTGTGAGAGAGAGGGAGAAAGAGAGAGAGAGAGAGATTTAACGTCCACTCAACACGATTTAACGTCCACTCAACACAAACTAGGTTATTTCGGGACTAACACATGGTTTTTAATTTTATTTCAATAATTCGCCATGCGCTTGGGTCTTTAGTAGTGGGTGGAAACCGGAGGACCAGGAGTAAACCCACGAAGTTGGATAGGCGACCCTATACTCCTTTTCACGTACAACCGGGCATTCTCATCTTCATTCTTACCTCCCCAATATTGGTCAAGACTCTCAGGCACGATCGATATAATTTGAACCATATATTATTGCCAAAATGACCTAGTTTGTGTCGAGTGAATCTTAAATACACCCCCCCCCCTCTACAAATACTTACTCTGACTTACAGACAAAACATTTGTCAATTTATCCGGAGTTTCAACTGAAACTAGATGTCCGCCATCTTGTTTACAATGTTGTTCAGCATCAATCCAGGGCCAGGGTACTTCTGTAGTTCGAAGTTTCAGACAATAGTTTGCACCAGCAAAAAGGGTGTAATTTCGTTCAACACATTCAGATTTATCTACAAAATGTTAATAAAACTGAATGTCTAATTATTCTTAAAGGGTCTCTGCCGATTTTTCCAAGTACGTATGAAGTTGAAGGGCCAAAATATAACGTCCAAATTCTTCTGCACCTAACCGGGGCTAATGGAAGACGGGCATACGCTATACTGTGTGCTATGAGGGAAATTTTGCCCGGGCAAAGGCGCTAGGGCCTACACTCTATCAACATAGCAGCTCAAAATATTCAGTCGTGTGGACATGAATGCCAAAACTACTCATACGGACACGTAAACGTTTTCAGGTTTCGGGACAATTTTTTCGTTGGGTGACCTGATAATCGATTCCCGGTCTTTTACAGGTGAATGACCCATGTGTAGTACTTGATAACGAAAGGTCAATTTCACCTACATGTAACAAGGGCATAGTTTTATGCAGACACCACATAATACAGCTTGGAACACCATTTCCAGATGAAGACTGGCATGTTTAAGTTGTTTGAAAACGTATCACATATATTGAGCTTGTGGCTCGGCCCTAAGGTACATGATTTTAAGGGATTTTAACATAAAAGTAATCAATTTCATTCTCCAACGAATTATCAGGATTGACCCTTTAAATGAGATGGTCCAATTAAACCTGATGGATCATAACGTTTGATCAGACATTTTTAACTAAGGGTTGGGAAGGGAGTTCAGGAGACGGCTGCGCCTACTTCTATGTCAAAACTATGACGAATCTACGTCACCAGGTCACGTTCGTATCCAACAGAAGGCCATGGCGTTATAACTATTGTAATACTCGTCTAAGTGATATTATAGTCTTACCATGGTATATTTGATATATATAATTGTGGATAGTTACAGTTACTTCCCCTGGCATGGTTTCATTTAATGGTATATAGCCTGGTGCCAAACAATAACATACTTTATCTTCCATATAAATCTGATCACAGTCAAACATCTTAGTACATGAACCAATACATTTTATCCTGGACAACTGACCTAAACTACGGTAATAACGTAGATTTACTATTTCCGTAAAACTTTGAGTCGACCACAATGATTTTGTAATATCTCCATTTGAAAATATCAAATTATCCCAAATACACCCGATTATGAGGAACATAACGGACATGGTTATTCCAGGTGAATACATTATTAAACAACTATTGAAAATCACGGACCCCTAGTTATATGAGTCACACTAAAACCGTGTATTGTGGCGTGAATCAAACCGTGTTTTAAGAAGCTTCTGGTAGACTATTATGGTGTAAGTGGTAGTATTTTTAAATTTTGAATGTTCAGCGTTGCATGGTGATGAAACAATGACAGAAGCCTGCCTGCCCGAAGAATTGATTCAAACAAATCGTGCACCAAAGAAGTAGGTAATTTAGCTTCGATTTAATGTTTTCAATAGTTTTTATAGTTTATACACAACACAGATCGATCAGCGGAATATCACTTATTTGTTCGAATTCTTCGATTTTGTCCAAGTTTCAAAGTACTGGCGATCCGTGGTCGCTGGTTCGCTAGCGATTTTGTCCAAGTTGGCAAGTACTGGCGATTCGTGGTGACGCTGGTTCGCTAGCCAGGAGGTCTCGGAGTAGCACAGTATGACGTTAAACTGTAGCACCATAGGTCTTTTTGCCTGACCTGGAGAGCGGACATGTACTAAAACAGGTCGTCACATCCTACGTACAACCCATGCATCTTTTCTTACTGCATATTTTCGAGTCTTGTGATCGTCTAGAATTTATCTCTGATCATCTTTCTACTACTTCACGTTGTGTATTTACGCCTTGCTGTTTTCTTAAGACGTTTGTTGTACCAGGAATAACAAGTTTATATCAAGCTGGACACATACAAAGATAGATTACAATAATAACTAAAGTCATTCTCAAACACTTGCCCGCCAGACTTGCTGGGCGCGTCTGATAGAAACTGTCACATCTTTCTCCGTCTGAAACCAAGCTGCTGTCTAGCGAATTCTCACAAGTATGATAGCTTTGAATATTTGGGTTTTGGACGTTCAATTATTTAATTGGTCAAATATGATGTAAATAATTAGTGCTATTGGTTAATTAAGTCAAATGACGTCGAAACCCACCCTTATATGGGTATGGAAATTTACTCTAGAAACTTCCCATGAGATATGTGTTATCAACTTAGAATCGAATGTTTACCACTTTATAACTCTTTTTTATGTTACAATATGTCAATCTTTCACCAAGTTGATTTAAGTACTTTAAAGTACATATATGTGAATATGTTTGAAACCCACAACTTGTTTAACAAAAGTATCATACAATGCCATGTTATTTCTCGATCCCTTATCAATAAATTGAAAATAAATGTTGCAACGATGATCGGGCTACAAAATCTCAGAGTAACAAATGTGGTTTTAAACCACGTCTAGATATTATTTACAGTAATACAGGTTGTTTTAAACCGCGCAGTAATACAAGATTGATGTCGAACCATCTCCTGTATTAGCAAGTAGAAACACTTAATCAGGTACTATTTCTGACAAGATGGACTGTTGATTTAATAATGACATTTTTAAGACATCAAATGAAATGGAGTTTAGCGTCCTACTTTTCGTAAATACTAGTAAAATACGTGGTTCATCCATCAATGATACGGCTCTATACAGCTTGGTGGGTAAAGATTTCAATATGAGTGGGGGAACCTAGAACAAACTGCAAGAGAAATCATTTCTTTGGGAACTGTTCCGATGTGGTCTCTAATACTCCCATAACAAAAGCGGCCATTATCGGTCTTGGGGCAATTTGCAAAATTAACATAAATCCAAGATGGTCACCAGAAGATCAGAAAATCGCCGAAATCTCCGAAACGGTTGACTTTAGCGCAAATAAATGTATTACCGACCTATAGGAAATCGATACTTGACAAGTTTTTCCACCGACCTTATTGTAACGTTGTAACGTCATTTTGACGGCATTACGTTGTTCTCGTGACGTCATTATCAAATGTTATTATAACTCTATACACCAGGGACGTAACCATGTTATATTTCTGTAATGTCAAGTGTTTGTCACTAACAAAAGGGCTTGTTGGATTCAGAAGCAATCAAAACATCCATTCGTTTGTACTTTGGATTTGAAAGCATGGAGGTCATTCGCTGGGCCTGCTGTTGCATTGGATATGACCCCTTTAAAACCCTATTTGGATTTAATCGGTACCGAAATTCTCTGCGAAATTTAATTTCTTGTTACACCCGGTTAATGAACAAGAATCCTTGGAATTTTTAACCGGGACAAGTCTTTTATTCTCCAATACAAAAACAATATGGTCAAATTTAATATTTTATTCAACTTATGTTACTCCGCCAGGTTAGCCACAAATCCCACCCCCCACATTCCCTCAAAGCGCTTGTCCACAAGGCTAAACAGACCTTTATTGGCCTTAGAAATATATTTCAATATATTTTAATGGGTTGTAATATTAAGGTTCGTTCAATCTAAAACAATAGAAACAAATCTAGTTTACGCGTATTATTTGGATTTGTCTAATCAAACTCGTTGATCAGAATTTCACAAACAGATTCCGAATTTTTCAAGCCACCAGTGTTCTTGAATTTACCACTTTTGCCAAGCTCCACTCGGTGTTCAACATATATGCCTTGGGGCTCTCCCGGAAACCAGAGACTGTTGCTAACTCGTTCATGGCTCATCCATCTATAAACAGAGTTATCCGTCGCTTCCGGTGGTAGATAGCCGCTAGTATAGAAGCCAGCCAAGTCTACAAAATACATGTTGAGGTCTCACTCGGCAAATCTAGACAGATTCCGGAACGTACATCTAGTCTCGGCTGTATGACAGTAAGTGATATGTACCTACGCCCGTAAATTTGCGATGCGGCTACCGGTTTACTTTAACAGGAAATCTTGACACTATTACAAACAAACAACATACCATTGGCGCAGCCATGTTTCACCCGGGACCTTTAAAGTAGTTCCAACATACCATGGGCGCAGCCATGTTTCATCCAGGTCCTTTAAAGTAGTTCCAAACTTGACGCTATTACAAACAAACATGGGCGCAGCCATGTTTCATCCGGGACCTTTAAAGTAGTCCCAAGACACAATGGGCGCAGCCGTGTTTCATCCGGGACCTTTAAAGTATATCCAATATGGCGGAATTCGTCATATAGCCGAGACAAGATGTAGGTTCCGGAATCTGTCGAGGATGGCCGAGTGGTTGAGGTCTTACAAAACAAAACAAACAATCATTGTTGGCATTCCAGACGAGATGAACTCGAATGTTACTCACAGCAGGTCAATGCCTGGTAAGGAACCAAACCCGTTACAATATCAGCAATTTAATTGTCGGCTGTGTATCCCCCCCCCCTCCCTTAGTCTTGGTTTAGTGCACCTGCAGTGCCCGGCATGTGGTTATTGACATCCCATATCGATTGACTTAATTCCTGCACCCGAACATTGCATAGATTTGTAGTTAAATTGGACCACGGCGACCAAAACCCCAAGGTCGGCATGTTTTTATAATACTAGAAGATGTAAGGTACACTGCTGGACCATTCTCATGTGTGTGTGTGTGAGAGAGAGGGAGAAAGAGAGAGAGAGAGAGATTTAACGTCCACTCAACACGATTTAACGTCCACTCAACACAAACTAGGTTATTTCGGGACTAACACATGGTTTTTAATTTTATTTCAATAATTCGCCATACGCTTGTGTCTTTAGTAGTGGGTGGAAACCGGAGGACCAGGAGTAAACCCACGAAGTTGGATAGGCGACCCTATACTCCTTTTCACGTACAACCGGGCATTCGCATCTTCATTCTTACCTCCCCAATATTGGTCAAGACTCTCAGGCACGATCGATATAATTTGAACCATATATTATTGCCAAAATGACCTAGTTTGTGTCGAGTGAATCTTAAATACCCCCCCCCCCCTCTGCAAATACTTACCCTGACTTACAGACAAAACATTTGTCAATTTCTCCGGGGTTTCAACTGAAACTAGATGTCCACCATCTTGTTTACAGTGTTGTTCAGCATCAGGCCAGGATACCTCTGTAGTTAGAAGTTTCAGACAATAGTTTGTACCAGTAAAGAGGGTGTAATTTCGTTCAACACATTCAGATTTATCTACAAAATGTTAATAAAACAGAATGTCTAATTATTCATAAAGGGTCTCTGCCGATTTTTCCAAGTACGTATGAAGTTGAAGGGCCAAAATATAACGTCCAAATTCTTCTGCACCTAACCGGGGCTAATGGAAGACGGGCATACGCCATACAGTGTGCTATGGGGGAAATTTTGCCCGGGCAAAGGCACTAGGGCCTACACTCTCTCAACATAGCAGATCAAAATATTCAGTCGTGTGAACATGAATGCCAAAACTGCTCATACGGACTCGTAACCGTTTGCAGGTTTCGGGACAAACTTTTTCGTTGGGTGACCTGATAATCGATTTCCGTTCCTTTACAGGTGAATGACCCATGTGTAGTACTTGATAACGAAAGGTCAATTTCACCTACATGTTATATTTTATAAAATAAGGGCATAGTTTTATGCAGACACCACATAATACAGCTCGGAACACCATTTCCAGATGAAGACTGGCATGTTTAAGTTGTTTGAAAACGTATCACATATATTGAGCTTGTGGCTCGGCCCTAAGGTAGAGGATTTTAACATAAAAGTAATCAATTTCATTCGCCAACATAATTTCAGGATTGACTCTTTAAATGAGATGAGATGGTCCAATTAAACCTGATGGATCACAACGTTTCATCAGACATTTTTACTTAGTTACTGACGACCCTCTAAAATAGATAAAAGCAACTAAGGGTTGGGAAGGGAGTTCAGGAGACGGCTGCGCCTACTTCTATGTCAAAACTATGACGAATCTACGTCACCAGGTCACGTTCGTATCCAACAGAAGGCCATAGCGTTATAACTATTATAATACTCGTCTAAGTAATATTATAGTCTTACCATGGTATATTTGATATATATAATTGTGGATAGTAACAGTTACTTCCCCTGGCATGGTTTCATTTAATGGTATATAGCCTGGTGCCAAACAATAACATACTTTATCTTCCATATAAATCTGATCACAGTCAAACATCTTAGTACATGAACCAATACATTTTATCCTGGACAACTGACTTAAACTACGGTAATAACGTAGATTTACTATTTCCGTAAAACTTTGAGTCGACCACAATGATTTTGTAATATCTCCATTTGAAAATATCAAATTATCCCAAATACACCCGATTATGAGGAACATAACGGACATGGTTATTCCAGGTGAATACATTATTAAACAACTATTGAAAATCACGGACCCCTAGTTATATGAGTCACACTAAAACCGTGTTTTGTGGCGTGAATCAAACCGTGTTTTAAGAAGCTTCTGGTAGACTATTATGGTGTAAGTGGTAATAGTATTTTAAAATTTAAATGTTCAGCGTCGCATGGTGATGAAAGAATGAAAAAAACCTGCCTGAAGAATTGATTCAATCAATTCGTGCACAAAAGAAGTAGGTAATTTAGCTTCGATTGGACGTTTTCAATATTTTTTAAAGTTTATATACAAAACAGATCGATCAACGGAATATCAGTTATTGGTCGAATTCTTCGATTTTGTCCACAAGTTGCAAAGTACTGGCGATAACAGATCGATCAACGGAATATCAGTTATTGGTCGAATTCTTCGATTTTGTCCACAAGTTGCAAAGTACTGGCGATAAGCAGTAGCACTTGTCCGCTAGCCAGGATGCCGCGGGATATCTGTTATTGGTCAAATTCTTCGATTTTGTCCAAGTTTCAAAGTACTTGCGACCCGTAGATATTTTGTCCGCGTTGGCAATTACTGGCGATCCGTGTTGGCGCTGTTCGCTGGTCAGGAAGTCTCTGGTTCGCCAAGAACAATACTAGATTTCTTTTTGGCTAGCTTGATAGTTACAGTGTTTAGTCGTTTGGATATTATGACAAACCCAGGTTCCGTGTACGTAAAAGAAACTCTGGAATTCGAAATAAACATAGGTCGTCGAACCGCTGTCCGGGCAAGGCACAATGTATCTCATAGCACACTGTATTGCATACTCCGCGCAGTGTTTCGTTTGATTAGAGGTAATCCCACTACTCACTGCTGTAATGAGTGAATATTGTTGTTTTAAATTTTGATTGATCAGTAGTCCGACTACCAACCAATGACTAGCTGCCCTACAAAAGCTTTACGTTTAAAAAGAGTGCCATTATTGGACCAAATAATTATGTTTACATAACGTTACGTCATGTATGGTTCACGATTTTATTATGCCCAATTAGCCGGTGCATAGCAGAATACTGCAGCAAAACTAATTGCGTGACAAACGAGGCTATCAATTCGAATGAAATGTAAACAACACTGTTTGGAAACGAACATACTTTCACCGTTTTTAATACATTAAATCACTGTCAAAATTTTTAGGGAAGACCCAGATTAAACGAAGGACTGGCATGTTGCTGTACTTAAGAGAGAGAGAAATGGGGTTTAACGTCCACTCAACACAAACTAGGTCATTTCGGGACTAACATATGGTTCAATTTTATTTCAATAATTCGCTTGTGCGTAGGGGTCTTTAGCAGTGGGAGGAAACCGGAGTGCCCGGAGGAAACCCACGAGGTTGAGAAGGTGGCCTATCTCCATGCAACATACGCTCACACCAGGGCTCGAAACCACAGCCCCAAGCCAGAGGTGACCGGCCAGACAGAGGTCGAAGCGCGGCACTCTAGACCACTAGGCCATCCCCAACCCCCCTGCTGTACTTAAGAGATTGAACGAGAAGAATAGACATACTCCCGCAAAAGTTCAAGAATCAGAAGCTAATCAAGCAATGGCCAGAGAGGGATTTCTCGGGCCATTGCTTCAGGAATATGACTGTATTGTGAAAGCCCATTTTCATTAACCTTGTCAATACAACTGCGTGGGATTTGTATCCATCCCACGCAGTTGTATTGACAAGGCGCTGGTTCGCTAGCCTGGAGGTCGGGTGTTCAATCCCTGCATTGGCCGAGAAAGTTCATCTCAATTTTCTGACGAGGACAGCTGCCTAGTCGTTCGGATGGGACGAAAAACCGAGGTCCCGTGTACACATTGGAGTGCACGTAAAAGATCCCTTGGCATTTGGAATTCGATATAAGAGTAGACCGTAGCGCCGCTGCCCGGGCAAAATTTCCCTCATAGCACACTGTATGGCGTATGCCCGTCTTCCATTAGCCCAGGTTAGGTGCAAAACCCCATTTCATTTCATTTATATTATAAATATATTATGTGTAAACCAAAGCGTCGCCACGTTATTCCCCGGCCTCAGGTGTAAGTTACGTTGATATAGTTGGGGGCTACGGTGGTTCGGGGAATAAGACATTGACACGTTAACCTAGCGGTCACGTGTTCAATCCATCCATGGCCGGGATTTTCCTCCCCGGGTCTGCATTGTCAAAGGTGAGAGACAGATGGCCTGGCAAGAGACAGTAAAATCAAACGAATGGAACAAAAAATCAAGACCAGTGTACACATTGGCGTGAACACAAAACGTCCCTTGGAAGAGAGAATTCGATATAAAAGTAGGCCGTAGCACCGCTGTCCGGGCGAAATTCCCCTCATAGCTCATAGCTCACAGTATGGCATAGGCCCGTCTTTATTAGTTCAGTTTGAGCAGAACATAGTTATTCAATGCTTTCATCGAATAAAAAACCACTATCGATTATGTTGATTTTGGAGATGTATTTTTATGGGCTTGTATTTTAATTGAGTGCTTAATTGTTCTTCTTATACAAATTTAATGTCACATTCAGTCGATAAATGGCGCACATAACAATCGATTGCCTTTGAAGATAGCACCCATTTCCCCAAGAGATGAACAGAGTACCAAATAAAATGTGATTTTTCGTTCAACCGGGAGCCAGTTTGTGTCTCGTGGACGTTAATTCATGTTTCGCTCGATATGACACTAGATAATACACCAGTTTATTTACTTTAACCAAGAGACAAGAAATTTGTCAATTTATCCGGAGTTTCAACTGAAACTATAGATGTCCGCCATCTTGTTTACAATGTTGTTCAGCATCAAACCAGGGAAATGGAGTAGTTATATGTTTAAGACAATAGTTTGTACCAGTAAAGAGGGTCTAATTTCAGATTTATCTACAAAATATAGTTCAGCCAGTTTTATGAAATACAATGTAATGGAGGTTTAACGTCCTACTCTTCTGCTAATAATGGAAGATGGGCAAACGCCATAAAGTGTGCTAAGGGAGAAATTTTGCCCGGACAGCGGCGCTACGACCTACTCCTATATGGAATTCCAACTGCCAAGGTATCTTTTATGTGCACTTCAATGTGTAGACGGGTCCTCGTCCCACCAATGCAGAGATCGAACACCCGACCTCCAGGTTAGCGAGCCAGCGTCTTACCCACTAGTCACGTGACCCCCCCCCCCCCCCAGTTTTCTGAGCCTTTCTTCCGACACAGTAGATACCTTGATATTCTTAGCCCGGATACAGAAGATGCGAAGATGTCGTTATACCATGATATTCTTAGCCTGGATACAAACGTATGTAGAAGATACCATGACGTCCATAACCCGGATGTAGTTGTACCAACTCGGATATAGGAGATATTATCATGTGCCTCCTCCTGGTGTAGTTATACCATAATGTTCTTAAAAGGATGTACGGGAAACCAAGTCATTAACTCGGGTATTCTTACCTCGGATGCAGGAGATGCCATGGTGCCCCCCCCCCCCGGATGTAGTAATTCCAGGATGTTTAAAAAGGACATAGACACCACGAAGATGATTTTTCTTATTCGAATACACAAGCAATAAACACACGGCTGTAGTAGAATCATTGTAACACTACAGATAACAGACGATCAGCATAGTTGGTAGATCTTTTATTGAGAACATGGAATAGACATAGATCGGAAGGAGCTCTATTCAAGTCTGACTTACTGTCAGTAAATTCTGGCTTTATAAAGCATCCGGCCATTAAGAATAATGATATATGACAGATTAACTTATTTGGAATTGAGAGCATAGTTTCTATAACTGCACCGCATCTTTCCTTTTAAAGGGACAATCCCGATAAGAACAGAGTCTCAAAAATTGAAGTCCGAGCATTTATGAAATGTATGGACCAAAATATAGAGACATGGTGTATTTACCTTGCCTCAAAATTTCAGCTCAAAATATTGAGTCGTTTTGACGTTAACGTCAACACTGCTTATCCGGACACGTAACCCTTTTAAGATTTCGGGTCAATTTTTTCATTGGGTGACCTGCTAATCGATTTTCGTTTCTTGAGAGGTCTATACAGTGAATGACCCATGTACGGTACTTGATAACATAAGGTAAATTTCACCTACATATAATTTTTATAGAAAAAAGTCTGGTTTTATCCCTATACTGTATAATACAACGGTCTCCATTTCCAGATGAAGACTGTCAGGTTTAAGTTATTTACAAGCATATCACAAATATCGGGTTAGTTGGTCGGCCTTAGGTATTGGGTTTTAAGGCACTTTAACACAAAATTAAGCAGTTTTATTCCCCAAAAAGTTATCGGGATTGGGCCTTTAAAGTCGCGAAGTTCTGCTGAGTGTTAAACACATAGAACATGTGTAGATTATAAATAACATATGAATAAATAAGATATTTAATGAGATCGTGCGTTTTGTCAAAACGAGCAGAGGTCCTTCGTGTGTTGCCCGTAAATAACATATTGAACACATTAGCAGAAGTTGTATATAGTTGAAAACGTCCAATATAATATAATGTCAAATCTAGCAAAGTTCTATGTATATATTACTTTGTCACAGCATGGCACATAACACCAGCCTTAGACAAGAGGTAGGGATAAGTGGTATTTTCATATTACAGCTATATAGAAACCGATAGGAACTATCAACGGACAGCGTCCGATCAGAGAGAGTCCCTAAAGGAACTAGGGCAATATATATTATATAATATCACGACGAGAAATAAGTTATCGATTCTTATCATGCGTGTGTATAAAATACACAAGACACGTTGTTAATTACTTCAGCCGATGAAGGTGTCTTATTTTTTTCAGGCTCTTTTTATTTGCAAATAAAAGCAACCAACGTGTTTATGGTAAATGTGGGTCGAACGACACGTGAAATGAAACGAGGTTTAGCGTCCTACTCCGGGCTAAATGAAGACGGTCATACGCCAAACATTTGTCCGGGCAGTGGGCGAAACGACCCCCCAAAGTGACGTCTGCATAAGGGCCTTGACCTCTAATGACCTCTTGACCGGTCAAAGGTCACGACTTTCGATGCGCCATTCATCGACCTTGGCACCCCTACCTTGACCTTGGGTCTGACCTTTGACCTTGGGGTCGAAAAAGTCCCAAAACTTTAGGTACCGTCCAGCTTTTCGGTCGAGGGGTCAAATTGAAGGTCAAGGTCACCACCCGCGAGGCCGCCGACGGGGCCGTCTTTGGGGTCAAGGTCACGACCCAGAATGCCCCACCCCGCCCACAAAGGGAACATAAGTAAAATAAGGCATCGGATGCCTCCGGACTTGGAATATATTTCGTCTCGCTGCAGCGGCCCCCGTCTGTAAACGCCCCGAAGGGTCCGCCGCAGGGCTCCCAGACTCGGTATTTCATAAGAATATCCCCCCGAAAAGTGGCTGGGTCGCGTCGGAACGCGCCTCCGGCGACCGAAAGTGGGCTAAACGACCACCCGGAGTTGGTCCTTGACTTGACCTTGCCCCTGGCGGCCCCCCGGTTGAGGTCACGCTCACCGGACCTTGACCCCCAGCATGACCTTTAGTCGTGAATGACATTGAGGGGTCAAGGTCATCCCAAATGTTCAAGGTCAACACATAATTGTCTTTTTTTGTGTTTCTTCAAATTCCAAAACGCAAAGGTCAAGGTCAAATTCAAGGTCACGAGGCGAAAGGTCATTCGACGGGCTATCAAACGCACACATTTTTGACACTCTGACCCCAACCCTTACCCACAGTGCGGGTAGCCCACCCTAGGGACAGTTGTCGTTTCACGTGACCTTGACCTTTAGAGGTCAAATCAAGGTCACCATGATGGGCCCCGGGTCGACTTTAGTACCAATGGCCGCTAGCTCGAGGTCGTGGGTGCAGATCCGGGCCGACCTTCACGTGACCTTGGCCCTAGCGGCCACCCGTATGACGTCACAATCACCGGACTACGACAGCGTCACATGACCTTTGGCCCTGCTTCACCTTGGTGGGTCAAAGTCATCCCAAATAATCAAGGTCATCCCCCAGCTACCTTTTCCGTTTCTTGCTAGGCTCCGATCGTTAGAAAGGTCAAGGACAAATTCAACGTCATGGGGCGGAAGGTCGCCCACGGGGCTGTCATGTGGGCTCAAATTCATGACCCTGGCGCTATGATTTGTTGGGCCTATTCATTAGTTGTTTATTCTGGTGACTTCACATACGTACTTAAGGGGCCATACGATCCCTCTGCAGTACCAAATTAAAAAAAATATTTTTATTTCATAGGCCTTCCTGTCACGTGGTCGTATTGATTTCAATTTTTTTTACAGAATTTAGCTTGGTATTCTAGCTATCACATACGTACTTAAGGGGCCATACGATCCCTCTGCAGTACCAAATTAAAAAAAATATTTTTATTTCATAGGCCTTCCTGTCACGTGGTTATGGGGGTATAAAAGACGACCACGTGCGTTGATCGCGCCAGTTGCTCGAGTTTCTGTTCGGGTAACCACATCTGCATTTCTGTAGCTCTTTTATTTTTATTGTTGACGCATTTTCACACATACACACATTTTGCAAACAGACTCCCGGATACACACATTATTTTTCTTTTATTAGGCTAGGGTTTTCGTCTTCGCATTGCTGCAAACAGTCTCTACAATACAGCCATTTTTTTTTTAAAATTAGGCTAGGGTTTTTCTCCTCTTTGAATACTTTCAATTGCTGCCTAATCTTCAAGTCAATAAATTAGGCTAGGGTTTTTCTCCTCTTTGAATACTTTCAATTGCTGCCCAATCTTCAAGTCAATAAACAACCAGGAAATGGGTAAAGATCAGGTCAAATGTCAGATTTGTGGGAGACAAGTAGTTTGGGTGTCACGTCATTTGCGTAATGTCCATGGTAAATCGGATGATTACGTGTCCAACTACTTGGCCTCCCACAGACCCAGCATACACAATAAAAAGCCTTGCCCATTTCCTGGCTGCGAGGCCCAAATTACAAAGGTTGGCCAGCATCTCGTAAAATACCACGACTTGGAAAGGGGGGGGGGGGCGTTGAGTATGAGCGGCACCTGCACCCCATTTTCGACCCCGCCGCCGCTCAACCTCCCCAGGGCCAGGATCAGCAGGACGACACAGCCCCTGTCGGCGACCTCAGTCCAGAAGCACGGTCAATTGTAAACAGCTGGAGGGAGGAGGTTAAATTTAATCATGGGGTGCCGCGGTCTGACAAAGTGGTTGACCAGCACATTAAGCAGGTGACAACGTGCTGTAACCGCCTGTCAGTCCGCAACACCCTAAACGATTGGGCATCACCCCGACTTCTCGAGACCCGGTGGTACTGACCTATTATGGAGGGCAACCAGTTCCAGCCCGGAACCATTAAGTCGTACCTCGGGTCGCTCCTTATGTTTTTCGGCTACTGGCTGGAAAGGGAAGTCGAGGTGATGTCGCAGAAAGTGTATGACCTCTGGGTCAAGACGTTCGGTCGTTGGCGAGTCAAACTAAATTACCTTAGTGCAAAGCGCCGCCACCGCCTGCAACTAGATATCGCCAACGACCTACTGACACCCGAAATGCATCAGATCCTGGCCGACTCGCCAGTTACTCAGAGGGCAAAGGACTTCCTGGCCAATGCTGGGCAACGAGATGTCCCCGGTGTACGGCTTCACGGGGATATCGTTGCCTACATTGGCCTGTCCTGTTTGCTTCTTAGGACCTTTGCCCTCTTAAATATGAGCGTGGGGGATATAATGCGAGCGGTTCGTGAGGGGGACAACTACGTAATAACAATCATAGATCATAAAACCGTGAAGAAAGCCTCAGCCTCAATTCCCGTACCGGTCTCCCTCTATGAGGAGATGCGGACTGCTACTTCCTTCGCGGCTTAAAGAACCCGACCTGACCCAAGTGCCAGCAGTACCATCTTTTGCTGGCAATTTTATAACAAGCTCTGCCTACAATAACACTCTGCGGGTCAGGTACCAGAAACCAGCAGGCCAGAATCCGTCTTCCCGAGCCATTAGAAAAACAGCAGTGACTCGGGTGTTGACGGAGCGGCCTGACGTCAGTGTGGACCTGGCCCTGCAAATGAATCACTCAACTAAAACGCAACTGCAGTACTATAAAATGCCCTTATTACGCAAACGCGCAGTTGAGATGTCACGTATCATCACGTCGGCAGCTTTTCCTAGGAAGGAGCCAGCAGCTACAGAGACGAGCGGTGAGCTGGCAGCTGCCCCTCCACCCCAAGCCACCACCTCTGCAGCTGCTGCTTCTACCAGCCAGCCTTCCAGGAAAAGACGGCCGATAATCTCTTCTGATGAAGAGAGCGAGGAGGGAGTTGATGCCCCTGCTGCATCACCGACACAGTCCTTGAACACAGCCGAGGACATTGGCAATGTCACACCGCCCCGCCCGTTCCTGATTCCGATGGAGTCACGTTGGTCGTCTTCGGACGACGAAGAATACGACCCCGTCTTAATTTCGAACAAGAGGTGTCGTATTCGTCTCTCGTCGGAATCAGAAGAGCACTCCTCGGCTGAGGGCAATGCCTCTGCGGCACACGTGTCGCCATCTCCCTCCCCGAGATCCGTGACACCTCAACCGCATTCACCTCAGAGCTTCTCTCCCGAACAGACTGCATTTCCTCCTCACGAACAGACTCCACCAAGGCCTGAATCTGCTCCTGGTCCTGCTTGGGTTGGGTTAGGGTTGGGTTAGGGTTTAGGACCGTTTATAGATACCATCTATTTTAAGGCCACGTTTTAAAATATATTTTGAAAATATGACTTAAAAATATGAAAATAGCTTTAATGAGTCATAGTGTTATGTGCGAATGTTTCTTTCTAAATCGGATAACAATTGAAACCACTAGAGGAACCACGAGCTAAAACGTGATTTTTCAGGGGCCATAACTCAGTAAGTTACAATCCGATTGCATGAATATCGAATTCAAAAACGACCGTTGGTTTATAAGCATAAAGGCTCCACAACCTTGATATACCATATATTTTTACACTTTTCGCGTACAGGTGGCGGCCATTTTGTCCGGCAGTTTTGGTCCGATTTTCACGACATTCGCACTAAACCTTCATTATGGTGTAACGGTAATATAATCAAACATTGTTTTTTTTATAGAACAAGCTAATTTCACACTATTCGCGTACAAGAGGCGGCCTATTAGTCCGATTTTCACGAAATTCGAACTCAACCTTCATTATGGGGAAATGGCGATATACTAAATTGGTTTTTAAATCGGACAATAATTGTGACCTCCAAGGGAACACAACCAAACAGGCAATTTATAGTATAATCAGGGGCGATAATTCAGGAATCTACGATGAGATATGCCAATATCGTCAGGAACAAAGATTAGATACATACCTTTCAAGTTTCATCCAAATCGGATTAAAATTGTGACCTTTACCATTACAAAATATGTTTTATAATTTACGTTATATTACAATTAATTATATTTTGCAGATAGGAGTATTATGCTCTGGAGAAAATTGTAAAAGAAAATTAATCCGATTGTTCACAAATTCCATCCTGAAGCTGATGAACCACAGGCTCATATTAAATTATGGGGCAACTACTTTAAACAGCCAATACAAAGAAAACAAAAAATAACGACCAAAAATGTTGTCGTTTCTGAATATAATGGAATCAAAACAATAAATACAACCCATTTGACGTCATAGCAACCACATTCCAAAAACAAGATGGATGGAAGCATGTACAGAATGTGGTAAAGTCTTTTTGAAAAAGATGTCATGTCCTGCAAAGAGGTAAGGGAGCGACATCACCCTACATTCTTTGGGTGTGGAGAATGTGGGAAGAAATTCCGTAGAAGAGAATAGCTGAAAAAATATCGATGCAAATTTGATATAGATTATGACCTTCAACAACCAAATATTCTGATGCAGCCTAATGGATTGAATGTCTAACCTTATGCTTGAAAGCCATCTTTCAGCCAAGCCCTTCTGCGAGGCACTACTTCGTTAAATTTAAGGTATGTTCCTTTGTTATGTAAAATTATCACTAAAACAAAATAAAAGTTTATGTTCATGGATCTGTGACTACCTTTATTCTTTTACATTTTACACATAATGTTAATATTGCTCTGGATAACTACGACTTCAACCCCTTTTCATATCCTGTACTGGTACAATATCCAATACTGTTCACGGGTCCAAGACATCCAAGTCATTAGTTACCGGGGCCCATGATGAATACAGACAGAATGTATTCAAGGAAGAGCGTCCTTTTGATGACGGTATAGAGTGTCCTTGTTGCTACTTGGTATGTGGCATTAAATACATCATATTGCATACCGATAGTCGACTGGCCAATCACGCTATTTTACCGAGATTTCATGGCGCCAGACGGCTAAGCTTACACCTCCGGACACCTGTTACCACTGTTTGTGTGTATTTTGTACACGGTGAACAGTCCATTTACTGATTACACTATTTTTGCCTAGACCGTTGTTTAGGACTTCGAATTTTGTCTAATGGTTTGGGGATTGGTTGTACTTTGTTTTATTTTATTGTAACCACATTCAAGCTTCAGTTAATCGGGATGATTCTTTAGTGTGAATTTGGCATAACAGGGTGGGGATCGGAGATATTGACATAATCAGTGCTAAGCTATGTTATATATTTGACCAGGGGACTGTTTCGCGATACTTTAACAATGATAACAGTTGATTGAATACTATTAGATTGATATTTATGCTTATCCAATCAAAATTAAAGTGTCTACTAAAATTTATATTGTATCTTTAGTAGAGAGTTCAAGAAACAGCGGCCTCGATTGACGTGATACCTTATTTAAGAAACATGGACGTGTTTGTAAACCAATTTTTACTTTTTGTAATTTTGATCTAACCACTTTTTTGACCGGAAATGTGAATTAATTTTCATATTTAGTCTGACAAAGATAAGAGTACCGATATTGCTTTATTTCAAACTTCTAAAAGTTTATAGTTTGGGTGTTGATTGCCAGAAAATCCTCATCTGGAAAATCCTGGAATGACCCTAAACATTCAAGCAAATTCTTTCTGAACCAGAATGAAGTGGGCAGCTTTGTTAATGATTATAGCGACTAGGTAAAACCAGATATGGTACTTCTACTCAATATGTTCTAACAGTTGTAAGATTGTTGCTATGTTGACCTTTAAAAGTTTTGATGTTGGTTGGATATCAATGCAATTGCTAGTGCCTGTGCATAGCATACTGTCTATCACTTTGAGCTTGATAGCTCGATTTATTTAGGACAGGTTTAATACATAATGTAATAAACAAAAAAAAGGTAAATATTTCAGGAATAATTTAATAAAAAGTACTCGTGTATTCAACATAAGATTTATTATTTGCCCCTGACATCTAAACGCAAATAAACAAAGGTTAATTTATTGCGCTTTAACTTATAGGCACACATAGTCCGTAATGTGTACTTAAAGGAATTGGTTGTTCAAAAATCAATCTCTGCATTTTTGACATTATTCTATTGTGACTACGAATATAATAGCCTCCCTCATCCAGAAAAAATTTCTACAAAATTTAGTGTGGATGCCTTGTCAACATTTGCATTGCCAGTTCAGTATCCAACACTATATTATTTTATTGTACTATTTCTCTTCATGGGCCATATATGTGATTTTTTTTAAAATAATCAACCCTTATTTGTCGTCACGATCCACGTTAGTTTATAATAAAGCAAAAATTGTGGTATTTATAGAGGCAAGTGGTGCAATAAACGGTAATGAGCACATAAAAAACAAATTCCTGGTTACGTATGGGCAATGTAACTGTTCGTCAAATATTGACTATATGCGGTTATGGGTGACCGAGACTAGTTCAAAGCAGGGGACAACCTACGATAAAAGGTAACAACAGTAATTACATCTACATGCAGGCATGGTTACCCCAAATACATATTTAGCCATGGACATTGGGCGCTGTTATATTTCAGGGTTTACTACCCTAAACCAAGTTTGAGAGAGAGAGAGAGACATGAACGCCAAAACTACTCATACGGACACGTAACCGTTTTCAGAGAGAGAGAGAGAAATGCGGTTTAACATCCACTCAACACAAACTAGGTCATTTCGGGACTAACATATGGTTTAATTTTATTTCAATAATTCACTTGCGCGTAGGGGTCTTTAGCAGTGGGATGAAACCGGAGGAAACCCACGAGGTTGAGAAGGCGCCTCTATCTCCATGCCACATACGCTCACACCAGGGCTTTGATTTGACTTATTCTGGGACAGGAGCCAATCCTTGAAGAACATGTATGAATCCAACTTCGCTTGTTGGTTGACCCATAATCTCAGACCTAATTCACTGACCTAGAAGCAATATATTAGCTCGGAAAAGAGGACTATAATGCACTGTGCGAGTATATTCATAGATTTAAAACGTGACCAAAGTAAGAAAAAACAGATCTTGTTATAAACTGCTGCAGGGAGGAATGAGTTTAATTGATTCAGCATTGATTTTTTTGAGTCTTCTGCAATCACAATACGTATGTTTGCCGTCTTAATTTGTTTTCAGCTCAGATTCAGCTTATAGCCTCTTTTGGGTCTGATTTACCGTGGCCAAATTTTGAAGTTAGACTATAGTTACATGCATTTGTTAACAGGTCTTACTGAAACTGTCTACACATTACTGTCTATTGGTATAGTATTGATTTTCGGTAATGAAATAAACTCCACTAGTCCTTTTATATATGGAATATTGTTAGCCTTTAATAATAAATCTTAGCAATCATACTCTTGAAACTACAACCATAATACATGTTCTGCACTTACATTGCCACCAGTAGCGGATTATCAGTGAGGCTGCAGCGTCAGGCCCAAAGATTTTTTTAGACGTGTCTGATACGATTAAGAACGTATAGACAATGAATGTTAGGGAGTGGGGTTTAGGCCCAACGGGAATCAACATAGGCCCTGACCCGAAATTAATTAGGCCCACGCCTTTTTTAAATAGGTCCTCCAGAAACTGCCGTCTCAGGCCTTGGAGGAGCTTAATCCGCCACTGATTGCCACACATACAGAAGATTACAGGGTTGTTTTTTTTGTTAAATTTGTATGTGGTAAAATCGTAAATTCGACAACATTAGGAGAAATTGAAGGTATATTTACAAATTTGAGTATATTGTTGCTGTGTAAGAATGTATCGGATCATCCCAATTTAAGCGTGTGAGGCGGCGACTTCGTAATATGGGGGGGGGGGGGGTGTCAAATGATGATTTTCTTTTAAAGCTTGGTAAGAACATCACTTTTTATTTCCACTACACATCTCTAAATATGTGTATAAGATTACCATTGTATGAGGGAGAGGGGAATAATTGTATTTTGGGGGACAGAAACCACTTGGTACAAAAGCGATCTGCAAAGTGTTTTTCGTTCAGTACCAATACTCAAAATATTAAAATGTAATGGTACTTTCGAGATATCTGGAATTTAAACATGAAAAACCAGTGTTAGTTTATTCCTATAATATGAGCGGGATAGTTATCTATGGTGGCCTACAGTCTTGAATAGCATTTTGTTCTAAATAGGCTAAAAAAAAATAATAATTTTTTTTTTTTAATTGTCAGAAAAAACCCCAAAAAACTACATTTGCCTAGCGTCTTGATTAACCAATTAAAATGCTATTCAGACTGTAGGCCACCATAGTTATACCATAGTTATCTTCTTGATAGCTGAAGTTTAGTTATTAGTTTATTCTTAGTCGTCATCAGATCGCATAGCCAATTCACATTGTCAGTCTTTATTCCAGCTATGCAGCAAAAGACCACGTAGGTGGTAATAAAGAAAGGTCTGTTATTTTTTCACACAGAAAATCTTTTTTTCTAGCGTCGTCTACTGATATAAGTCGTCTTTCGCAATAATTTCTACCTTTGTCCATCTCATTATCGATCAAAATTTATATATTTCATCATTCGCGATGAGACTGATTGGGATGTCTATTTAGCCAGAGCAAGAATGCAAAATACAGCATTTAATTTTTCAGCACCTCCATTAATTTGAAATGTGAAGAAGAGTAGGTAAGATATTTTGGTGTCCTCGAGGATGGTTGCCAGTTCTGGGATATTCTCGACACGTTCAATAGTTTCTTGATATTTTTTTTTTATCCAATCAAGATTGGTATTGAAAGTGTCGAGAATATGCCGGCCTCCGGTACATGCTTTCACTGTTAATGACTATCTGTCTTTCCTTTTCAAGATCATCCCAATTTTTTTTACAACTTTTAAGGAGCTGAGATGACGTAATCACTGGTTTAGAAAAGAATTGACTGTACCTATTACGGCGAAAACCGACTTACATAAGTAGATGACACCAGAAGAAAGATCGTCTGGAGAAATTTAAATTGTGATGAAAAATAACATTGTTTTTTTCTTTATTGCCGTTTCGCTTGATGAACCTTCGATAAAAGACTGGAAATAAGATTTACAAATCTAAATAATATATGCGAGCTGTTGACCAAAATCTACCTATTGTAGGTCTTTCTGTAGGCCTGAAATGATATACTATTCAAAAAAAGTAGGGGATATTTGATTTTTAAGTGTTATTAAAGTCACCTAATGAAACTGACGAAGAAACAAATGACAAAATGAAATGAAGTTCACATTCATCGAATTATTCCAAATGATCGTTAGACTAAGTAAGGCACAGACTGACCATTATAAGGGTAAAATGATACCCGGGGTCAAACAGCAAAGTTACCACAGCATCACAACAAAGTCAGTAACGGGTAAATCCTCCTCTGTTTGCCAAACAAGCATTGATCCGACGTGGCATACTCCTAATGAGGCGTCTAAGGTCATTTTGGTCCAGATTGTCCCATTCCTGTTGCAACGCAGCAGCAAGTTCTTGGACATTGGCAGGACGTTGTTGACGTTGACGTAACCTCTGTCCAAGCATGTCCCAGACATGCTCGATGGAGGAGAGGTCGGGACTCAGTGCTGGCCAAGGTAATGTGGTGATGTTCTGTTGTTGGAGGTAACCTGTAACGATCCTGGCCCTGTAACATCTTGCGTTGTCATCCTGAAAGATGAAACGGCGGCCATGACGTCGTGCGAACGGCACAACATGGACTACCAAGATGTTGTCCCAGTAGTACTGGCCTGTAACACGCCCTGCAACAACATGTAAAGCCGTACTTCCAGCAACAGTGATGCCTCCCCACACCATAACAGAACCACCCCCAAATCGATCATGTCTGATGACGTTAACGTCTTGGAAGCGCTCGTTTCGACGACGCCACACCCTCCTACGTCTGTCCAAAAAATAAACAGTGAACCTTGACTCATCTGAAAACATCACATTGCTCCAGCGTCGATTATCCCAGTGTTGACGATCCCTACACCAACGACGTCTTGCCTGAATGTGATGATCTCTCAAACAAGGGATCACGCGAGGACGTCGGGCGCGAAGGTGACCCCTATGCAGTCGATTCCGAATCGTCTGGCCACTCACTCTCACACCAGTGTCTGTTTGAAGACGAGCGCTGATCTGATTTGCTGTGACGACACGATTTCTCAAGGCCAAGGTACGGATAAATCGATCCTGGGCTTGAGTTGTCGACCTGGGCGTGGTCTGTCCTGTACAGATTGTGTATCACGGTATCTGGACCATAGCCTGCTTATGACAGACTGAGAAACATTCATCGTCCGCGCCACAACCGCCTGTGTTGTGCCGATCTGTAGCATGCCAAGGGCACGTAACCTTTCATTTTGGGTAAGCCGACGCACATCAAAATTTGTTTTCTGGTCACTAAAACAATTAAACTGATATTTCCACCCTGGAATTCAATGCCACAATGACTGTAACATTCAAACTCAGAGTCGTGCAAATCTTGGGTTGGACCCCCATGATGACCCCAAGCATCACCAGCATTCTATGCGGTAGCTATTGGTGCGTTTGGGCTTCACATGTAACTGGAAATGTTTCTTCTGATAGGTTCTATAGTGACTTTTTTCGTAGTCATTTGCATATTTTAGTATTATGCCCCCAAAATCAAATATCCCCTACTTTTTTGAATAGTATATAAAAACTATAAATTGGACATTTATTAACTTATCCAGATTCTCATTGTCAACGCTAGCCTGCGTTGTTGTATTATTGTCCGATTTGCTGCAAAACTGTCCTTCGTGAATAACGATTAAATGGATAATCGAGACTAACACCGACTTCAGTAATGATGATCAAGGCTAAGCGGAACGTTCATCCGCTTATTTCTGGGCTCATAGTGGATCAATTTGACTGAAATTTTCAGCAAATTGCGATTACATTATTTGGTTTTTAACTATTACAGTGTGAACTCCCAACTCGTCATCTAATCTCCCATAATGTAACTTTAAGTAATTATTTCAAAAAATCAGTTTAAAAAATTATTTATCAAAATTAGTTACCCACAAAAATAAAATTTATTTTACTCCCAAAAACAAAATTTATTTATAAAAATAAAATTTTGTTAAGAAAATTAGTTTAGAAAATTATTTCATAAAATGAATTAATAAATTTTTCCACAAGTTTACAGAAATGGCTGACACTTTATTTTGTGAAAATTAGCAGCCTCTTCAACCACCTTGAATTTTTTCAGGTCAAGGTTGTACACACCTTTATTCACAAGTTGTCGTGTCTTATCATAATGTTTCTTTAACATAGAGATGCAGTGTTTATTTTTATTTTTACACCACGTGGTTAGGTGTTCTTGTCTCACTTTATTACAGAATTCAAACAATACCCACATTACATTTGTTTTAAATGGTTCACACATTTGTTTTATATTGTGTTCCATCTTAAGTACCGTGTTCTTAACCGCTGCACAATAAGCTTGACGATTTACTGTATTGTTCGCATCTTTATAATATTTGTCGTGCAATGTCACGTGGAAATCGGGTGTTATATCCAGAGAAGTTAATTCGTGACCTGGCGTCAAATAAAGTTTGTTGTATTTCTGTAATTCTACATTCCCAATATCAATATGCCAATCGTATCTGTCTTTTTCAAAATAATACGCATACGACATAATGATATTTACTGGGCTCATTTGAAAAGAATCTGTTGACCCTACCCGAATATAAGCTTCTTCTATCGTGGAAACGTTGAGATGCTTCAAAATGTAATTCCTACAATGGGTAATTGTGTCTCTCCAGATATACACCGGAAAAAAGGTCATAAAGTCTGAAGGCATGTGTTTTCCTATCAGTCGTTCAGTAAATCTGCTCCACCTATGTATGTAATGATACTGAAACGTGTTCATTCCTTTTACACGCAGTTTATTTCCGGTAAAAATATTGTCACGGGTTACTGGAGTAGTAAATTTTCCATCAGTGTCTGTCCAAGCTATTATCGGTGTTGAAATGAATTCGTCCATAATAAAACTAGAATACAGTTGACGATTGTATCCATGTGGTCTACGTTTCACTACAGTTAAAACACTTTTGTTTTCAGGCAGAGGTTCGTAAGTAAAACTAATATCTATTCCTAGCTTTTTCTGATATTTTTGAAGATTCTCTGCGAATTTGTGATCATCTTTGGATTCTTTGTCCAGTATCAGTCCCAGATTTCCTAGTTGACTTGACCAATACAGAGTCAGACTTCTCAACATCGTACAATAAAACAATTTTAATAGCTTAGCATTACTAGACATTCTAACTGTTAACGTTATATCCAGACCATCTCTAAAATGATGGCCCGTCTTACGACGAGTTGCTGGCTGTATCTTGGACACAGATTGGTGTACCGGAGCCGTCTTACCACAATTTGTTGAATGTATATGAAGTAAGCAAGCTTCAATTCCTAGAATGGCCATGACAGCAAAGAATTTGAACGTATTAATATTACCCTGGAAAAGAAATAAACAGTTGGATAATTATTGTTTGTTTCTGAAACACACAATAATAAAAATTAGACCAGCAATGCCGAAATATGGATGTTCACGCTTAGATATGGTAATGAAAAATAGACCCGTGATGCGGTTATGTGGGCTTTCACGCTTAGATATAATAATTAAAGTTCATCTGGTAGACCTTGGTTTGCGTGTAGTGCGGTCATTCTGCACTTACTGTTAGAAGTATCCGAATAAAATACAAATCTATATTTTGTTTCGTTTTTATACGCCAACATTTTCATGTGGGCGTATTATGCCGTCGCACCTGTACGTCTTTCCACAATTGTTTGTGGACTCGCTGCAGGTCACAATTCTTATCCGTTTTTCACGAAACTTGACATATTGGTTTATGATCTTGGCTGCTGTCGTACGAAAAATGGACCCTATAGAGGTCACAATTGTGAACCCATTTGGATGAAACTTGAAATGCATGTTTATAACATGCAGAAAGATCTTGGTTCCTGTCGATATTTACGCCCATCAGATCGTAACTTCCTGAATCACGGCCCTTCATTGTCCGACAAATCGCCTTTTTATCACTCACCGAACGAAGTTAGGGAGAGATATTGAAATGTCCGTCATTCCGTCCCGATTTCGTTGAGCATATTTCATAAACCGTTCGAGATATCTTTCTGAAACTTTATACACACATCAACCAACCTATTACAGTAGTTGTGCCTTTTGCTATTTAGGAATTTCTGGGGTCTATATTTTTTGTTTCCAAATTTGTATACAATTTTGTTTCCGGGGCATATTTCATAAACCATGCACGATATCTTCATGAAAGTTTGTACATACATCAACTTATTACTGTAGTAGTGCATCATAAAGTTCATTCAACTATTCGGGGGGTTGGGATGGCCAAGTGGTCTAGAGTGCCGCGCTTCGACCTCTAACTGGCCGGTCACCTCTGGCTTGCAGCTGTGGTTTGGACCCCTGGTGTTGAGTGTATGTGTCATGGAGATGGGGGCGCCTTCTCAACCTCGTGGGTTTCCTCCTACTGCTAAAGACCCCTACGCGAACGCGAATTATTGAAATAAAAATTTAAACCATATGTTAGTCCCGAAATGACCTAGTTTGTGTTGAGTGGACGTTAAACCCCATTTCTCTCTCTCTCATTCAACTATCCATCATTAATTTTAAAAATCTCTCTTGTAATAAATTATGTACATACATGTACATTTATTAGTGTTGCAGTGAGGAGGAAACATGAATAAATGTGAGGATTGGACCCAACCATTTACATGCCAGTGTAAATGTCTGCAGTAAAATCTTCATGATAATTTGCATAAGTGTGTATCATGCCTGTTCTAGTTTATTTGGGTATTTGCAATTGTGCTATTCTTTCATTGATTGGCTGAAATTTTGTAACAATACAAACAGCTATACATTACATAAAAGTCCCCGTCTTCCATTAGCCCAGGTTAGGTGCAGAAGAGTAGGACGTAAAATTTCATTTTATATACTTAAAAGTCATACAGACATTTACCAGTAAGCCAACATATGGCAGTGTTAAAATAAAATAAAACCATGTACGAATAATCCAAACCATTAGACAGAATTCGAAGTCCTAACAAACGTTATAGGCAAAATAGTGTAATCAGAAATGGACTGCTCCCCGTGTACAGAATACACGACAAACAGTGGTAACAGGTGTCCGGAAGAGTAAGCTCACCCTGCCTGGCGCCAAATGCAAACTTTAAAATCATTCCCATCTACGCCCTGTTCAATACAAACAGAAAACAACGTGAAATGAAAGAACAAGAACTAATTGAAATGTTACAACCCGATTAATTAATTTAATTATTGCGACGAATATTCGATAATTCGCAGAGAATGGAAATGAATATGCAGTTATCTCCCTTTACAACCGATAAATAGATTTTAGATTGCTATGCAGATAAACGATCTTCTTTTTGCAGATAATTTCCAAGTCGACGAAATTAAAATAAGAAAAACAAGTATTTTGTTGTGTATATTTTAATCATTGTGTGTAATTAACTACTTTATTATTACATAAGATGGCTAGCAGTCTATAAGTAACTATTTAAACCCCTCAGGTATCGCCATGAGGTATGTCCTTTAAAGTTCCAATAGCATTTTTTTAAGTTATATTTTTAAAATTTATTAAAATAAAGCCCAAAAATAGATTGAACCTATCAACAGTCCTACCTTGTTAAAGAATAATCCTATTAATCCTATAATTCACTATTGCCAATTGAGAAATTGGCAAAAATATCATTTTCAACTTCAAATTCAAACGTTTGAAGATGGCCGTCCATGGAGAAGAATGGGAAAACAAGGGAGGTAATTGAGTAACTTTTTCCTCAATCAACCAGTGTCACCCTTTCTAATGCCCCCAAAATTTTGTCCATGATCGTATAATAGTGAGTTGACAACCTTTTGAGCAAAAAACATAGAAATAATTATATTTTGACTTTCTTAGAAAAAGTGAAATTGGAACTTTAACAAATAACAAACAAAAAACAAGTGCTCATGTTTATATTTATTTTTTCATGTCAGCTAATACGTTAAATTGCATATTTACTGTCATTTGACCATGAGTATGATTTTCGTGCGGATATTTTAAAACCATACCGTGAAAAATCAAAACAATTTAATCAATATTGGGAAAGGTATTTGTGTAAAAAAAAATACGCAATTTTGTTTATGACACTCTTCGCAATAATACAATTTCTGGCCTCTGGACAAATAATAATGCCGAGTCAATGAATAATAGACTTAAACAGATTGCCGAATGGAAACAACACAAACTTAGTAGACAGACTTTCTAAAGTATTAAAAATTCATCATTTAGATTTACGTCGTGCATTGCATGGCACCTGCAATTTTAAACTAACCGAATCATGCAAATCTTTTTATTTGGACCCTCGTTGCTAGGAAGAAAAGTCAAATGCCCAAAAAGAGAAACATTTTCAAAAATTTTTAAAAACAAAAAAGTACTTAAAATTGTCGGATGACAAGTTTGTTCAGGCTTCAGGTGTAAAATTTGCTTGTCCAAAGCCTAAACAAACATATGGCAAACAACTCGGTCAAAGTAAACGTCAAAAAGCGAAAAAAAAAAAAAACAATTACGCGCTCATCGGGTTGAATATTCGTGCGTACAACGTTTTGCGGTTAATTTTCCCTAAATGAATCTGGTGGGAGAATATTTTTTGGGGATGTTTATCGTTATAAATGAATGTTTGGAACTATTTTATGAGTATTAGGACCAACAACCAAATAAAAATATTCTCCGGGCAAATTTTCTCTTTTATATAAATGTAATAGAATAACGTGTCACCATAGGCGTACGAGCTGGGGGGGCTGGGGGGCGGCCGCCCCCCCATTTTGGGCACCAAATGCTGGGAAAATTTGGGCACACAATTGTAGTTTGTAAAAGTTGTATTAAAAAATATTGTTCTTGAATGTGTCCAATTTAACAGCGAATTTAAATTCAGAGTGTCTATAGTTAGACAATTAAATAGAAATCTTATGACTCGAACGCTCTTTTGTTTGCAGTACAGTAAGCCACGAGTTAAAGTTACATAAACAACTGTTTCTAGTTGTGTATATTACAAGTAAATAAAATTTAGTTCTCTTTTATTGATGATTTAGAAATCAAGAACTTATTCATCGCAAAAGAGATATTGTAGAACCTGTCATGGGCCTTCAAATAATAAAAATTGAACTTTTTTTTTTATTTGGTAAAAACTCCTTAGAATCACTTAAAATGCATATTTATTCATACATGATTTGGTTAAATAAAAACACAGACACCCTTAGTAGCAGCATTCGGATCGGAAATATAGTCGGTTCTCGGTCCGTTAGCTTTGTAAAAGAATCTGCACACTTCGTTGCCATCCTACAGGCCTGGTACGTGAACCTATATTTTGTATTAATAATATTAAAGTAGCTAAGTCCCTAACTCAATATCATCCAAAATCTTCAACATTGAAAACACGAATAATTTGTCAATTTAAATCAACATTGACCCCCTAACTTTCGGGCAAGCTGATTTTTCGGGCAGGCAGATAAAGTGTGAAAAAAAATTTCACCTACTTAGCCCGAAATCTAATAAAACACTAATTTTACGGACTGGAATAGCAGTAAAACGCGTTTCGTCAAATATTCCAAAATTTTCTTGGGAGGTCTATCAAGGTCAACTCCGCTTCTTCGCCTATCGAAAAAAACAGGCGCAGCTGTCTGTAAACCTGAATTTCTGTTGTTTAGTTTGCTTCCCTAACTGTCCTTGAGCCCTAAAACACTAATTTTACTTTTCTTCTAATTGACAACCACGAATTTGTACTGAGTCGACTATTGATTAAAACAGTTTGTCTGGAGCCATTCTACTTTGTGCGACAGTTTTCGGGCATCGATTAGTATTTGTAAATGCAGCTACAACAGTCTGGTTGGATGGTTGGAATTCGGAGTGGGATTTCGGTTACAAAACCATTGGATACTTTTGGAGTTACTGACATGGGCTAGAATATCAGAAAACGCATTTGCGGTGGTTAAATTTTCAAATTTTTCTCCGGAGGGTGAGGCCCCCATACTACGCGACGATTGATTGTTTTTAGAATTCGGGGCCCTGTTTCACGAAATCTTAACTAAAGATAAAATCCTGATTTTAGCAGATACTCAAATATTTATTGGCTAAGCCCTAAAATCAGTCTAATATTATCCAATCAAATTACTAAAATTTGGATTGTATCTTAGTTAAAATTTCGTGAAACAGGCCCCTGGTCAGCAGGTGGACTATATTTGACCAAATTGAAGTTACCCTAATTAAGCTAAATTTGATCACTTTGAAGTTGCTTTTTTCACGGGTTGAAATAGAAAGAAACAGCGGTCAATATTCCAAAATTTTCTTGAGGGGGAGAGGGGGGGGGTGCGTCTGTAAACCCGAAAATTTTTCGAGCAATTTGGGTTCTGCCCCCCCTAACTGTCATTGAGTCTGTATGCCTATGATTATCATTGTGTAACATACTAAGAACCTAACTATATTTTTTGGGCACCAACCACCACCGCCCCCCCAGTCAAAAATTTCCCCGTACGCCTATGCGTGTCACCACAGGCCCGGGACTGTACAGCGCAGTGGACGCTTACGGCTAGCCCCCGGATCCATTCACTCTTTTTGAATTGTTTTTGTTTGTGGTCTCTTAGTATGATGTCTTATCTGTATATTTGTTTTTGTGTAGAATTGTGTGTGGTGTAGTCCCCCTGCACTTACTATTAGCGTTGATAACAAGGTATACAAAGTCACATTCCCTTTATTACATTTTATATATATCATTTTGAAGATAATAAAATTAACTGCCAAACCACTCATTACCCCGTCGGGTAGCACATTCGTGTCTCTAACGTTTGGGTTTGGCGGTTTATTTTACGAATTGTTTATATTTAATAAATACTGTTTATAAAAGGTAGTCAAACGACTCGTAATATCAATTCTTATTGTATACTATGTAATAAATCTTTGTTAATTTTATAAACTTATGTTAACATTTTTTTCCATGTATGTATATGTATTGATTAAAGGATGCCGTATGTTAATGTTTTTTCCATGTTTAAATATATGTATATGTATTTATTAAATTATGCCTTATATAAATGTAATATTGCATAATATGGCCCCTTGATAATGGAATGAAAACAATAACTGAAGCGGGGACATATGTGATAACTTTCTGTTATTGCTACCGCCTGACGTTACCCAGGGGTTGAAATAGTTATTTATAGACTGCTGGCCATTTTATATAATAAAACAGTAGTTGATTACACACAATGATTAAAATATATACAACAAAATACTTGTTTTTCTTATTTTAATTTCGTCGACTGCAACACAAAAGAATATTTGTATTTCTTATTTTAATTTCGTCGATTGCAACACAAAAGAAGATGAATAATCTGCAGAGCAATCTAAAATGTATTTATCGGTTGTAAAGGGAGATAACTGCATATCCATTTCCATTCTCTGCGAATTATCGAATATTCGTTGCAGTAATTAAATAAATGTTTTGCTATTTGACAATGTAATGTTTTTATTTGATGATAGTGGATAGTATTGGGTCAGTTTTTGCTTGTTTTATGTGATATAGGGAGGCAAATGGAACAGTCAGACACCGGTAATCGCATTTGAAGTACAATTCCCACGGTATAACTAATTATTTTTGAAGAAATTCAATTGATATACACATTTTGCAGTATTATGTTGTAGTATTGGGTAGTATGTGGTGATATTGAGGTGGTATTGGGTAAATCGTCCCACCCCGCCAGTTATCCTTTTTTATATGTAATGATCTTGTGATTTTAAAAGTAACTTGTTTAATATAATATGGGTCCTTTTTTGGTATTGTGCACTAAAGTGTGACATAATTGCTAGAAAATAAACCTTCATTAATTTTGCTTAAATTTATCTGCATACAAAGTAAAATATGTAACATTTTCATATTTTAGAACGAAAATATAATGCAAGTTCCGACAATTAAAAAAAATCTGATATGATGTGTCATTTTTTAAGGGTTGCGCATGTCACACAAACACAAATGGTGACTCAGGGTTTGTACAATTTTTGAAACTATACACTTTTTTCATGTGCTATATCAGAACTCGGTTCATCGGACCAAAATTATAACAACAGCATCCAGATTTTTTACGCTTTTAAGACAAAAATACTCCAAAACTACAAACCTCATTGCATGTACAGTGTTTGCTCGCATGTTATACTATGGCCATAACATTTAAACTCTATTTATCAATTCTAGTCTTAAATAATAAGCCTTATAATGGACTCTAATGTTAATGATTTTAATTCCTATTTGTCTTTCTTAATTTCAAGAAAATTTATTGGTTGCGTGTGTTACATTTTTATTGTGGACACCAAATTAGAAAAACACAAATTACATTTAACGTTCTCTTTATTATGAAAATAACAAATCCAGAAAAACTGGTGTCAATAATCCATTAAACAAATATAAATAACTGAAACCGGTTACAACTTTTATTTTCCACTCTTGCGCGGGGGGGGGGGGGGGGGAGGGGGTAGTATTTTTGTTATGGAATAACCTATTTCCCAACTTTGATCCTCCCTTGGACAGTTTTTAGATTTGATCTTATACATATTTCTGAAATAAAAAATATGAATATGATGAAAGACTTGAAAAATATTTAAAAATACAGAAATTTAAACAAACAGGAAGTATTAAGATTTGATGTTTTTTTACTGAGATTTTTACTAAGATTGTCGCTTCTATGTAACATCGGTATGTAAGACTTCTGTCATTCCAATGGTTTGATATTTTCGCAACATTACAAAGTCCCGTCAGTATTTAAAATTAAAATTGATGCACAGAAATGGGGTCGTCTTTGAACCCTTTCTACCAACTAAAATATACAAGATTTATTTTATATGAGTAATAGAACCCGAAAAAGTGATTTGCCGACGTTACACGGAAGCAGAGCATTAAATGTGAAATTACTTAAATATCGTTCGACGTACTTCACACGGCTCTTGTACGGTGAACATACACATTGAATTTCATTTACCAAGGTAATTATCTTCCATCATATCGACTGTTTTTTCATAACATACATTGTTCTTTTAATTTATTAGGCATTTGTTTATGTATGCACACAATTCTTACCGACGTCACAGCTTTCACACCTGGTGGGACACAACAAGACCAAAGATGAAAAAAATGCCGTGGAAATCGGACCAAAATTGACGGAAAATATGGCCGCCGTTTGTACGCGAATAGTGTGAAAAATGTTATATCAAGGTTGTGGATCCTACAGAGGTCAAAATTTTAATTCGATTTTTATGAAACTTGAAATACATGTTAATAACCTAAATATCTTGGTTCCATTCCATATTTCGATGTCATAGTTCTGAAAGGTCTTAAGTGTCAAAAATTGTCGGATTTAGTTTTCGAGATATGAGAGGAAAACCTATTCCAATCTTAATAATGCAATGAGGATATCAACATTTTAATAGCAATGTTTTTGTGAAAGTTACGACCTTACAGTTCTGAAGTTTTGCATAGAGAAGCCTCTAAATGTGATTAGTCATCCTATGCAAAGAAGCTATTATGGTCATAAGTGGCACTTACAACCTTCCAGAACTATGGCATCGATTGTGCATATCGGATTGTCATTGTAACTTCCTGAATTATGGCCCCTGATTGTACGAAAAATCGCCTTTATTAGCTTGTGGTCCCCATGGAGGTCACAATTATTACCCGATATCAAAAAGGTTTAATCACATCATCGTTATAGGGTAATCTAGGTTGAGTTCAAATTTCGTGAAATTCGGACCAAAATCGACGTACAAAATAGTGTAAAAACATGGTATATCAAGGTTGTGGACCCTATAGAGGTCAAAATTTGAATTCGATTTTGATGAAACTTGTTTATAACCTTAAGTTCGTAGTTCCTTTCGATATTTGCACATATCGGATTGTAACTTCCTGAATTATGGCCTCTGATTGTACGAAAAATCTAGAGGACACAATCATTACCAGATTTAAAAAAAACAACTTTTGATTATATCACCGTTACACTGTAATGAATGTTCGGTTCGAATTTCATGAACATTGGACTAAAATTGCTGAACAAAATGGCCGCCACTTTTACGCGAATGGTGTAAAAATATGATATATCAAAGTTGTGGACCCTGTCACAATTTTAATCCGATTTTGATGAAACACGAAATACATGTTCATAACTCAAAGATCTTGGTTCCTGTCGATTTTTGCACATATCTGATCGTAACTTCCTAAATTATGGCCCCTGATTGTACGAAAAATTGACCTTTTGTTTTAGCTTGTGGTCCCTTTGAAGGTCACAATTATTAACGGATTTAAAATAACTTTCGATTATATCACTGTTTCATCGTAATGGAGGTTGAATTCGAATTTCGTGAAAATCGGACCAAAATTGCCAGACAAAATGGTCGCCGCTTGTGCGCAAAAAGTGTAAAGATATGGTATATCAAAGTTGTGGGGGTCACAATTTCACCTTGAAAGAGACCATAATCAAGGTTGAATGCTGTCGAAACCTCGTCATTTAGCTTGACACAATATTTAATTTTGTCATAAAGTGAGCGAATAACTTTTAATATTCTTCCATCAGTACCTCCCTTAAAGATGCATTATGAGAGATTAGATAACGAGTTGGCAGTTCTCACTAGAATAGTTAAAAACTAGATAATGTAAATGCAATTTGCTGAAAATTTCAGCCAGCTTGATCCACTATGAACTTAGAACTAAGCGAATGAAAGTTCCGCCTGGACTCGGTCATCATTACTACAGTCGGTAAGACAAAATCAGTAGTCTCCGTTATTCAGTTTTATTGGTAAATCACTTAGGAAAATATTTCAGCGAATCGAACTACATTCCAACAAAAATCTCATGGTAGCCTCGAGTGTTGATTATTGTCCGAATAAGATAAATAATGTCTAATTAATAGATTTTATAATATTTCAGGCCTAAATAAAGACCTACAATAGGCAGATTTTGCTCTTGCATAATGCATGTTTAATTAATTTATACCAGAGATTTGATCTTGAAATAGTCATACAGAAGTGAAAAGATTAATTAAATGTCAATAGATCAATTATGTAATTTGGCTGTAACCTCATTTATATCTTGTAATTTTTTTATAACTATCTTGTTTAGCTTGTGTTCCCTCTGGAGGTCACAATTTTTATCCTCAAAAAAAAAACGTTTGATAATATCACCTTAATAAAGGTTGAGTTCGAGAACATGTAACACGTCTCAAGACACATATGTAGAAATTGCAATGTACATGTATGTATAATTTCAGCCCCGTAGCTGGAAATTTTCGGCGCCCCCATAGGCGCCCTTTGCCCATTGGGGAAAAATCGGCGCACACCCTATGTCACTTGGTTTTAAGAGCGCCTCGCCACAACTGATGGGGCGCCCAAAATGGTTTGATCTGTGTTGTGACTTATACCGGAAAGGCGCCCATAGTGACATGATTGGTGGGGCGCCTTATAATGTTGAGCCACACATCTGCATAATGCCGAGTAAGATTGGTTGGGCGCCCACGACTTGATCAATGAGGCGCACAGAACGGCATTTTTTGCGGTGCCCAGAGGGGCGCCCATAATGACGAGATCGTGGGCGCCCGTAATAGACTTCTAGTGACATTGGTTAGGAGCCCTCGAATGAATTGGGCGCCCAAAACGGCGTGATTTCTGTGTGTTGCATCCCGGAGGGGCGCCCTTAATATAATGCTAGCGACATTGGTTAGGCGCCCACGATTGAATTGGGCGCCTAAAACGGCGTGATAATCTTGTAATTACAAGCCCGTTAGGGTCAATCACATGAAAAAAATGTGTTCTAACTAGTTTATTTCAAGGTCGTCCCACACTGGTTTATCGGATAGCTATAGGCCTACGAAGAGAGGTTAACATATTGTTTAATGTTCTTTCAATAATTCGCTTCGGCGTACGGTTCTTAAGTAGGCTAGTGGAGGTGGGGGTAGATGGCCGAGTGGTTAGCATGTGTGTGCTGTATCAAAAAGCCTGTCATCGAGTCAACTGGCGTGGTTTCGAATCCCTGGTTTTACGTTACAAGGAGTATGGTCGCCTGTCCATCTTCTTAGGTTTTCTCCGGGTCCTCCGGTTTCCTCCAACTGCTAAAGACCCCTACGCGCAAGCGAATTATTGCAATAAATTTAAACCATATGTTAGTCCCGAAATGACCTAGTTTGTGTCGAGTGAACGTTAAACCCCATTTCTCTCTCTGTCTCTTTAGCAGTCGCATGACCCGAAGAAACCCACGAGGTTGGACAGGCGACCATATTCCTTGTTACGAAACCACGCCAGTTGACTCAAATACGGGCTTTTATGATACGTGCTAACCAATCGGCCATTCACCCCCAGGCCAACGAAGTACTTTTGTATGTTACGGTATCGGGATCATCAGGTCGTGCCCTATTTAAAAACTATTCATTAATTTCATACTCTTATTAACTTCTTTCCCTCATTGATATTATTTATGAATGATATATTCCATGCTATCTGTAAAGATAGCTTCCCCCGCGTACAAACTGCGTGATGTGATGATATATTTGAGCCAAAAATATATTCAAACATTTGCTTCATATTCCTCTCGAAACTTTGTATTCGTCGGGAGATATAAATAAACTGTTGTTACACGCTATTATGTCAGTCAGCTCATTTCATTGAGGAAGGGTCCATTTTTCAGAATAGCTTTTTACCTTACTTACTGTCCAAAAATCAAAATTTAAAGAAGTTTTCCGTAAAATATAAAATGCGTTCTGTGGCTTCAAGGAGCACATTAAAATTGATGAATCATAGTATAAATATGTAGTTGGTGGGTGTATGAAGTGAATGGTATTTATGGAAGCATGAAATCGGTGTATGGCGACCTTAAGATTGTTACTCATGGGCATCTGGGTATCTTGTAATTAAGAGATAGGCTATCTTGTAATTACAAGATAATCAGATTTTTTTTTTCATTTGATTGACCCCCATGGGATTCCGTACCATACAGACTGCTAGCTATGAGGGATATTTTGCCAGGAAAACGGTACTGCGACATACTCTTACAGCGAATTGTAAGTGCCAAGTGCTCGTCAACCTATACACCGGATCTCGGCTTTACGTACCATCCGAACGACTAGACAGCTGTCTTTGTCAGGCCCCACTTCTGCATCACTGACAATGAAAAACCACGCCGGAAAATCGAGATGAACTTTCGCGGCCATAGCAGGGATCGAACACCCGACCTCTAGGCTAGCGCCTTACCCACGGTGATTTCCACAAAATGGAAACATGCCTGAAAATCCAAACTGTCTCTGTCAGTCCAGTGATCGAACAAGGGACCTTCATGTGTCTTTAGCTGAACTCTATATAAGTCTTTAAACCCTGGCTACAACGATCACTCAAACAATTGGAGTTAGTTCCCCTGAGAGTGTTTGTGATACGTTTATTTGTGTCCTTTCATCTATAAAATCGTACATCGAAATTAACATCAGACCAAAATTTTCAAGGAGTTCGAACGGTAATGTATACAAACCAATTAAGTTTAAGAGACGTAATTACAGCCGAATCTTTAGTTTAACGCTAAACGCAGCTTATTCTCTATAGTGGCTCGGATATGTGAAATGGGCGTGCACTTCCGGATAGAAGCTGGAAATTTTGGCTGGGGGGGGGGGTGTATGCTTGTTTTGAAAATGGCGGGAACCACGAGTCCACGACGTCACTCCAGCTGTTCACGCCAAAAATGAGAAATTAAACATATCCGCCATAAAACACGTTCTCGTCTAAAGATTTTTATGTAAATGCCCCAATTTAAATGATCTTGATGTCTATGCATACGGTTTGTGGCCAAGGAATCCAGTAAAACACATACGAAGACTCGTAATGTTCTCCTTCATAGTGTTTTCTAAAAATGGTCATAATTCTAATCGAACGGGTGTATTATTTGCACCTTCTTTGATAAAGAATTCATTATGTTCCATTTCAGTGGAAACTAGCTACATGTATTACTCATCAAACAGTTTAATTTCATGTCAACAACCATGTTCTATATGCACAGGATAGTGTTATAAAAATATTCAATGAACATTTGAACTTTTTTCATAAATCCGATATATTCAATGAAAATGCATTAAACAAGGTATCGGTATCATTCTATTTTTCCGAAGCAAGTGATGGTCATCTAGTCTGAAAAACTTAAACTTGCTCCTCGGGCATGTGCTACAGTTCAACCGACCAACTGGGACATTTGTGTTCTGTGTCAAGAACATGGAGGAACACTCATAAACCCATCAGCAACAGGTTACTCGTCTCTGGTCACTAATTTATCCGTCTGTCATGAATTGAGCAAGTTTATTTACAAAAATAAAATTTATTTACAAAATGTATTTACAAACATACATGTAGTAAAGAATTTTACAGAAATGACCGACACTTTATTTTGTGAAAATTAGCAGCCTCTTCAACCACCTTGAATTTTTTCAGGTCAAGGTTGTACACACCTTTATTCACAAGTTGTCGTGTCTTATCATAATGTTCCTTTATCATAGAGATGCAGTGTTTATTTTTATTTTTACACCACGTGGTGAGGTGTTCTTGTTTCACTTGATTACAGAATTCAAACAATACCCACATTACATTTGTTTTAAATGGTTCACACATTTGTTTTATATCTTGTTCCATTTTAAGTACCGTGTTATTAACCGCTGCACAATAAGCTTGACGATTTACTGCATTGTTCGCATCTGTATAATATTTGTCGTGCAATGATACGTGGAAATCAGGTGTTAAATCAGGAGAAGTTAATTCGTAACCTGGGATCAAATGAAGTTTGTTGTATTTCTGTAATTCTACATTTCTAATATCAATATGCCAATCATATCTCTCCTTTTCAAAATAATACGCATACGTCATGATAGTATTTACTGGGCTCATATGAAAAGAATCTGTTGACCCTACCCGAATATAAGCTTCTTCTATCGTGGAAACGTTGAGATGCTTTAAGATGTAATTCCTACAATTGGTTATTGTGTCTCTCCAGATATACACCGGGAAATAGGTCATAAAGTCTGAAGGCATGTGCTTACCTATCATTTTTTCAGTGAATCGGCTCCACCTACTTATCCAATCATACTGAAACGTGTTCATTCCTTTTACGCGCAGTTTATTTCCCTTAAAAATATTGTCACGGGTTACTGGAGTAGTAAATTTTCCATCAGTGTCTGTCCAAGCTACTATCGGTGTTGAAATGAATTCGTCCATAATAAAACTAGAATACAGTTGACGATTGTAGCCATGCGGTTGATTTCTCGCGACGGTTAAAACACGTTTGTCTTTAGGCAGAGGTTCGTAGATAAAACTAATATTTATTCCTAGCTTTATCTGATATTTTTGAAGATTCTCTGCGAATTTGTGATCATCTTTGGATTCTTTGTCCAGTATCAGTAAGAGATTCCCTAGATGGCTTGTTGACCAATACAAGGTCAGACTTCTCAACATCGTGCAATAAAAATGATTTAATAGCTTTGCCTTGCTAGACATTCTAACTGTTAACGTTATATCCGGAACTTCGTTCAAATGATGGTCCGTCTTACCACTAGTTGTTGGCTGTACCTTGGACACAGAGTGATGTACCGGAGCCGTTGTTGACTGTATCATGGACACAGGGTGATGTACCGGAGCCGTCTTACCACTATTTGTTAAATGTACCGCAGCCGTTGTTGAATGCATGTGGGACACAGGGTAATGTACCGGAGCGGTCTTACCACTATTTATTGAATGTATATAAAATATGCAAGTTGCAGTTCCTAGAATGGCCATGACAGCAAAGAATTTGAACGTCTTCATTTTACACTGGAAAAGAAACAAACAGCTGGATAATTATTATTTGATTCTGTGAAGTAATCAGTTCGCTGTCAGTGTGGAATTTTAGCCCTTCGTACTGCGGAATGTTATCGTTGATTTTAGCCCTTCGCACTGCGGAATGTTATCGTGCATTTTAGCCCTTTGTACTGCGGAATGTTCTCATTGAATTTAGCCCTTCGTACTGCGGAATTTTCTCGTTGAATTTAGCCCTTCGTACTGCGGAATGTTCTCGTTGATTTTAGCCCTTCGTACTGCGGAATGTTCTCGTTGATTTTAGCCCTTTGTTATTTGCTTTGTTTAGAGTTTTCCGAGATTTTATCTGGAGTATCGGTCTTATTGTTAAAATTATTTGACGTTCTAGCTGCGCTGGCGAATAAAATGCACTGTTTTTTTCAAAAATTATTTTCACTTCGATCGCCTCATATAAATCTAGACTTTAAATATTAAAACAAAAACCCATACATTTATGGAATCTATAATAGAAATGCTCTATAAAGGTGTAAAATTTTTCCCGCCAAATGGATGACAATTTCTATATAAAAAAAATGTTCATATTTTTTCCGCCAACTGGAATATTTTAGCTGACAAATTTTAATATGTGTGATAATGACAACATATAGCAATTTTTTTTCAGGTAGGCCTATCATAAATCAATTACTTTTATATATAACAATTTTTAAAAAATCCGCCTCTACATAATACACTAGCTTAGTTTTGAGATGATTTAGTAATTTTAGATTTTATATTTAGCGACTTTACAGTCATTTGGCACATCGTATAGCATTATTTACACGTCACATCTCATCCAAGTACGTGAATTACAATGTTTTTAAATATAAATTTATGTTTTGCATGTACAATAGGTCTAAATGTCATGTTCCGGTTTGTTCCCGGAATCCCGGCAGACTGATAATCCGTTCATTAATCATAAATCTATACTTTGTTTCAAACTTTGGCTTATCATTCGAGACTATGTTTTACGTTTATGGATTTAAACTACTAATAAAAAAAAATAGACCGCTGATTTTCATGTTTATTTCCTACCGTACCTCTGACACAAAGAGTCGCATCGCCATTCTGTTATAAACGGAGAATCTTCAGCGTTCGTTAATAAGCTTGGCCCTTATTAATTGAGCTTAATAATGTGTCGACAGTACCGTCTCCCAGATATTATTCGGTGGTGCCAAAAGGCCTTCAGCAAAGAAATATCGACAGCTTGATTCAAGAATTGACCATTTGAAAGCACAGTTATTAAATGTGACGTAAGGTGTTAATCTGTGAGGAACAAGTTAGGCTGTAGAACATTATCAAGTGTAAAGTATTGCATTTCATCGTATATATATAACCATAGAAATATAGACTCATAAGTCGGCCATATTGGAAGTTTTATGACGTGAAAAGTAAACACTGCAAGTCGCGCTATGAAGTATATCGTGTATATATATAACGCATTTATTGTGTGTAAATATTTTAATAATATTTAGTAAAAACTATACTTCTTAAAATCAATACGGTTTTCTACTTTAGTGAGAAATGGACTTTGGATTAGCCGCCAAATCTTATATCAAAGGCTGTCGGCATTCCGGAACACCCCATCTTGTTTTTTTATTCAATAAATATTCACATAGTATAACGATACAGCTTATAATTGTAGGATCTGCAAGCAAGTCGTAGTATATATAATTCCATATATAAATACATCCCGATCTCAACAGACGCTCGAAAATAAAAGTACGTATGAAATGTAAGCGCCACAATTTAGAGGAATTGTGTATTTTCCTCGTCTCAAAATTTCAGCTAAAAATATTGAGTCGTTTCAACGTGAACGTCATAACTGCTTATCCGGACCCGTAACCCTTTTAAGATTTCGGGTCCGTTGTTTCGTTGGGTTACCGGATAATCGATTCCCTTCCTTCAGAGATCTATACAGTGCATGGCCCACGTGCTGTACTTGATAAACGAAAGGCAAATTTCACCTACATATTATTTTTATAAAATAAAAGTTTGGTTTTATCAAATCATCGCATAATACAGCTTAGGACGCGGATCTCCATTTCCAGATGAAGACTGACAGGTTTAAAGTAGCTAAGTCTCTAACTCAATATCATCGAAAGTCTTACACGTTGAAAACACGAATTATTTGTCAATTCAAATCAACATTGATATTGTTATGTTACCTTGGAAAGGTAGGCTTTACTTCATTCTGACATACATTAAATATATATATATATATATATATATATATATATATATCATACATTTGATAAATAAGTATAATATACAATAAAAATACACTCTGTGATTATAATTACCCAAAAATCAAAACATTTTAAAATTATGAAAAATAAGAATAGTCTGTAAAAATCTAGGATTACGAAGTACTGTCATGTCATGGTAAAATTGAAATATTAGGCCATCCGAATCCAAAAGTTATTCGTTATTTTTTCACACAAATATAACAGTAATTGTAGCCCAAAATGAAAAGGTTACACTCTATATAGCAAGAGGGTATATGGTCTGGTGGTTTTATTATCCCAACTTGTATAACCATACTTCAATATTAAGGTTTGTTCACACGGAGGTGAAGTTAAACACCGTGAATATAAATACATTCCACTTCTACACGTTGCCACTGGCGACCTTTGATAAAACTGTCCTGTTTATTTTCAATACAGGTCTATAGAGTGCTGTGCATTTCTGATACACGGATACTTTTGTACTGTTTTAGATACCTATCAAGCAACAAGTAGCGGATAACGATGGCACTACACAATACACTAAGCTAAAGTACACGAAACAACTAGTCAAAATCATATTAATAAAACAACCGGGGGGGGGGGGGCTACATAGCAGTGTAAAAATATATACGACATTAAATTAACATAACAAGATATCACGAAATGAAATTATTAAACGTATCAATTGGTTTTGATTTATATTAATATGCAAAACATATAAATTAGAATATTAATAATTATCTTAATTAATTGTGATGATATAAGGCGTAGTTCTCTTGCAGGACACTTCACAAGCATTGAAAATAACAGTTACGGATAAAACGCCGAAAATGAAACATAAAGTCAATTTCTTGTTTAAAATGTTGATTTTGTGCATGGAATGTTGACATAAAAATGTAGAAACAAGAATCATTAGTTTAGAATGTTGCGTTCCTGTCTAAAATGTTCAAACTGGAATGTAGAAACAAGAATCATGAATATTGTCCAATTTGGTCTTTTATATACATTCACCAGTAATGACCCACGTTTCGCATTTCCTTTACATTATGTTTAATATCATCGCAGTCCTTTACGCCATTGGCTTTGTTCTTGTCATCTTCTGTGGAGTCCAGTCTAAACAAACACATGACTGTTTCACGCACAAGCCCGGTTCCTAGAAAATTCTTAAAGTTAGCATATTTTCTTACGTAAGAATTTTAATAAAATACCATCTCTAGAAAATTATCAAGACCGTTCTGACGTAAGCACACGTCAAGTATGAGTCTAAGCACATTGTGACTGGTAAAATGACACTATGGTGATCTCAAACGTCATAAAAACAGCTTTGGTATGCGAATTACGTCATAAATTTGTCGTTTGCTTCCCGACAAATGGTCGATTTAGATACATGCGACATGTCCCCTATACACATAAGAAATGTGGCACAGGCTTAAAAAAAACCAACAAAAACGCGAAATTGTGAGAGCGCCTTATCTTAAAGTAGCCCGTGTGTTTGTATTGTTTACTAATTGGTAAATAAATAAAATGGCTTCAGGGAAGCAGCGAAATTTTCAATAGCATTGATTAGCATAGCTAATATGTTTCTAAAGGATTTTCTCTGCCTTTAAATTGTCCCAAAAGATTAGGAACTGGCGTGGAATAACTAACTGTCAGCCATCTTGTTTGAAGCAGACACAGGCTTAGTTAAGGTTGTTAAGCAAGCCCTATAATTTGTTTGAGACTTGTGCTTAGATAAGAACAAAGTAGCGCTTAAGTTTTTTCTTGGAACGTAAATAACGTACTTGTGCTTACACTGAATTCTCTTTTACATCTAAGCACAAGAAAGTTCTTAAGAATTTTCTAAGAATCGAGCCCGGGGTATCACAGCAAGACGCACGTGTAAATACTACTCAGGTCGTTTTTCCACTGCGAAATCATTTTACCATGAAATGTTATGTGAGGCACAGAAAGGGATAAATGGAAGGGCGGAAAGTATTTGTCACATTTCGATTGAAAACGACTCTATAATAAATACTATTTTTCAAATTTTGCTTCACAATACTCGATAGAAATGTGATGTAATTATAAGTGACTTGCACCTTTTCACCAATTGGCATCTACTCTAATGGTGAAAGTCATCCAAGTAGTGTTCACTCTGCATTTTATGCAACAATTGGCATTAATGATGAATATCATCAAATCATTCAACTGGTGTTCACTCAGAATTTGTTGGAGCAAACGCCCGTGACACTATCCGATCTTTATCTGCGATCACTCGGCAAACCTTGGCAGATTCCGTAACCTACGGAACCTACATCTAACCACGGCTGTATGACGAATTCCGCCATATTGGAACTACTTTAAAGGTCCCGGATGAAACATGGCTGCGCCCATACCGAACACAAATTGGCGACCTATTTGGCTAGCGACCTATTCGACCGATCCAGCTGTAAGATAATGACGAAATTACACTTCTATATTCTACTGTCATTTGATAGACATAACGTTAGATTTTATTGGTTGATAAGTAGATGAGTTAATTCGACTGTGTCTTTATTCTAAATAGGTTTCCAACGAACAGGTTGCAGCTCGAACGGGCGAATAGGTCGCTAGCCGAATAGGTTCCCAATTTGTGTAATAGCGTCAAGTTTTCCTGTTAAAGTACAATGTAAACCGGTAACCGCATCGCAAATGTATGGGCGTAGGTACATATCACTTACTGAGCCGAGACTAGATGTAGTTTACGGAATCTGTCGAGATTTGCCGAGTGTATCTGCGATACCACCCAAGGTGGAAGCGGATGCAAAACCCCACGAATGGACGAAATCCGAATTTCTGATAATATTTTGGCAAAGGCACAACCTGAATTCAGCTCTCTACCTGCAAAACGCGGAGGTACCTATCTATGCTCGGGTGTTTGTATGTACCGTATAAGTAAACTAGAATATTAATGAAATTAGAATGGTGAAGTACGTCGGTGGACAGGAATAGCTCAAGCTATGCCTAAATACAAAGCCAGCCCAAGCTATTAAAAATAAATTACATAAGATGGGGTTTAACGCCCTACTGCTAAACAGGGACCTGTTTCACGAAATTTTAACTAAGAAACAATCCAAATTTTAGTAATTTGATTGGATAATATTTGATTGATTTTAGTGTTTAGCCAATCAAAATTAAAGAATCTACTAAAATTTGGATTTTATCTTTAGTTAAAATTTCATGAAACTGGCCACTGGGCTAATGAACACGGGCAAACGCCACAGTGTACATTAAGGGAAATTTTGCCTTGGCCTGGCAAGGGCGCTTCTGCCTACTCTTATATATCGAATTCCGACTGACAATGGATCTTTTACGTGTACGCCAATATGTACACGGGACCTCGGTTTTTCGTACCATCCCAACGACGGGACAGCTGTTCTTGTCAAGCCCTTCGTCTCGCACTGCTGACTAAGGGCAAACCACTCCGGAATCTGTTATTTTGAAGTTTTGAGAATTCAGTTTTATGCTGTAGCATTCTATAGATTTTGTGTATATTTTTTGTGTACTAAATTCTACAGTTATCGTTTGGTCTTTATTAGGTTTTTTGAACAGAAATTATAAAAACGAGTTGGCAGCTCTCGCTTTAATAGTTACAAACTAATTAATGTAAAGGCAATTTGCTGAAATTTTCAATCAAATAGATCCACTATGAACCGAGAAATAAGCGAATGGAAGTTCCGCCTAACCTAAATTAATAGTCTATAACATTTCAGGCCTAAAGAAAGACCTACCATTGGTAGATTTAGCTGTTGCGTAATGTATGTTTAATCAAAGACCAAACAGTCTACCCTTGGGTTAACTTTAATGAGTCAGTTGCCTAACCGATAATGAATTTGATTTCCAGCATCAGCCAGTTCACAGACCCGGAATAAGCAACACGTTTGTCACGTTAGCGAAGTTTTCAACAACCGACCCCTTGTACTGTAAACGATCATTCGCCTTTTAAATTGGTTGTTGCGCAGCCATTAATCACAATAATATTGAAAGCTTTCATTTATAAAACCGTGAAGATAAGGCCTATATTAGAAGTTACTACGCGTCGATGAATGTGCGTGTCCAAGCTTGTTCTTTGTTGGAATAATTGATATTTTGACAAAGCAGAGTAATACCGACAGGACAAAACAAATTTTACGGCCAGTTTGAACTGGCAAAATATAAATAAAACTCTCAGAAATAGCGAAAGGCACAACTAAACAAAGCAAAAAAAGTTAAGCAACCCCTCCCCTTATTGTTCACAGGGGGGGGGGGGGGTGGGTGTGTGTGTGGAGGGGGGGGGGTGAACTTCATGGTAGCATGGTTTGAAACTGAGAAAAAGAAGATTAGCAAAATAAATTTTTAATAAAAAGCACATCATTTGGAAGTTTTGTAACGGTATGAGCAATAACGGGGTATGAAAACACTGAGTGAAATTGAAGTAGAGTTCTTGCAGTTTCCTTCTAAGAAAGTCCTGCCCGTTAAGGTCCAATGAACTGCCATCTCAATGCATCGGAAATTTTCCTTCGTGTCATTGTCAATCAGAAGTGCCAAAAAGTGATAATGAATGATGAATGAAATGGGGTTTAACGTCCTAGTCTTTTGCACCTTACCTGGGCTATAGGAAGAGGGGCATACGCCATGCAGTGTGCTATGAGGGAAATTTTACCCGGGCAGCGGCGCTACGGACTAATCTTATATCGAATTCCAACTGCCAAGGGATCTTTTACCTGCACTCCTATGTGTACACGGGACCTCGGAAGTGATACCGATTTTTAAATACCCAGTGCTTGTGGTTGTTTGAAATCTTGATGTGTGCAACACATGGGTGGCGGGAATCTTGTGCATGTGGCTGCGTTCGTGAGTGACATTTTCCAATAAGTAACACCTTATTCTATCACCAATATACCACAGATTGAAGTGTGTACAATGGTTCAAAAAGAGATATCCTTTAAAGCGATTATTTCATATTTTTAAGTTATACTTTTAAAATGTATTAAAATAAAGCAGTTCTACCGTGTCCAAGAATAATCCTATAATTCACTATCGCCAGTTGAGAAATTGACAAAAATGTCATTTCCAACTTCAAATTCAAACGTTTGAAGATATCTGTTGCATGGGGGTAATAGAAAAATAAGGGAGGTAATTGTGTTATTAGGTCCGGTGCTAATAATTTATAAGAGTGGGAAATAATGCCTGTGCTTGTATAATACTAAGTTGACAACCTATTGAGCAAAAGACATAGAAATATGTTTTGAATTCTAGAAAAAATGACATTCTCGCTTTAACAGTTTATGGGACGGACGGAGCCCAGATAAATATCCATCACTAACTTCGTTTCTGGTTAATGTCATGATCTTCCATTAGATACCAACACCTGTCTTATAAATTTAAATTGACATTAATTAACTCATCCAGATAATACTTAAACCCTCGATGTATAGTTCTGCCTTCGATGTTGGCTGGATTAGAATCCTACATGTTACTTAACGCTCATTGATAATTAAATTAAAAAATGGATAATCGAGACTATGATATTTAACTTACTGAATTTAGTAATGATGATCGGGGATAGGCGGAAATTTAAACCACTCAGTTCTCGGCTCACAGTGAAAAATTTTGACTGACATTTTCAGCACAATACCTTTACTCTGTCTAGTCTAGTTGGTAACTAAAATAATGAGAACTGCCAACTCTTAATCTACTCTCCTATAATGTATCTTTAATTAGTTTTGTAAAAATTTCACTATATTAAGTTAAGATAGACTTTAAACTTAAAACATTATTTAAGTGGGTCTGTTCAACTCCACTATATCTTAAGGTAAACTGAAATTTTGGTTTAGGACGATTTAAAGGAAACAGGGAAATATTTTATCCAAATGTTTTTGTTAAGGCAATTTAAGCAATTAGATGACGCCCCAAATTAAAACCCTTGCAATTAGATTACGCCCCAAATTAAAACCTCAAGAACACAAACTCCCAAAACCCATGTAACTTATACCATTTCAAATAATTAATAGACCCCCCCCCCCCCCAAATAAAAAGGTATAAGAAATAGCGAATTCGCTTTATATATGTATCTAATGTTATGGAAAGAAGAACATTCTTATCTATATAAAATATATACCCGTGGTTTAAAATGGCAAATTTATCGACATTAGCTCTTTCGGGCCCAAGTGGTTAGTTTTAAAATAATTTCTTGTTTTATGATATTTTAAAGAGGGTTTGGTTCATACTCCTCGCAGTGTTCCATTTGATTAGAGCTAATCCCACTACTGTAATGAGTGAAAATTCTTGTTCTAAATAATGATTTATCAATAGTCCAATTAACAACCAATCGCCAACTGCTTTCCAAACGCATTACTCTTAAAACAAAGCGCAAAATTGGACCAAATATGTTTACATAGCGTTACATCATGCCGCACCATTTTTTATGCCCAATTAACCAGTGCATAGCCGTAAAACAAATTGCGTGACAAAAGAGGCTATCAAATCGAATAAAATGTAAACAACAATGGTCGAAAACGGAAACACTTTCACCGTTTTAAAATCACTGTCCAGGGTTTTAGGGAAGACCAAGATTACACGTAGGACTGCCATGTTGCTGTACTCAAGTGATAGATTTGATTGAACGGGAAGAATAGACACACTCCCGCAAAAGTTCAAGTATCAGAAGCCAGTCCCGCAATGCTCAGATAGGCATTTCTCGCCTCGGGCCATTGCTTCAGGAATATGGGTTTCGTTAGGGTATCCACTAAACTATATTTTCTCAACAATTTGAAGCAATAACCCATACTTAAATTCATTCAACTAAACGCGTAAACAATTTTAACTTGAAATACTAATGTATAGCTTATTTCCAACCGCACCATCAAAATTTGCAATACATTTTCTTGATTAAATACAGCATCAGAGTACATTACATGTAACAGATTTACTCTAAGGGCGAGAATCGACGTTTTCCTTAGAATTAAATTCACATCGACCACGATTTTCTGAGAAAACATATACAGTATTATTTCAAAGACCTGGGCCCTGTTTCACGAAATTTTAACTGAAGATAAAATCCAATTTTAGTAGATACTTCAATTTTGATTGGCTAAGCACTAAAATCAATCTAATATTATCCAATCAAATTACTAAAATTGGGATCTTATCTTAGTTAAAATTTCGTGAAATAGGCCCCAGTTGTAATTTAAAATCTCTTTTTCATCTATATAAGGGCTAAATTCAGACGTAGTTATCAATTCGCAAAGGAAAGATCACATCAATTTGGTAAAACAGGACGGATACATCCTGCCGAAAACTAATAAGACAGTAATTGCAAATATTACCCGTTTATTTTATATAAATGGTTTTGCTTTGGGTAGCATGAAAACAATTTACTTAAAAACTTTCTCTGTGCAGTCATTCATGCACAAATATTTTCTTACAAAAACATCAACGTAAATTTGTGTTTGACATCGAACTGCCACATTGATATTAAGTGTAGCCCACTCAAGTTTTGGAACCCATACCATCATACAGATATCGCAAAATGGTTTCTAACTTGTTCAGTTGCGGAGAAATAGACGATTTTCAACAGGTCACTTTTCGAGGTTTTTGGTCCATAAGTGTCAATTATTATTCGATTTTATTAAAACTTTCACTGTGTGATACCTAATGCCATTTACGATTTCATACATGTAATTTAAGATTTTCATTATGACCGGAAGTAACGTCATTTTTCAAAAACTGTATTTTTAGCCTTCAAAACAGATATTTTATTCAAATGCGTCTGATTTGTAAAGTTTTTAAAATTATGATATTTGATTCCAACCAACAAATAAATTAAACATATACGATCATACAAATACCACAAAATGATTTCTAACTTGTACGGTTGTCGAGAAATAGACGATTTTCTACGAGTCACTTTTCAAGGTTTTTGGTCTATAAAAGTGGCAATTTATTATTCGATTTACATAAACGTTTCACCATATGATATGTTATGCCATTTCTGATTTCATAAAACTAATTGAACATTTTCATTATCAGCGGAAGTAATGTAATTTTGCCAGGATCACTTACTCATAATATATTGATATTGATGGATTTGGTTGATTCTGCGTTCATTTTATTTGATATGTGCAATGCTTATGTGGAAACCTGTTTATTGGTTTCATTGGTACCGGAAATGACATATGTTCAAGGGCAACGTGGCACCGAAAGTGACACAAGTTCAAAGGTAACGTGACACCAGTGAAACCCGTCATTCCTGCATGCAGGTCTAAGTATTATTATTTTTTTTTTTTTTCAATTTGATTGTATCTCGGAAACTATATGTCGGATCGATACGATGTCTTTGGTTTTATTGGAAAAGTGTGTGTGACTTAAGAGATTAAAGCTATTTCGGGCGTTCTGTGACAATGCGAAATGTCCGAAATCACCGAAGTTGTCGTTTTTTTAAAAGGCACATAGCTCTTCTACTTTAGATTTTTGATATTCGACGAATCTTCGAATATATTAGGCGCCAAATTTTAAAAATTTAAAATTTTACAAAAAATATTTTTGAATGGCATTTTACTCAGGGTTAAAGAGTTATCTGATTTGACTAAAAAAGTCAACATTTTTTTTTCTCCGTAATTTTCCTTGGCCGCCATTGGCTTATTCAGTTTTTCAGGCTTAGATTTATTGTTTATTATTCGATTTGTATAAAACAAAGTACATATGCTGCGTGGTCCAATAAGTCTTTTTTTTTGTTACCTGTCAAGTTTCCTGTCGGCACCGGAAGTGACATAAATTCAGCAAAAACTACAATTTTGACAGTACAACTTTTTGACAGCAAATATTATTTTTTTCAAATTTGATCTCACTGAAAAGTGGTGCCTTGTAAAGGCGCACAAAACAACGCGCTCAGTTTTTGTTTTTTTTTTCGATTTCGTTTTCGGGCAATTTCGATTAAAAAGCGAAAAAAGGTGTAAAAATAATCTATTTAGAACCCATTCACCGTCTCCATATTTCAAAATATTTCTTCGTAACTTTCATAACCTCGTAGCAATAACCCTCACAAAGAGGATCTATGTAAAAATTAGTTTGTAATAACGAGTTGCCGAGCAATTGGCAATTTTGCATTAGTCACATTTCACGGTTTTTTGCCTGTAAAAGAATCAGTTATTGTTCGATTTTTTACTATTTGATGCCTAATGCCATTTTTGACTACGTCAAACCATTCTAACACTTTCGCTGTCACCGGAAGTGATGTCATTTTGGCAAAAACTCTATATATAGCCTTTTAAACAAATAATTTATTCATATGAGCCGTATTTGTTTAACCATTTGTGTTTTCGTATAGGCCAAAATACAAAACTCGGATATTCGATTATAATTGGCATATTGCATTATTTTGGTTAAAATATAACTGAAAAGTTACAGATTACATCCAAAGTATTAAATAGATGTATTAATTCAACTACTTTCGCCAATTTAAAAAAAAATAATATTTTTGATAATTTTCCAACTTTTTTCTCTTTCCGAGTTTTATGATTTGACTGGATTGAAAACACAAAACTCTGAAAGGTCGGATAAAATTATCCGACTTTTTTGTTTGAATAGAAAACTCGGAAAATATTTTCCGACTTTTCAGTTTGAACAAAAAGTCGGACAATTTTTTCCGAATTTAGTGTTTTCAATCGAGTCAATTCATAAACTCGGAGAGGAGAAAAGTCAGAAAATTTTTTCCGAGTTTTGTACCTGACCTACCAACAGGCCTACAATACAAGACATGCCATAGGCAATGTATTTACTCATATAGTTTTGGGTTATTATGATTTGTAAAATGATTAACCAATAATCTCAAATGTGTTTACTGAAAACAAAACATAGGCCTATTAGAAATAAGATGTTAATATCAGAAATTTACCCTTGTGTCCTTGTATCAAAATGGACGCCAGTTTTAGTAAGATCAATGACCTTCTTGGGAATTCAAGCGAAACGAAGGAGACAACTCTTTATAACGGTGTGTATTCTAAAGAAACAGATACCTAACACTACCCTTCTTATAAATCATATCACCAACGACAACCTCAGAACGAAATCTGATGTACAATTAATTCATTAAACCACAAAGACAGACACTAATTTGAAACGCCTCCTACCCAAAGCAAAATTAAATTCATCTATCGCTAGGACTGGTTAATTACGTCAATCAACCAAAATAATTTCAAAACTTTAGTGTCAAGGACAATAGGAATTGTTACACAAAAAGATCTCATATTATATTATATGACTTGTAATGTTTATCAAAATCAAGGAAACGGACACGCATCTACGGGAGGACGCAAGTATTGACAGTAATATTAAACATTGGCCCTTATTTGTAACTATACATTTTCCCGTTTATAAAATGAAAGCCGATGATATCACGAAAATGAAATAAATTTAAAACCTTTTTATTACAAAATAGCCTGTAATTAAGAACTTTTCATTTTAAACTTCATTAATTTTCTTAAATCTATCCTATAAGTGTCTTCCAGTCTTGAGTCTAATTTATAGCCGTATCCAACTGTTTAACACACGTGTGTTCATGTTTGGATTAGTTTCTATACAACCGTAGACAGTGGTTGAATGGTAACTATATCCAGTGTTGCAATCGGCTATATCGGCATACTCCATTGGTTAACGTGAAATAGTGTAGTGCGATTCTATTTCTTGATAATACAGCCAGGTTATAAAAAATATCTCCGCTTGACTTCATTCTAACCTACATTTAATTGTAAAGGTGAACTGTCCGTCCTCTATAGGCGTCTTCTGGTATTAATAATAATATACACAATATTGAAAGACCACACATTCCTAGGAATAAAAGGCCTCAATGACATTGGAGTTAGAAAAAGATATATTAGAGTATTAACGCAGGGTTGGTCATTATAATATTGTTTCATATTCCGTCTCTTGTGCAGAATTTTTTTTACCTGCTGCGTTCGATAGACTAGTTCCCCGCGTCAAGTAGAACTCCTGTTATATAACAACTCTTCCAGATAAAGGTGTTGGGAAGACAAGTATAGCGAAATTTTCAACAATAAAAACGGAATAGGATCTATGTCCCATAATCATGTTCTTCATGCGTGAATCGTCGTATTTAAGCCCGGCGTTATTAAGCCCATGGGCTTATTAAAGTTCCAATAGCATTTTTTTAAGTTATATTTTTAAAATTTATTAAAATAAAGCCCCAAAATAGATTGAACCTATAAACAGTCCTACCTTGTTAAAGAATAATCCTATAATTCACTATTGCCAGTTGAGAAATTGGCAAAAATATCATTTTCAACTTCAAATTCAAACGTTTGAAGATGGCCGTCCATGTAGAAGAATGGGAAAACAAGGGAGGTAATTGAGTAACTATTTCCTCAATCAACCAGTGTCACCCTTTTTAACCCCCCCCCCAAAATTGTGTCCATGATCGTATAATAGTGAGTTGACAACCTTTTGAGCAAAAAACATAGAAATAATTATATTTTGACTTTCTTAGAAAAAGTGAAATTGGAACTTTAAAGTAAAAAATTATTTTAGTTTGGTCTTCCTATTAAATTTTTAAGCCACAACTGTTGACATTGATGGAGTCACGTCGATTCGGTCTACATAATACTTTTCGAATTTAAGCCTTGGGCTTAATTTCAGAATTAATGTTTCACCACTGACTGACAAGGTAAAATTCGAAATTAATCCCAGGGCTTAAATACGAGAATTCGTGGTAATACTAGAAAAATTTGAGTTTAACGAATTTTTTTACAACGATATCTCCTTTGCTCGGACTATCGAGTGTAAGGTACATCGCCTTTTTTTTTTTACCGAAATGAATGCAAGAAATTAAGCTTAAGTTTTGTATATATTCAGAGAAATTTTGGTCATAAAATTTTCCCGACCAATTTGTAAGCTAACCTCTAGACCTAGCCTATCCGAGAATATATAATTCACTATTTGTATATCATTTTCTTAAACTTAAGAAACGCGATTATTCTTAGCCTTCTTCCATATTTCTTTCTTCTCGAGGAAATAATTATATATAGCGATAATCGGTCTGAAATTTTTATCTTGAATCCATTCAAACGGACCCAACCAATATCAGCGTCGTCCAGCGTTTCTTAGTTTTTCAAGCCTGCCTATTAACACTGTCATCTTGTCCAGGTCAGATCACATCGATACTGATTTATATTGACAGATAATTCGTGTTTTTAATGTCGAAGACTTTGGATGATATTGATTTAAGAGATTGAGCTTCTTTAACACATATTAAAATACAAACAATCTAATTACTTACCGTTAATGTTTTCCTACAGCAACTGACTTGCTAAAAGGGTCTGGAATGATTCTCCTGTGCTACATGTACGCACAACTCGCTGTGTATTGACACAAATGGTATTATTCTTGTTATATACTACACAGCAAACAAAAGGTCAGTACGATTTAACAATAAAGGGGGGCTTATGTCGACCTTGCAATTGAAAGCAACTGGCGTTTCGCGGCAACTGGAAGCAATTGAAAAAAGTCGACATGAGAGCCTCTTACAACTAGTTGCAGTCAGTTGCACATGTTCAACTTGCGGCAACTAGTTGCAGTCGACATGAGCGTTCTTGCAACTGGGTTCAATTCGTTTCTATGGAAATAACATAACGTGATAAGAGACATGTGTCATGTGACTTTATAAATAGACAGATGACAATTATATACTAATAAAATTTTAGTAAGACCGACCATGCCTTTGTGTTGCTTCGTTTGTTATTCGCCATTTTGTTGATCACGTGATGAATAAATTAACAGTCACGTGTTAAGTGGGATCGCTATCAGTCCCGAGTCGACATAAGCGCTCCGAATTCAGTTGCTCCCAGTGTAGCTACCAGATTTAATCATCTAGTTATTTTAATATGTGGCTGCAGTTAACTATGTTAGATCCATGTCCATTTGATAGACGTATTATTCTGTAAGAATCCAAGTTATGATTTTGTATTGTTTAGTGTCAAGTTGAGTGCAACTTCCTGTTTAAAAAATGTGTTGACATTATTCTTCAATCTGTTTCACAGAATTACTTACGATTTATCTCTGTCACACATGACTGTCTACAACATGTGCATTGACTTCACGTGCCGTCAGTCATTGGCTAAACGGCTCGTGTATTGTTTACATAACACCTAACTGCTTCGGGCAAAATGGTGCGTTTTACTCATTTTAATACCCATTTACACTAAATAGGAAATATTTTTTAACTACAAATACTTCAAACGTCTTTATTTATTTTTCTTTTACCTCAAAAAAATGTTTGAGAATTTAATTTGTCGGAGTAAAAAAGTTAATATGCCGTACTCATTAAGCCTCGTCGATGTCATGCTTATCAGTGATTGTAGCGGCCAAGCGAATATTCACTGCGGGATCAGTTTGATTATTCTTAAGTAAAAGTATTTTATTGCCTGTATTATGGCAAGGGAGCGGTTTCCAAAGTGTATGAAAACCGCTTGGGCGCTTGTTAAGCTAATGAATGTTTCTCTCCATTAATTCGACGTGTGTGCTACATGGTTAGACGACGTGTGTGATTGATCAGAGGGCAGCGTATTTTCAACATACCAATACAATGCCGTTCTCAGCCTTTTTTGATTTGTGAACTTTGAACCTTGCCCTTGTTATGGGAATTTGTTTGCAGAATAATATTAATAAAGTTTCTGATACTTTCAACTGGTTATAATTTATATCTAATGTGACGGTATTCACACCCAGTTGTCCTCAGTTGCTGATATGATCGACATAAGCACTCTTGCAACTGACTGCAACTAGTTGCTTTGGGTTGCAAAGTCGACATAAGCCCCGCTTAAGAGGGACACTTTATTCAAATCATTCTAGAATACGACTTACTAAATGGATCAAAGCAACGATATGTGGACACATTAGTGATCAATTCAACATAATTCCAAGACATTACTGGAAGGTTTAGAGTATGTACACAGACTATACATCAGTGTCTGGTGTGTCCGCCGCGAGTGTCAAAAATAGCAGCGCGGGGTCTGTACATGAAGTAAGCCAGACGATTGAAGAACGCCATTGACCCTGGAACCATACTTTCAGAAAAGCCTGGCACAATCCATCGGCCGTGTTTGGTCTTGGTACGTCGTTATTAAATCTCTGAATTTCATCCCAAAGATATTCAATCGGGTTTAAGTCTGGACTAAGGGCCGACCAGTGCATAACGTTGACACCGTTCTACTGTATACAGTCCCGAGAGTGGGCACGGGCGTTGTCATGCTGGTTCCTCTGGGCTGTCGTGGCATGCTGCTGGCGATGCAGTGTGATGATTCAACCAGGTATGGGGGTGCATTTTATAGAGTTGGTTCCAGTGACCAGCACGTGCAGCATGAGTTACATGAAAATCATGGAGAACAAATTACTATTTCCTGCGTTCAATTCTGTGTTTAAAATTGAGCCTTATTGCACATGTAAAGTTGCAGACGTGGTCACAAATATACAATAAGAACATTTGGCAATTTATTCAGAGTAAAAAAACAACCTGGTGTTTCTTTTGCTGCTTAGTGTATAGCTGGACCCCTAGATTACAAACTGTTCGTCAAGAAGTATCAAAATAATAATAGCGTACAAAAAATAAAAATTTAGTTATAAAGTTTGCAGTCAAGTTCAATAAAATGCATAACGAAATGAAAAAAAGTTTTGAGATTAAATTTAGAAGTCTGAAGAGATTCGCAGCGTCTTACTGTTAGAATTAGTGACGTAGTAGCATATGTTGATATATATTTCTTGCTTTTACCAATGTGTCTCAGGTGAAAGTAGCCTGTTTAATTACAAATGTTATTTGAAGACTCCAGGGGAAAATGGTGATGTCCAGGAGAAAATGGTGATGTCGCGTTTTCTGGCTTTTGCGTAAATGGAAATTTCCACTTTAAACACTCATTTCTTCTGTTTGGAAGATTTGTTTTTGAATATTGCAAGTTTCTATGAAGAATAATGCATTTAATGAGAAAATATAAGCTGGTGCACACTCCCTTAGCATTCCTATGGTGTATTTGGGGCATTTGATTTGACTGACCATGGTTTGGACATCACCAGTTTTTCCATTTTATGCCTTTCCAAATACCCTCTGTAGAGAGTGACCTGTCCAGTGGTTCCATACAATATTTATGGAGAAGAAAGAAAGGACCAAGGGGTAAAATCAGGAGAAGTAATCAAACAAAATCATAAATGTGGACATTGCCAGTTTTTCCCTGTGGTCTTAATTTATTTGACACTCCATATTCATATTTGAGTCAAAAATAGCTCCAATGTTTCTAGTGGACTTAGATTGAGATATAGTAGACTCTCCTACGCGAATTGATACATCGCCATCCAGTTTAGAAAGATAAACTTTTGCGCCTATTATTAATTTTTCAGTTTTGTCATTCAATTTAAGGAAATTTTGTGACGGCCATTCTTTGATGCTATAATTTCACTGCTCAATGATAATTTTAGATATATTGAAATTGTCAGGATTTGAGGGGTTAATGAAATGTATAACTGCGTGTCGTCAGCACAGAGGTGATGTTCAAGTCCATGTTTTCTAACCGGACTGCCAAGAGATAATGTATATAAACTGAACAATATCGGCCCATGCACAAATCCTTGAGGCACTCCAGATTTCAGCTGCGATTCAGCGGAAGATTTCTGGCCACGATAACTCGTTGAGTCCTACTGGTGATATGAGACTGGGTTATGTTCAGAGCGTCATCAGTGATTCCATAGTCTGTTTCCAAAAGGAGCAGATAGGTCTAATAAGATCAAAAGAATGCAGTTTTGATTATCTATCGCTGTGCTGATATCACCATGGACTCTCCCTTACGCTGTTTCGGTTCCTGAAACTTCCTATATGCATTTTAGAAGGGCTCTTATAGATTATTTTCTCTACCATGAGATGTCTTTGTTGCATATTCTGTATATATTTGCCTTCTATTCACTTTTTGTATCATTTGCTTGATAAAGACAAGAGCATCCTCGTCGAAACGTCGCTCAGTATCAAACTCAGTAATTGTGTATCCATAAAATTGTACCTTGTGTGCCATGTCAGCTGTTTCCAAAATGAAACGTTCAAGAAATTTGGATATGAAACCCTAGTGAACTACAGGTTAATAGTTTTTCTCGATTTCTGGATCCATTGATTTCTTTTTGATGAGTGGAAATATTTTGGCGGACTAAAAGGTGTCTGGAAAAATATTTTCACTGAATAATTTGTAATATTCTTGAGAACACAAATTAATTATGGCCGACAGTAGGAATTGGGTCAAGTGGTCATGATTTGGATGAACAGAAAGTGACAAGTTTTGACAATTCAGGTTCACTGACAGAGCTAAATGAACAGAGTGGGGTGGTAGAACTGTCAGATTTGTATCGCAAGATATCCCATCTCCTGAATTACGTGCAAGATTGGCTCTAATGGTGGATGTCTTATTTAGAGAATATGAAGATAAATTATCAGTGTCCAAACATTCAAAGCTCTTGAATTTAGTTGGTTTTGGTTTGATAGTTGGTTTAAATATAAGTGCAACCGCACCACCTAGTGTTTTCCAATGGTACACTATGCATGAAGAGAGAGAGAAATGGGGTTTAACGTCCACTCGACAAATGATCATTAGTTCCAGTGAGCCACGTTTCAGGAAGTGTAAATAGATTAAGTTTATTAGTTAGTATAAAAAAAAGCCAACAGTGAGGCTGATGTCCCCCGCCGAAATCACCCCCCCCCCCCCCAAAAAAAAAAAAATAAAAAAAAAAATAGATGAGCATTGACCTAATAAACACGAGTAGCCGATTTCGACTAATACTTTGGATGCAGCTATGGCGCCAGGTTGGGTAAGCTTACTCTTTCGGACACCTGTTACCAATGTTTGACGTGTATTTTGTACACGGTGAACAGTTCATTTGCTTATTACACTATTTTGCCTATAAGTTTTTTTAGGACGTCTAATGGTTTGGATTGTGCGATAGTTTGTGGACCTGAACAAGAGACAGTTAATGTTTTTATGGTCTTATTGTAATTTGTTTAGGGTTTCCTTTTGTGCATTTAATGTATTGAGCATTGCAAGAGGTAGTGATCAGGATCTTCAAAGAAGTGACCACAGACGCATGTTACCAACATGTCTTGGGTACTTGTGGCCCTGTAGATCAGAACATCGGAGTCTTAAGTTTACTATGGATTATAGGGATTTCCACTGACCGTTGTAGTAAAGAGTTCTTGAATTTTTTGCAGAGGGGAGGGGTATTCCACTCTATTATACTGGATGGGATAAATGATTTCGAAAATATTTCAGTACGACATCGAAATTCTTTAATGTTCTCGTCGTTTTGAAATGAATATGTATTTGTTGGTTCCAGGATTATAGGATTCTTGAGATAAAGAGACAAATTGGGTTAACGTCCACTCGACACAAACTAGGTCATTTCGGGACTAACATATGGTTCAATTTTATTTCAATAATTCGCTTGCGCGTAGGCGTCTTTAGCAGTAGGAGAACCCGGAGCAAACCCACGAGGTTGGACAGGCGATCCCATTTCTTGCCACGTACAACCGTGATTCTTGAGAGGAGGTCATCATTGCGTATTGGCGATGTTAATTTCAGCACCTAGCTCGACATATATACTAATATATTGCACATTGTATGACCGTTTTATGAATCGCCGTGTAACTTACCTGACTAAGACTAGTGTTTCTTATAGTCGATAATTAGAAAAAAAATCCCCTTCAGTTCTGGACGTCATTCCGACATGTTGACGTTAGAATTCGAGTTAAGTTGGGGTTTTTTTCGAATCTGTTCATAACATTTTTCGTTCAGTGGATGTTGCTGTACTTTTGATTTGTTAAGGAGTGTGATCACAATTAACGTCGAGAACCATGGACTAGATCTGAATATATTTATCACGCGCTTTAAATATCTTGATGCGATAGACTTGGTGTAGAAAATTTTAGGTACATTAAAATAATAAAGATCCGATTAGAATTTTTTGTTTCCCACTTTAACCATCTATAGATGTTTTAATGGCAATATATCAAACGGTTTATTCAGCTCGGCGTAAAAATATTAACTTAACAAATACAGATTGCTTACCTTGAATGTAGACATCGTAATACAATCATCTATGTTGCAAACAAATCACCTTTCAGTTGAATCACAGTCTAACATACTGGTCGATGATCATATCGTGTTACTTATTTGTTAACGTGAACCTGTTCTTTGCTCTATTTAGCACAAAAAAATGCTTGGTGTATGGTTGACCTCACTTAATTGTGATTACTATTCATGGAAATATACGGTTGTCAGTGGTTGCTTAATCTCGCAAGTACTTCAGTCGGACGTCAGGATTCCTACAGTTGATCAGGAATAATCTGTTGTTAAATAGCAGATTTAACGTCCAATACAATAAATATGATATTATGGACAGGTTGATTTAAAGTTACATTATGGGAGATAAGATGAAAAGATGGCAGTTCTAACTATAATACATGTAGTTAAAAACTAGATAGTGTAAAAGTAATTTGCTAAAGATTTCAGTCAAATTGATCCACTATTAGCCGAGAAAAAAGTGTTTGAAATATTCACATAGCCTCGGTCATCATTACTCAAATCATTAATATAAACAGCATAGTCTCGATTATGCACTTGATTGATTTAATTATCAACGGCCATTAAGCGGTACATATGAATTTAATCCACCAACATCGGAGGCTAGCCTTGCCATCAAGAGTTTATTATGGTCTGGATATGTTAATTAATGTCTAATTGATTATTTAGATAAAGAAAGACCTATAATAAGCAGATTTTGCTCTTGCATAATGCTATTTTAATTAAATTATTCTGACTTAAAACTTGTTATAAACAGAAAATTTAAACCCACATATTTTGCGCGATGGGTGAGTGATTTCCGTCTTTAAAAGCAGATCGTTGTTTAAATGGATTCTAAAAGTATTTGCTCTAGTCAACTCAATTTTTCATTCTGATTTAATTTCAGTTTTGACGATGCTATTAAATTCCTGAACGCTGTATTTTAAGTATTCGGTCTTTGCGAGCCAGATTGTCCGCGGACTCATTATCTGCAATGCCAACATGGGATGGTATGCATGTAAATGCTACGGTTTTATTTTTGTTTCGGAAGGAATAAACACTTGCTCGAATATTCGGAACCTACATCCAGCAATAAACTTCCCCTTTTTGTGCCAAATGAGGATTATGTTGCTCTCTTTATTGCGAATTGTATGATATTGTAAACTGTATTGTTTAGCAAGAGCTGCTTAATTTGCAATCGCAAAAGCGAAACAACCATAGTCAGATGTTGATCTTATTTTCTTCCCCATGACAAGACCATCAGGCATCGCATTATGAAAAACAAATTATATTAAAATTGACTTGGGTGAATATTAAAAAAATCAAATTATATTGATTTTCATGTCCCTTATCAGCCACCGTACATTACGTTCTAAACATTCTGTCCTCGTTTAACAATATTTTCAATATGTGGTATAAGTCATTTTGTGATAATTCCAAACCCCTATAATAAGTTATGTTTAATTTTTATACGCCCACATTTCCACGTGGACGTTGTATGTCGTCGCCACTGTTCGTCCGTCAGTCCGTCCGCAAATTGTTTGTGGACACTCTAGGTCACAATTTTGATCACACTTTAATGAAACTGTAAATACAGATCTATCTACCAAAGATCTCGGTTCCTTTTGATATTGGCAGGTGTTCTGGGCGAGTCTCTTTTTAGACATTCGTTCTTATCAATGGGTGGGTAGAGTTTACGGGTGACGAATAAAAACAACTTTCTTTCATTCTATATATTGTATTAATAATCATCATCATCATCATCGTAAAAAACTCATTCCCCATTAAAATAGCAGATACGCATCTTTTTTTCCTTTCCTGCTTCATTCGCGCCAGAAATCTTTCGTGTTGACATTAGTGGTCCCGTACAAAATTTGGAATGGACATTTGACAAATAATTAACGAAGAACTTGAAACGAAATAATATTAAAATTGAAAGCATTTAGAAATGACTTCATCACAGCAGGAATGGATTATGACCCCTGTTTGTACGGAAAAATCACGTTTTAGCTTGTGGTCACTCTAGATGTGACAATTGTCATCTGATTTTGACTAAATTTGACATGCATATTTATAACCTAAAGATCTTGGTCCTTTTCGATGTTCGCGCATATCGGACGGTAATTTCCTGAATTATGGCCCGAATTGTACGAATAATCGCGTTTATAACCTAAAGATCTTGGTCCTTTTCGATGTTCGCGCATATCGGACGGAAATTTCCTGAATTATGGCCCGAATTGTACGAAAAATCGCGTTTATAACTGGTGGTCCCTATAGAGGTCATAATTATTATCCGAGTTAAAAACCGTTCGAATTTATCACCGTTATATCAACACTACCGGACAAAATGGCCGCCCCTCGTACGCAATTAGTGTAAAATTATAGTATACCAAGGTTGTCGACCCTCTACAGGTCACAAGTTGGAGCCGATGTTGATGACACTTGAAATACACGTTTACAATTTTGGTTCCAATCGAAATTTTGCGCATTTCAGATTGTAACTTTCTGGATAAAAGCCCTGGTGTGTAGCTTGTGGTCTGTCCAGAGGTCACAATTATTATCCGATTTAAAATTCCGTTTGAATGTATGGACACCTGTTACCACTGCTTGTCGTGTATTTTGTACACGGTGAAGCCCCTGATTGTACGAAAAATAATGTTTTTTTTACCTTGTAGACCCTATGGTGGTCACAATTTTATTCCGAATTAAAAAAAACCTTTGACTATATCCCCGTTACACATTAATGATGGTTGAACATCTGAATCCATAATATTAAATGTTTCGTATACTAAACGTTAGCATGGGGCAGAACTTTATAAAAACCAAACAAATTCTACTGATTTTCTGATGATTACATATTATGCGACAACTCTTGTTCACTGCCCGGACGATTTAGCTGGCGTAAGCGTATGTTTCGCTGCCTGGCAACCTTTTTTTCTTGTGACAGTCAATTTCTGTTTTGAATTTTCAGATTTTCTCTCACAGTCTTATGTAATAATTTTATTAATGAGCAGAAATTCGCCCGTGAATGACTCGTCACTTCAGTTGAATGTATGGACACCTGTTACCACTGCTTGTCGTGTATTTTGTACACGGTGAAGAGTCCATTTGCTGACTACACTATTTTGCCTACACCGTTTTTAAAGGACTTTGAATTTAGACTAATGGTTTGGATTGTTCGTACTTGGTTTTATTTTATTATTACATTGCCGTAAAAAACGACTATCTCTCGTACGCAAGAATGGGTTGAAGACCCACCAGAGGAGAATTTTGTGAACAGATTTTGTTGAAACTGTAACTTTACGTTTGTAACACAAAGAGCTTGGTCCCTGTCGATAGTCTTATACATCCAAACGTTTCTTTCTGGGTTATCACACTTTTGTCCGTATGTCTGTCTGTCAGTCACACTTTTTGGGACACAATAACTCTCCGATTAATTGAGCTAGAATCTACAAACTTGGTGTAGGTGTTTATTATTTCAATACCTACCTTGATGGAATTCATTATATCATTACCTTGACAAAGCTTAGGCTTAGGAATGATAAGCAATTTGATTAGTCAAGACATTGGAACATAACTCTGTTTTAATTGAGGTAGAATATTTAACTTGATGTAGTTGTTCATTAGGTGAATGTCTGGACTAAGTTCAATGATTAACATTTCGAGCGAAAGCTTAGCAGCGCCAATCAATTTCTTTGGTTGATGCTTTGGGCTCAGATAATATCGATTCTCTCTGATAGAGAGTGATGAATCTTAGTTTAGAGTTTGAAACAAAATAAATGTGCGATTAATTAATAATATGCGTCATCTTTGTATAATTCGGGATTTCGGAGTTGATGTTATAACGTCAAATGGTTTTTTAAAACAATAACAAGGGCGATAATCCGGATAGAAGTTAATAACGCAATTGTAAGGTAATAAGGACATAATCTAACAATACTAGATACAAAAACAGATACTTCTGGAAAACAGCTACTATAGGGTATTCCAGTGATTGTTAACCAGTGTGCCGCGGTACACAGGTATGCCGTGAGATCGTCCCTAGTGTGCCGCGAAATTGTGTTTGTCATTCTATGTGTCTGTGTGTATAACTAGTCTGTGTGTACAGTTGTGTGCCGTCTACTTTGCGAAATTCAAATATTTTTGATATATATTTAGCTACGTGTGGCGCTATGTTTTCATGTATTCAAAGGTGTGCCGTGGGCTAAAAAAGGTTGAGAACCACTGGTGTATTGTAAAGCGACGTTATGAAGTGTATTCTCTCTCTCTGCGTTCTCAAGCTAATACACTAATACAGAGAGAGAAATGGGATTTAACGTCCACTCGACACCAACTAGTTCATTTCGGGACTAACATGGTTCAATTTTATTTCAATAATTCGCTTGCTCGTTGTGGTCTTCAGCAGTGGGAGGAAATTGGAGTGCCCGGGGGAAACCGATGAGGCTGAGAAGGCTCTCCTATCTCCAAGACTCATACGCTCACATCGAAACCCCAGCTGCAAGTAAGAGGTGACCGGTCAGCTAGAGGTCGAAGCGCGGCACTCTAGACCACTAGACCCCCCCCCCCCCACACACACACACACTAATACAGAAATGAGGCAAATATAGATAGACAAAACAGTCGACTTAAAATACAGTTGTAGTCGTTTTCTATAATTATGTGTTTTTGATATTGCTCTATTCACTTACTAAATGTCATTTAAAGATTAATAATAATACAATTGCAATACGGACAAAATAAAAATAGATTTAATTTGTCGACTAAAAATATTAATAGATTTAATTGTGCGACTTGAAATATTAATGTTACAACATGAAAATATAATTGTTCTAAAAAAAATCTCGAAATAGATTAGATTTCATTTAATTTAAAGAACGTGGAAATAAAAAAAAACAGTTTAACTCAAAGTGATTAAAGCCCACTTAAAACATTTACAAATTATTTTATAAATGTTTAAAGCCCAATGACGGATTTTAACTAAAGATAAAATCCCCATACTTCAATTTTGATTGGCAAAGCACTAAAATCAATCTAATATTATCCAATCAAATCCCTAGTCGAGATTTCAAATATTGACTCATTTGAAGTGTTTTTATGATCGCTTAAAATTGTTGTGGTTCACACGTCGGTGGCTGGTCGAGATTTCAGATATTCAGAGAGTCTTGATAACGTTGGAACCAACTTGAAATTGGCAGCTAATTTTGGATACTTCGCTAAAATGTCTGGATTTTGTTTTACCACCATTTCCAAAATATCAAAAACAGCCAGATCCGCCCAGGTAACCTAAAATAATAAATAATTTACATATAAATAAATGTAAGAAAAATGAAGCAAGAATAAAATGGGAATAATGATTCAAGTCATCTTGGATCCTATTTATAAATACTTAAAATTAAAAAAAAATGTTTTAACAATACAATCTCTAATTGGCAGAAATTACAATTTGTGCTCAACTACTTTAGTTAAAGTCGTTTTTTCATCAATAAGGCGCAAACTATCATTATATTTGATGAATTGGCCACAAACTATCATTATATTTTATGAATAGGGCGCATACTATCGTTATAGTTCATGAATTGTCCGCAAACTATCATTATATTTCATGAATTGGCCGCAAACTATCATTATATTTCATGAATTGGCCGCATACTATCGTTATATTTGATGAATAAGGCGCATACTATCATTATATATATATTTTTTTTTACTGGCATCTGGGTGTTTTTAGTATTCACAGAAGAGCCCAAATACTCTTATTTCAAATCCCAAGAGCAAGGGGTTCTTGGTTCTTGGATCTTCCGAACGACTAGCCGCTGTCTTCGCCAGATCTTATGTTCCACGCCACTGACAAAGGAGTAAACTACGCTGGAGAAAGTTTTAGCGGTTATTGCCTATGTCTGACATCAATTTACTCTTGCTGACAGAGTATCGCGATGAATGATAGTTATTTAGATGACTATGGACAAACATACCCCTAGCAGTGTTCCGTTGGATTAGAGCTAATCCCACTAGAAAATTCTTGTTCTAAATTATGATTCGTCAAAAGTCAGATTAAGAACCAATGGCTAACTGCGTTACAAAAGCATTACGCTTAAAACAGAGCGCCAAATTGAACCAAATAGGTTTACATAACGTAACGTCATGGCTCACGATTTTATTATGCGCAATTAACCAGTACATAGGTTTATCACACTACGATCTCGGTTCCTGTCGATATTGGCATGTATCGGACTGTAACTTCGTGGGTTTTGGGCCCCTGGTTGTACGAAAAATCACGCTTTTAGCTTGTGAACAGTGTAGAGGTCAGAATTTTGAACCGATTTTGATGAAACTTTAAATGCATGTTTATAAGCCATAGATCGTGGTCCCTTTCGATATTTGCGCATATTGGATGGTAACGTCCTGAATTATGGCCCCTGAAAAATTACCCTTTTTAGCTTGTGGTACCTCTGGAGGTCCAAATTGTTATCCGATTTAAAAAAAAACGTTTGATTATATCACCGTTACATGGTAATGGAGGTTGAGTTCCAATTTCGATAAAATGGCCGCCGTTTGTACGTGAATAGTGTAAAATATGTTATATCAAGGTTGTGGACCATATAGAGGTCACAATTTTAATTCGATTTTGATGAAACTTTAAATACATGTTAATAACCGAAAGATCTTGGTTCCGTTCCATATTTGCGCTTATCGGATTGTAACTGCCTGAGTTATGGCCCATGATTGTAAGGAAAATCGCCTTTACTAGCTTGTGGTCTCTCTGGAGGTCGCAATTATTACCTGATTTAACAAAACCTTTGATTATATCACCGCTACATGGTAATGTAGGTTAAGTTTGAATTTCGAGAAAATCGGTCCAAAATTGGCGGACAAAATGGCCGCAGTTTGTACGCGAATAGTGTAAAAACATGGTATATCAAGTTTATGGACCCCATAGAGGTCACAATTTTAATTCGATTTTGATGAAACTTGAAATACGTGTTTATAACCCAAAGATTGCGGTTTCTTTTGATATTCGAGCACATTGGACTATAACTTACTGAATTATAACCCCTGATTTTACGGAATATCATGTTTGTTTACCTTGTGGACCCTATGGAAGTCACAATTTTATTCCGAATTAAAAAAAAACTTTGACTATATCTCCGTTACACATTAATGATAATTTAACAGCTAAATCCATTATATCAAATGTTTCGTATACTAAACGTTAGCATGGGGGGCACAACGTATAAAAACCAAACAAATTCTAATGTTTTTCTGATATTACTTTATATACGACAACTCTTTTTGACTGCCCGGACGATTTAGCTGCCCTAGGCGTATGTGTTGTTGCCCGGCAACCTATTTTTAATATCTTAAATCACTGTCCGAAGTTTGAGGGGAAAATCTAGATTAAGCGTAGAAATGTAGTGTTGCTGTACTTGTGACAGATTTGATTGAATGGGAAGAATAGACAAACTCCCGCACAAATTCAAGTATCAGAAGCCAAACCAGCAATGGCCAAAGGGGGATTTTTCGGGACAAGAAGCTGCGTATGTCTTTACTCTGATCTTGGAATTGAAAAATCATATCAGAAATCAGTCCAAGGCAAATGCTGATTGTAGTTGACTGGACGAGGTCATACGATGTTTTAGAGGACAACCGTACACAAGATAAACAATAACGACGAAAACCAGGATGTTTAGCGCTAGGGGAATAGTTCCTGGTACACAAAACACAGATACAGAAATAACGGATTATTCAGTTAGTTTGTTTAATTGTTGACAAGAAAGCCATGAATAACATTAGCGAAAAATCACAACAGGAGTTCCAGATCAAGATAACAGATATACACCAATAACTGATTATTCAATTAAAGTAAAGGGGGATAACTCTGTATTGACCAGAACGAAGTAGGGCTTTCCAACCTATAGGGCGACCCCTTTCCCGTGGTATTTTAGACAGTAAATTAACTTCACTCCGGGTTTTTTCCCAGTAATTTTAACGCTACCGACAAACGTAGAATATTAAAATACTGTTTAAAACAGATAATTTATAAAAAAAAAAAATGCATTAAAAACTAATAATATATAACTGAAGTCATTTCATTCAGTTTGTTCTGAACATCACATTTAGTTAAGCTAATCGAATTTTTTTTTATAAAAAAAACAATTGATCAAATCCAGAAGCTGCAAAGTTCCTGCAATGGGTGTTCGGAATTTACTCAGGTTTTTAATCGATGGACAAAACAATATAAATATAACTCGTCTATCACCTTATCGCCGACCAGAAAACCTCCCGTGTTTTCGTTTTTCTCCACAAATTTTTCCAGAAAGCTGAGAGCAGGTGGTAATTGTTCTTCTACAAATTTCTTCTGTGCTTCAGCCTGAAAAAGAAAAACAAATAATAGAAAATTTGCATGTGTCTATTTTATTTAAAATATGCGCACCACCGATTGGGTTTAACGTCCACTCGACACAAACTAGGTCATTTCGGGACTAGCGTATGGTTTAATTAAATAATTCGTGCGTTGGGGTCTTTAGCAGTGGGTGGAAACCGGACTACCTGGAGAAAAACCACGAGATTGGACGGGCGACGTACAACTGGCATTAGAAACCACTCCAGTTGATTCAATGGCAGGCCGTATTATACAGCGCTAACCATTCGGAATCCAACCCGCCAAAATCGAATAAAATGTATAAACAATACTGTTTGGAAACGAACATACTTTTACCTTTTTAATATCTTAAGACACTCTCCAAAGTTTTAGGGAAGACGTAGGACTGTCATATAGCTGTCTCAAGAGATAGATTTCATTGAACGAGAAGAATAGACACACTATCTCAAAAGTTCAAGTATCAGAGCCTAACCAGCAATGACCAGAGAGGGATTTCTCTGGCCATTGCTTCAGGTATATGATAGTCTCGTCTAACATGCAACGTTTCGACGATGATACTCTCAAAGTCGAGTAATTGTTATTCCATACATAGTGTTAGTGTTAGTGGCTTTATCATCCACGGTTTGCACGTTAGACACCCCCCTTTCCCCCACATAACAACAATCATGACCGTACCTTCTTAACTGGGTCATTTATGTAGTAAAGATCAGCAATCATTTCTCGTACCTGGATGATCTTATCTACAATCGTGTCTGTTAATAACTTCTCATAGTTAGTTTGACCATCCAGACCTAAAATTACGAGAAAATATTTCTGCTCATTTAGATGTATATTATGATTAGAGTGAAGCGAGGCTAAAACAACCGCAATACTTCACATGGTGGTTTGTTCGAAGTTGCTTCAATAAGTGCAGGAGACAATAATAAATATGGTTTGTCGGTCATAACTCCCGCCCCAGGACACACACCTGGTTTATTCGAGGTTATTTCGATGAATGCAGGATGTCTGTGAGAGATGGGGAGGATCCGCCCAACCCTCTCCCCTGGACATACGACAGTCCAAGACACATGCCACAAAGATATTAAAAATACGGACTAACAAATAAAGTCGACGGACCCAGGTGCCGTCCCTATGTCGAGCAGTTAGAGGACAGGGAAGATAATTCACATAAAACCAAAACACAAACAGATAACCATTCCCAAACGTTGTTTAATTTTCGTGTAAATCACCTAGCTGACCTGGAAGGCGTGTCAATGTTGCCGAGTATTTATAATTAGGGTTTCACACTGCGTAGCTTGTGTGAAACACTATTGTTTTTGTTAAAATTATTATTAAGCTTTCATATGTATTACATATGAAAGCTTATTGTTTCTGTTAAAGTTATTATTAGGCTTTCAGACTTTCGTCTGAAAGCCTATTGTGATTACTAAAATTATTATTTATTATTATTATTTTATTTTTCGGGGGAGCCTATTTCTCAGTGTCTGTAACAGATACAGATCTGGAACATAATTTTCTACCAGGAAACCATATGGTGGCTATCCCTTCCACTGTATTTGAAACTTCTGCGCAGACCGGAAGTGGCCGAATTTCGTGCGGTGCCAAATATTTAAAAAACGACCGTAGATTCGTCAATTCTGTATCTATTTTCATACAAATTACATTTTTGGAAACCCTGAGTCTTTTCTCGGACGATAGCAGTTGAAAATTTTGCAATTTCGAAACTTCGCTGCTGACTTCTAGCGTTCGAAAAATGAAAATATGTTGTTTACCACACATTTTTTGTTATTTTTCAAAATTTTAAAATTTGACCTACATTTTTGGATACCTGAAGGCAATCCGGTTCCAGTAATATAAGTTTCATTCAGAGTTATCGCCCTTTATTTTTCGATTTTTTTCGAATTTTCTTCACATTTTGTGAGCTTAAGTTTCGTTTTACGGCCAGATCGACGTTTCTGAAATTCCTGGAACATGAAGTAATATGGTCAAACCACCGTTTAAAGCAATTTCAACAACAATCCGTAAACCGGAAGTAGTCGAAATAATATGCGATATTTTGAAAAAAAAGTGAAAAATGGGTGTTTTGGGTAAAAACACGATTTCTCCGTCCGATATCAACGGATTAAACGAATTAAGGTATCATTTGGTCGGGCGCTGATTGGACCACTGAATGATACCCAATTCGTAAGGATACGATTAGCAGGAAGCAAAATATGGCACGCTGAAAATCAAGTATTTTCTGATTTTTAGCATTTTTGGACGCCTGTATCTCGAAAACTTAACCGCAACTTTTTTTTTAATTTTTTCTATCGAGAGTCCTTTCGGAGGTTTTTTTGCATGAAGCCATCCAATAAGACTTTGAAATATCTGGAATAGGTGAAATAACGGACTGAAAATCGAAAAAAGTCGAAAAATCGTGAAATTTTGGAAAATGCTCTCCTTTTTTTTTATTTTAAGAGATTTTCAAAAAAAGATTGTATATTCAGATAGCTGACCTAATTACGATTCTAACGATGTATAATATGTATGTAGTTTTTGAAATTTAATTTTCGATATTTTAATTTTTTTGCATTTTTGGCACTTTTGAACATAGGATATCTCAGGGGCATTTTATCTGATCAGATAATGTAATATGTCATTACAGAGCCCTGTGGCTATTTTAGTGTCCAAACCGGCTATTAAAACTATTCTGACAATAATAGCCATACCGGAAGTATTCAAAAAATGAAAAAAAAATGTTAAAAACATTGTCGCACTTGCGAAAAACTTGATTTCTCCCTTAGGTAATAGCGGACCAAAAGAACTAAAGTGTCGCTGGATAGCCCTATTAATGGACCATCATATGGTGTCTAAATAATACAATTTCGATGATAAGGAAATAAATTATTGTATGCCAAAAATCTAGTATTTTCCGATTTTTTAACATTCTGAGACGCCCTTTTCTCGAAAATAACGCCGCAGATTTTTCTTAAACTTTTCTTACTCAAAGTCCTATCGGTTGTCTATATAGTGAATCCAAAATGAAAAGCATTGAAATAATATAAGAGGTCCAAAAATGGCCTCAAACTTTGTAAAAAATTGAAAAATCGTTAAATTTTTGGAAACGCTCTTTAATTTATCTTTTTTTCCAAAACTACTCAATGGATGTTTCTGACACTTCTGGTACAGAAAGTTAAGTATCCAAAAAACTTCGTAAAGCTATCGCGACAATGATCGTAAAACCGGAAGTAGTCGAAAAAATGTCCGATATTTTGAAAAAAATTAATTTTTTTACAAAACCCTTTTTTATTTATGAATATTTTTTGATGATATTTTACACAGTGTTAAAAATATCATCCTACTTGAGCAGATATGAGAAAAAAAAATTGTCTCGGTAATTTGCGTTAGCCGCCATCGGCTAATTTAGTTTTTCGTACCCAGAAAAATTATTTATTGTTCGATTTGTATAAAACAAAGTTCATATGCTCCGTGGTCCCAATTGTAATTTTTTTTGTTACGGTGATTTTTTTCTGTCGGCAACGGAAGTGACGTAATATTAACAAAAACTACAATTTTGACAGTTCGGTACCACTTTTTGAAAGCAAATATTTTTTTTTTTCAAAACTGATATAACTAAAAGGATGCGCCCTGCAAAGGTGCACAAAATCCTTAGCTCATATTTTTTAATTTCAATTTCATTTTCGGGCAATTTCGAATAAAATGTAAAATAAAGTGTAAAATTCAGTTATTTACAATTCATTCAGCGTCTTCATATTTTGAAATATTTATTTGTAATTTTCATAAACTCGTAGCAATAATCCAGACGAAGAGAATGTATGCGAAAATTAGTTTGTAATATGAGCAGTTGCCGAGAAATATGCAATTTTGCATGCATCACTTTTCACGTTATTTTGCCTATAAAAGAGTGAATTATTATTCGATTTGCAATATTTTTTTCCATTTGATGCCTAATGCCAATTTGGACTAGGTCAAGCCAATTTTACATTTTCACTGTGACCGGAAATGACGTCATTTGGGCAAAAACTGTATTTTTAACCTAAAAAACAAATATTTTATTCAAATGAGTCTGCCTTATAATATTTTTAAAATCATGATATTTGATTCCCACCAACGAATAGAATAAAGCCATACGACCATACGGATACCACAAAATGGTTTCTAACTTGTACGGTTACAGAGAAATAGGCGATCTTCTATAAGTAACTTTTCAAGGTTTTTAGTCTATAAAAGTGTCAATTATTATTCGATTTTTATCATTTTTTTACCATTTGATGCCTTATGCCATTTATGACTTCTATGAACTAAATTAACATTTTCAATATCTCCGGAAGTAATGTAATTTTTGCAAAAAACGTATTTTTAGCCTTCAAAACAAACATTTTTGTGAAAGGATTTATATTTATTATTCGTTTAACTTTATAACGTCTGACTCTAATGGGCAGTAAGACTGAATCAATACCATCATATTGATATCAAGAAAAGGCTTCTAGCATGTTCCCTTGTCGAATAATAGCCAATTTTCCCAGCGTCACTTTTAAGTTTTATACCTTCTTAATTTCAGTTTATGGGTTATAGGTTGATTATTTATTGCCCGATATGTATAAAACAAAGTTTGTATTTTGTATGTTGCGAATTTTCGACTTATTTTTCACCTATAAAAATTTCTTTCGGCACCGGAAGTGACGTAATTTTGCCATAATTTACAATTTTGACCGGTCTTTTCGCCAGCAAATATTACTTTTAAGTTTTTTACCTTCTTAATTTCAGTATATGGGTTATAGGTTAATTATTTATTGCCCGATATGTATAAAACAAAGTTTGTATTTTGTATGTTGCGAATTTTCGACTTATTTTTCACCTATAAAAATTACTTTCGGCACCGGAAGTGGCGTAATTTTGCCATAATTTACAATTTTGACCGGTCTTTTCGCCAGCAAATATTACTTTTACATATGATAGAGGGTGTCACTGAAGCAAAACAACTAAAGTATACTTTGATAGCTCAATGGATCGGCTATGGTATAATGAACTTCCTGTATGATTCCTGAAAGCCGGTTCAGTGCTGCTTGCAGGTCTAGTTATTATTATTTTTTTTTTTGTGTGTTTTCTGCAAATCGGATTTCTCAGAATCTATCCATAGGATCTTTCTGAAATTTTGACCTACCCCCCCAAAAATGGGGTGCGAACCTTGATTAAATGTATTTTCAAAACGTTTTACGAATCCGAAATCACCGAATTTTACGAACGAATGCATTTGACCTACAATGCTGTAACTCTGTGACTATTTGATCTATTTTACTAATTCTTTTTTCTTTGAGTATCCTAAGACATTTACTTCAAATCTGCAATTTCGGATTTTCGAATTTCGAAAATTCGTCGCTGTGATTTCGAACCGGAAGTTAACACCAACTCGACAACTTCTTTAGTAGTTGTACGATTTTCATGAAATTTAATATGTAAGTAGACCTTAATGATGTGACTTCAAAAATATAATTAGAAATTTTCTAAATTATCTCCCCTTGGTGAAATTAAGGATCAAAGTTTTAAAAAAAATCGTCGAAATACAGGTCAGAATGACCTAATTTTTTTTTTCGATACTAGACAAGGAATTACTGATTCGTACACAAAATATGGAGTTTGTCGATCGAACCGGAAGTGCCACCATCTTGAAACATGAATAATCCCTAAGGCTTTTTTGCTATCTTACTTACAGACACGGAAGTTATATTTTCTGAATCCTTGAAGGATGGCCCGAAAATCGTAGGGAGCAGAATTTTGATTTCGGTCATGTGATGGTCACAATTTTGAATTGAAAATGAAAAATAGAAGCAATTTGAAAGGCCCGGACTTCGGAACACAATAACTCTCCTTTTAATTAAGCTAGAATGTTCAAACTTGGTGTAGACGTTCACTAGGTCAATGTTATGATTGAGTTCAAAGATGAGCATTTTCTGCTTAGGGTAAGCAGAGATAAGCATGCTGATTTGTTGATTCCTTAGGGCACGATAACTTCGGTTATAATGAAGGGAGGGCGGTGAAACTTTTGTCAATAGAGAGTCTAATAGGTAGCCTGTTGTGTGAAATGATTGTATCATTTTTTTTAAATATCAGGGATAGCCGAAAAAAAGAGATTGAAAATCCAAAAAGTCGTATTTTTACAATTTGGAGCATGTTTAGAGGTCTTTCTCGTAAAGTCAACATACTATTTTTTGGGAACTTCTTCTACAAAGAGTCTTATTGGTAGTCTTTTATATGAAACCATCGATCAACAGTCCAACATATCAGGAGTAGAAGAACAAAAGGATCGAACATTGAAAATGGCACCCTTTCATTGTTGAGCGAAACATGAAGTGTGGGTGACTACAATCTACGCATTTAGTCATCGTATAGAGCATATTCAACAGTATCGAATTCCAACTGCTTAGGGATATTTTAAGTGCACTCCAATGTGTACACGGGACCTTGGTTTTTCGTCCCATCCGAAGGACTAGACAGCTGTGCTTGTCAGGCCCTCCGTTCTGCCTTACTGACAAGGGAACCACGCCGGGAAATCGAGATGAAGTTTCTCTGTGCAGAACTTTCAATTCAGGCAAAACGTTTATTGCATACGATTAAGCTGGTCAGTTGGAGCTTATTTTCAAAAGTTTTGTAATAATCGGTTGGTAATTAAAGTACCGTGCACATTAAACTGTTAAAACAGAAAATTTCGCCCGGTTGAAATGTTTCTTGCTATAAGTCAGCAATTTTCGGAATTCCGGGAGGCTGGATGGCTGAATGGTTAGCATGTGCTCGCTGTATCGTAACCTTTGTCATTGAGTCAACGGGCGTCGTTTCGATCTCCAGGTTGCACGTGACATGGTGTATGATGTCCAACCTCGTGGGTTTTCTCCGTGTTCTTCGGTTTCCTCCCAACGGCTAAAGACCAGTACGTGCAAGGGGAGTTTTTAAATAAAATTAAAAAACATATGTTAGTCCCGAAATGACCTAGTTTGTGTCGAATGGACGTTAGGCCGCATTTCTCTCTTTCTCTTTTTAAAGTTTTGTAATAATCGGTTGGTAATCAAAGGTACTGTTAAAGTGATAAAACAGAAAATTTGGCCCGGTTGTAAAGTTTCTCACTTTAAATACAGCAATTTGTCGATTTTAAGGGGCAAACGTTTATTGCGAACGATTAAGCTGGTCAGGGGGAGCTTATTTTTAAAAGTTTTGTAATATTCGGTTGATAACTAAAGGTACCGTGCAAATTAAACTGTTAAAATAGAAAATTTGGCCCGGTTGAAATGTTTCTCGCTGTAGGTCAGCAATTTGCCGATTTTAGGGAGGTTGCGTGGCTGAATGGTTAGCACGTGCGCTCTGTATCATAACGTCTGTCATTGAGTCAACTGTCCTTGTTTCGATTTCTTGGTTGTACGTGACAAGGAGTATGGTCGCCTTACCAACCCCGTAGGCCGTAACGCCGCTGCCCGGGTAAAATTTCCCTCATTGCACACTTTATGGCGTATGCCCGTCTTCATTAGCCCATTGTAGGAGCAGAACAGTAGGACGTTAAACCCCATTCAATTTCATTTCATTTTCTCTATGTTGCTTATTTATTATAGTGGATAAATATTTTTCTGGTTCTAGCAATTATTTAATTTCTGCATAGAAATCTCTGGCCAGTTTTTTTTATTGCAGAGTGCCATTCTTGTATATTGCAGTCTATGACCCTTTGTTTAAAATATGCTTAAGAAGTCGTCACGATTTCCTACTTATAACCAAACATATTGGAAACCATAATTATATAACATATCTTGGAAGCCCGATTACAGCTATACAGGTTTCAGTTATTTCCCTTTAGTTTAAAGATTATTTTTTTGCCCGGGTGCAATGTTTCTCACTACATTTAAATTTGTAACTTTGTGAGTTTTTGACCGATTTTGATATTATGTCTTTATAATTTTCCAAATCTACATATTTAACGTACATATTCAAACAGTTGAGTTCAACCTGATTCAAAAAGTTTTAGTTTTGTTCAAAGTTATCTCATTCATCCCGATTACAGCAACACAAGTATCAGTTATTTCCCTTTAGTTTTCAGATTACTCAATGTTTCATACTATATTTAGACTTGTAACTTCGCGAGTTTTTGACCAATTTTGATAGTTTGTTATTCTTATCCTTTTATTTGAGATACTTGATATAATCGATGACACGTGACGATGAATATGAAAGCTTTCATATCTGCATGGGACAGTAGCAGATCTAGTTCTTATTAGGCTTTCAGACTTTCGTCTGAAAGCCTATTGAGATTACTAAAATTATTATTATTATTATTATTTACCGCGGGGGCCTAGATCTCCATGATCGAAAACAGATATCGATCTGGAATTAGATTTTCTATCGGGAAACCATGTGGTGGCTACTGCATAAAATATTTTTGAAATTTCTGCGCATACCGGAAGTGACCGAACTTTGTACGTTGTCAAAAAATTGAAAATCGGCCATAGTTTCGTCAATATTTTATCCATAATCAAACAAATTACATTTTTGGAATCCCTGAATCTTTTCTGAGACCATGGCTATCTCACATTTTTCAATTTCGAACATTCGTCTATGACTTTTATCGTTCGAAAATTGAAAACATGTTGTTTACAAGACAATTTTTGTTATTTTTCAAAATTTTCAAATTTAACCTACATTTTTGGATACCTGAAGTCCATCTGATTCCAGTAATATAAGTTTCATTCAGAGTTATCACCCTTTATTTTTCGATTTTTTTCGAATTTTCTTCCCATTTTGTGAGCTCAGGTTTCGTTTTATGGCAGAATTGACGTTTCTGAAACTTCTGGAACATGAAGTTATAGTCCATTACCAACTTATAAAGCAATTTCGACAAGAATCCTTAAACCGGAAGTGGTCGAAATAATGTGCAATATTTTGGAAAAAATGCAAAAAATGGATATTTTTGGGGAAAACGCTATTTCTCCGTCCGATATCAATGGATTAAACGAATGAAGGTATCGTTTAATGGCACGATTGTTGGACTATCATATGATACCCCATTCATACGGATACTATGAACAGACAGCAAAATATGGCACGCTGAAAATCAAGTATTTTCTGATTTGGAGCGTTTTTGGACGCCTGTATCTCAAAAACTTAACCTACAATTTTTTTTTAATTTTTTCTACCGAGAGTCCTTTTGGAGGTATTTTGCATGAAGCCATCCAATAAGACTTTGAAATGTCTGGAATAGGATAAAAAAGGGACTGAAAATCGAAAAAAGTCGAAAAATCGTGAAATTTTGGAAAATGCTCTACTATTTTTTTATTTTAAGAGATTTTTAAAAAAAGGTTGTATATTCAGATAGCTGACCTAATTACGATTCTAACGATGTATAATATGTATGTAATTATTAAAATTTAATTTTCGATATTTTAAATTTTTTGCATTTTTGGCACTTTTGAACATAGGATTTCTCAGGGGCATTTTATCTGATCAGATAATGTAATATATCATTACAGAGCCCTGTGGCTATTTTAGTGCGCAAACCAGCTATTAAAACTATTCCGACAATAATAACCATACCGGAAGTATTCAAAAAATGAAAAAAAAGAGTAAAAACATTGTCGCACTTGCAAAAAACTTGATTTCTCCCTTACGTAATAGCGGACCAAAAGAACTAAAGTGTCGCTGGTTAGCCCTCTCAATGGACCATCATATGGTATCGAAATAATACGATTTTGATGGTAAGGAAATAAATTATTGTATGTCAAAAATCTAGTATTTTCCGATTTTTTAACATTCTGAGACGCCCTTTTCTCGAAAACGACGCCTACGAATTTTCTTAAACTTTTCTTACTCAAGGTCCTATCGGTTGTCTATATAGTGAATCCAAAATGAAAAGCATTGAAATAATATAGGTGGTCCAAAAATGGCATCAAACTTTGAAAAAAATTGAAAAATCATTAAATTTTTGTAAACGCTCTTTAATTTATTTTTTTTTCCAAAACTACTCAATGGATGTTTCTGACACTTCTGGTACAGAAAGTTAAGTATCGAAAGAACTCCGTAAAGCTATCGCGACAATGATCGTAAAACCGGAAGTAGTCGTAAAAATGTCCGATATTTTGAAAAAAATTAATTTTTTTACGAATACTTTTTTTATTTATGAATATTTTTTGATGATATTTTACACAGGGTTAAAATATCATCGTACTTGAGCAGAAATGAGAAAAAAAATTGTCTCGGTAATTTGCGTTAGCCGCCATCGGCTAATTTAGTTTTTCGTACCCAGAAAAATTATTTATTGTTCGATTTGTATAAAACAAAGTTCATATGCTCCGTGGTCCCAATTGTATTTTTTTTTGTTACGGTGAAATTTTTCTGTCGGCAACGGAAGTGACATAATATTAACAAAAACTACAATTTTGACAGTTCGGTACCACTTTTTGAAAGCAAATATTTTTTTTTTCAAAACTGATATAACTAAAAGGATGCACCCTGCAAAGATGCACAAAATCCTTAGCTCAGATTTATTAATTTCAATTTCATTTTCGGGCAATTTCGAATAAAATGTAAAATAAAGTGTAAAATTCAGTTATTTACAATTCATTCAGCGTCTTCTATTTTGAAATATTTATTTGTAATTTTCATAAACTCGTAGCAATAATCCAGACGAAGAGAATGTATGCGAAAATTAGTTTGTAATATGAGCAGTTGCCGAGAAATATGCAATTTTGCATGCATCACTTTTCACGTTATTTTGCCTATAGAAGAGTGGATTATCATTCGATTTGCAATATTGTTTTTCCATTTGATGCCTAATGCCAATTTGGACTAGGTCAAGCCAATTTTACATTTTCACTGTGACCGGAAATGACGTCATTTGGGCAAAAACTGTATTTTTAACCCAAAAAACAAATATTTTATTCAAATGAATCTGCCTTATAATATTTTTAAAATTATGATATTTGATTCCCATCAACGAATAGAATGAAGCCATACGACCATACAGATACCACAAAATGGTTTCTAAATTGTATGGTTACAGAGAAATAGGCGATCTTCAATAAGTCACTTTTCAAGGTTTTTGGTCTATAAAAGTGTCAATTATTATTCGATTTTTATAATTCTTTTACCATTTGATGCCTTATGCCATTTATGACTTCTATGAACTACGTTAACATTTTCAATATCACCGGAAGTAGTGTAATTTTTGCAAAAAACGTATTTTTAGCCTTCAAAACAAACATTTTTTTGAAGGGATTTATATTTATTATTCGTTTAATTTTATAACGTCTGACTCTAATGGGCAGTAAGACTGAATCAATACCATCATATTGATATCAAGAAAAGGCTTCTAGCATGTTCCCTTGTCGAATAATAACCAATTTTCCGAGGGTCACTTTTTAGTTTTTTACCTTCTTAATTTCAGTTCATGGGTTATAGGTTAATTATTTATTGCCCGATGTCTATGAAAAAAAGTTTGTATTTTGTATGTTGCGAATTTTCGACTTATTTTTCACCTATAAAAATTTCTTTCGGCACCGGAAGTGAGGTAATTTTGCCATAATTTACAATTTTGACCGGTCTTTTCGCCAGCAAATATTACTTTTACATATGATAGAGGGTGTCACTGAAACAAAACAACTAATGTATAGTTTGGTAGCTCAATGGATCGGCTATGGTATAATTAACTTCCTGTATGATTCCTGAAAGCCGGTTCAGTGCTGCTTGCAGGTCTAGTTATTATTATTATTATTATTATTCAGATTCCAATTTGAATAGATCTCAGCAACTACGTGTCGCATCGTTACGATTTCTTCGGTTTTACTGGGAAAGTGGGTGTGACTTAGAGGATAAAGCTATTTTGAACGTTCTGCGACAATGCGAAATGTCCGAAATCACCGAAGTTGTCGTTTTTGAAAATATTGCAGTAATTTTAACAATAATCATTGGATTTTAACTTTCGATTCATTTTGGCATAGCCTGAGACAGGGCACATAGCTACGCTACTTTCGATTTTTGATTTTCGGCAAATCTTCGAAGATATTAGGCGCCAAATTTCGAAAATTTAAAATTTTACAAAAAACTTTTTTATTTATGAATATTTTTTAGTCGTATTGTGCACAGAATTAAAGAATCGTCTGACTAGTGCAAAAATGTTAAAAAATTTTGTCTCAGTAATTTTCCTTGGCCGCCATTGGCTAATTCAGTTTTTCAGTCCTAGATTAATTTTTTATTGTTCGATTTGTATAAAACAAAGTTCATATGCTTCGTTGTATCAATTGTCATTTTTTTTATTACCGAAAGTGTTATCTGTCGGCACCAGAAGTGGCATAATTTTACCAAAAACTACAATTTTGACAGTTATTTTCCTATTTCGAAAACAAATATTATTTTTTGGAAAAATTATTTGACTCAAAGAGTGTGCCCTTTCAAGGCGCAAAAAATGTAGGAAGCAGTTTTTTTAATTTCGATTTCATTTTCGAGCAAATTCGATTAAGAGGCTAAAAATGGTGTAAAATTGACCTATTTAGAACCTATTCAGGCTTTTCAGATTTTAAAATATTTCTTCGTAACTTTTATAAACTTGTAGCTATAATCCATACGAAGAAAATGTATGTTAAAATTCGTTTGTAATATAAGCAGTTACCAAGAAATGGGCAGTTCTGTACAAGTCACTATTTTCGTTATTTTGCCTGTAAAATAGTCAATTATTATTGGATTTTTATAAAAGTGACATCATTTGATTCAAAAAGCATGTAGCGTCATATCAAGTTGATTACAATTTAAAATTGACACCGGAAGTGACATCATTTGGTCAAAAACTGCATTTTAAACTTTTTAAATCAATGTTTTATTCAACCAAGAATAACTTAATATGTATTAATAATTTTAACTTTTGGTTTAAATTCACATATAGACAAAACTCATATGGTCATATAGATATCATAAAATTGTTTCTAACTTGTTCGGTTGCCGAGAAATAGACGGTTTTCTACAGGTCACTTTTGAAGGTTTCGGGGCCATAAAAGTGTCAATTATTATTCGATTTTCATAAACGTTACACCATGTTATACCTAATGCCATTTGGGATTTCATACTGGTAATTTAAGATTTTCATTATCACCGGAAGTAACGTCATTTTGGCAAAAACTGTATTTTTAGCCTTCAAAACAGATATTTTATTCAAATGAGTCTGTTTTGAAATCTTTTTCAAATTATGGTATTTGATGTCAATCAACAAATAGAATGAAGCCATACGATCATACAGATACCACAAAATGGTTTCTAACTTGTACGGTTGCCGAGAAATAGCCGATTTTCTACAAGTCACTTTTCAAGTTTTTTGGTCTTTAAAAGTGGCAATTATTATTCGATTTACATAAAATTTTCACTATATGATATCGTATGCCATTTCTGATTTCATAAAACTAATTGAACATTTTCATAACAACGGGAGTAATTTAATTTTGTCAAGATCATTTACAAGTAACAAATGTATAAAATGAATTGATATTGTTGGATTTGGTTGATTCTGCGTCCATTTTATTTGTGTGCAATGTTAATTTGGAAACCTGTTTAGTGGTTTCGTTGGTACCAGAAGTGACATATGTTCAAGGGTAACTTGGCACCGGAAGTGACATGTTTAAGGGTAACGTGGCACCAGTGAAACCCGTCATTCCTGCATGCAGGTCTAGTATTATCTTATTATTATTATTCTGCATTACTCTTGACATGTAGAAGATATACAGTAAATCCTAATAACGTACCTAGAAACAGAGTGTGTGTGTGTGTGTGGGGGGGGGGGGGGGTAAGGCTTGTTTATTCCCGTTTTTTCATCACTCTACAAAGTTTACCACCATATATTTATTTTATCATCATTATTCTATTTACATATAGACTTACAAAAAATGAAACAAAAAAGACATAAAATGTGTATAAATAATATAAAAAAACAAGGATGATAAATAAAATAAAACCAAGTATGAACAATCCAAACCATTAGTCAAAATTCAAAGTCTTAAAAAACGGTCGAGGTAAAATAGTGCAATCAGCCCATGGACTGTTCACCGTGTACAAAATATACGACAAACAGACTGAGTGGTAACAGGTGTCCGGAAGAGTGTAAAGCCTGGCGCAGACGGTCAACTTTTCGTCGCTTGTTGCTGCAATAGGCAACTACTGGCAACTCCGAGCAATTGGCAACTCGAGGTCTCCCGTGTGCGCTGACTGGCAACGAGAAGCAATTTTTTTCACCGAATGTATCCGGAATGCCGATATCACGTGATCATTCAAAATGGCGCCGCACATACAATATTGCAATAAATCACCTTGATCAGATTATTTTAATTAATTTAGAAAACAATTAATTGAATTTGACTTTTAGTTTCATGACCACTACCGAGTACCGGAGAAAAACAAATATATTTTACCGGTCGTTTCGAAGTGAAAGGCCAGTTCACGGAGACAGACATGTTTTTTTGCACTATCCGAATACTCGGCTGAGCTTACATCATAAAATTCTGGCCGCTCAGCCCACATTTCCACCAACATGTCTTCCATCTCCACGGACCATGTTAATGTTGTTAGCTGTTCCGACGCCGCCATCTTGAAGTATCACATGACAGTAGAGCGCTCGCTGATTGGACAGTTAACCAGTTGCTTGTTGCCTGTTGTCGCCTACCGCCGCAGACGAGCAATTTTGAAGCAACAGATGAACAATTTCTCGGCGACGACCGATTTTCTGTTGTCGAATATCAAACATGTTTGATATTTGGCAACGAGAAGCAACTCGGAGCAACAGCAGGCAACTATTGTTGCCCGTTGGGGCAGACGAGCGATTTTTTCTTTAAACGACCAGCGATTTCACTGTTGCCTGAAAGTTGCTCGAAAAAGTTGCCTGTCTGCGCCTGGCTTAAGCTTACCCTGCCTGGCGCCACACCCGCCATAGCTGAATGCTATACATGAGACGAAATCTCAATAAAATAGCATGATTGGCCAATGGAGTATCAGTATGCAAAATGCACATGATGTGCACTTTTAACGATGTAGTAGACAGTCATAATTAGGGAGATAATAATACGAGAGATACATGTTATATTTACCAATCAAGTCAATGTGACGGTCATAAAACTTTTTACAGGTTTTAATGAGTTTAGTGCGCAAGTATCCTTGTAGTTGAAGCCTAGATGACAGATGCCTCTATGTACTTAAAAAATCAGAATAACAGGATCAAGCTCTCGCGTAACTAATTAGCTGAGACACAAACACTATATAAGCTGGTGATATTGGAATGTTACTAATAAATGGGAAGTTAACGATCGGAAAGACAAAGTCATCACGTTTATGGTACAATGTAACACTAAGTTTATGGCAATTGTCAAAATTTAGATGCAGAACCAAGTTGGAAGCGTGATTGTCACTGTCAGTAGGTTTTTAATTACGAGCTCATCAGAATATATGAATTCGACATAATCACTAAATTTAGGATTATTGAGTGATAAAACATCATCGATACATCGATAAGTGAAATTGAAATATCTGACTAATCGTTTATTAGTTTTTACGAGTGCCTGTTTGTAATCGACGAATAGAGAAATAAATCAGCAGGCAAAGGTGCACAGTTGATGACCATAGGGATACATACCACTGATATATTTCCCCTCCAAATTCAACAAAGATATTATCAATTAAAAAATCCAACATCTGAATTATCTTGTTGGCGGTGAATTTATTTTTGGAATCACTATGGATCTTGACAAAATATGTGGAATTGTAATTAACAACTAGATATTGATATCTTGTAGTTCCTGATTTAGATGAACCGACACTGTGAATAATGTCTTTTAACCGAGTTTTTAATTTACTATGGGGAATTTTTGTGTACAAAGTAGAAAAGTCAAACGTTTGTATAGATGCAACTGAAGCAAGTGATCTAGATTGTAAACCATCAAGTAATTCTTTGGAATTTTTTAATATCCACATCTGATTAATACCACTACGAGAGTATATTTTGTAACAGCATTTTTCAATACATGTACCTTCTTTAACTGCCGTTAGTATAGATGTCATTACTTTTGAAATTGGTTTTGTGGAACAACGGGATTATCCTGCTACAAAACGTTGCTTGTAGGGATGTTTATGCAGTTTAGGTATCCAATATAACAAGGGCAGATATGTATATGTATCTCCACATGGAGCACCAAATGAAGTTAGTAGAGATCTGTGACTGGATATAATTTCATCCTTACTAAGTGTAGTACGTTTACACGTAGCACAACTGATTGATTTCCCAAAACCAAGTTCTTTGAACAGACAGTCATAATAGTATCGTGTACATATCAACACTATGTTATTGGGCGGAACAATGACATACTTGTCATGTAAGGCGTTGAGATTTTCAACAATGCTAACATCATTGAAAATACTGGGGTAGTTATTACAATTATATCATACTTACCAAATTCACGCGCTAGATATCTGGCTATAACAACACTCTCAGCAAACATCCGACCATCAATTTCTAACACAGGTAGCTTACCTGTTGGTAAAGCTGTAATACGTACAACATAAATTATTAGCCATTTGAACTGAAGAGTCGCCTGTCTAACCTCGTGGGTTTTCCTCGGGCCCCCTGGTTGTGACACTATCCTATCGCGGCCGCAAAAAGACGATTGTGACTCTAGGGCTCATGATAATAGGGTGACACTATCGTCCAGGATTGTCTTGGACTTAATCTTCAATTAACTGACTCTGGAACACTTTTTACGTTAACTAAGTTTTTATATCTTTATAACCTCCATAATACAGCAAACTACATCTTGGACTTATTCTTCATACAGCTATGACATTAAATATAAGCTAAATACAAGTTCTCTTTCCCCAGCTTATGTTTTGAGGCGGAGTTTCCTCTCCTCTCAGCTGAGAAGGTTGTGGTGTTCCCAGCCTCCAAAGAAACTTAAACTGTGAATGTTCCTTATAAAGAGGTTACGCGCATGAGTTAGTATTGAGCCCCGTGAAAATTGGCCAGGTAGTTCCTTTATCGGATTCGTCAGCTGCACAGACGCTACCCTGGCTAACCACGTTTCTAACGCATGGAATTACCATATTTGGATTCTCAGACAATGTCATTTCCCTATTTTAAGAGAGAGAGAAATGAAGTTTAACGCCCACTCGACACAAACTAGGTCATTTCTGGACTAACATATGGTTTAATCTTATTTCAATAATTCGCTTGCGCGTAGGGGTATTTAGCAGCGGGGGGAAACCGGGGAGCCTACTCCTTGCTACGTACAACCGGGTATTTGAAACCACGCCAGTTGTTTCAATGGCAGGCCGTATGATACAGCGCGCCCCCCGCACCATTTTAAACTTCCAGACATATTCCTGTTAGCCTAGTTCTTGTTTTCACTAGCTAATAACTTCAATATATTAAGCAAAACTTCTTTTATAGAGAACCCAGATAACGCTACACGGATTCCTCCCACTGCTAAAGACCCTTACGCGCAAGCTAATTATTGAAATAAAATTAAACCATATTTAAGTCCCGAAATGACCCAGTTTGTGTCGAGTGGACGTAAACCCCCATTTTTCCCTTTCTCTGTGAACTGAAGAACACGAAAGTCACGATCCATCCGTCCATTTGCTAGAGTCAGTATGAGCGAAACACGCTGTTAAAAATACGTCCCCTCCTATCAAATTACGTTTCGCCGCCATGACACAGCGTGTTGTGTTGCTCATACTGACTCTAGCGAGGTAAACAAGGTCTTATTTTCTCACTAAGATGTTCATTTCCATTGTACAGGTGACACCCATCGTTTAGCAGTGGAAATTTGCCCAGTCAAATTGGGGCTCAAATTATTTTTGACATGGATTCAATGGGGCAGTCCCTGAACGTTCAGGGTAAGTGTATGAGACCGACGTTCCGAGCTGAACTACATTTAAATATGTTTGAAAAAAAAAACTTTTCACATAACAGCAATATTAACATATTATTTCTACAAAAATAGACTTTCTCTACTTACTTGGTTTGAGGGCTGCCCAGTCTTGGTCATCCCCTTCAGGGCCAACGTCTTCGTATTCAGCCCCAGCAGCGGCAAACACCAATCTAATCAACTCTCCGCGAGCTCGGTATTTTTTAAAGAAATAGTATTTATATTTGTGTGGCATTTTGTTAAACTGATCCAGCTTGGTGTCTATTTATCAATTAACGACAGGTCCAAATTGTGGTCTATATAAAGATGTATGGTGGTCGAGTTTTGTCTTTTATTCTGAAACCTTGTCTTTTATTCTGGAACCTTGTCTTTTATTCAGCCACAACCAACTCGTGATCAACTTTCTGATGAAATACGTTTTAACTCTTATACAATAATCGTAGCGACCTAAACTTGAACTAAACCAGGGGCATTCAAGCAATAATAGTAGGTAAATACGGTACACGTGGTGCATTATGTCAATACAATAGGTGCAGTATCTAGGTCGCTACGATTATTGTATAAGAGTTAAAACGTATTTCATCAGAAAGTTGATCACGAGTTGGTTGTGGCTGAATAAAAGACAAGGTTCCAGAATATAAAAGACAAAACTCGACCACCATATCTCCGGTCCATATTCCTGTTAGCCTAGTTCTTGTTTTCACTAGCTAATAACTTCAATATATGAAGCAAAACCTCTTTTATAGAGAACCCAGATAACGCTATAGTGTTACGCGCAAGCGAATTATTGAAATAAAATTAAACCATATGTTAGTCCCGAGGTGACCTAGTTTGTGTTGAGTGGACGTTAAACCCCATTTCTCTCTCTCTCTCATCTAAATGAGCAGAAATATTTTCTCGTAATTTTAGGTCTAGATGGTCAAACTAACTATGAGAAGTTATTAACAGACACGATTGTAGATAAGATCATCCAGGTACGAGAAATGATTGCTGATCTTTACTACATAAATGATCCAGTAGATATGGTACAAGGGTTAATCAGCGAAATGGATGTATGAGATGTGTTGTTGACGTTTGGGAAAGTAGACGAGGGAGTGATGGTTAGATGTACTATGAATGGTTAGAGTGGCTGTGGTGTTACGGTGAAATACTATGCCGCCACCGTAACACCACAGCTTTATGATTTGTTAGACAGGAGTGAAGGTACGGTAATGATTGTTGTTATGTGGGGACTAGGGAAAGAGGGTGTCGTATTTGCAAACCGTGGATCATAAAGCCACTAACGTGTTTGAAAAACACACTAACACTATGTATGGAATAACAATTACTCGACTTTGAGAGTATCATCGTCGACGAGACTATCATATTCCTGAAGCAATGGCGCGTGAAATCCTTCTCTGGCCATTGCTGGATTGGCTTCTGATACTTGAACTTTTGTGGGATTGTGTCTATTCTGCTCGTTCAATGAAATCTGTCACTAGAGACTGCAACATGACAGTCGTACGTTGAATCGGGGCCTTCCCTAAAACTTTGGACAGTGATTTAAGGTATTAAAAAGGTAAAAGTATGTTCGTTTCCAAACAGTATTGTTTACATTTTATTCGATTGGGGGGTGGGGGTGGGGGGGTGGATGCCGAATGGTTAGCACTGTATAACACAGCCAGTCATTGAATCAACTGGGGTGGTTTCGAATGCCGGTTGTACGCGGCAAGGAGAAGGGTCGCCTGTCCAACCTCGTTGCTTTTCTCCGGGTACTCCGGTTTCCTCCCACTGCTAAAGACCCCTACGCGCGAATTATTGAATTAAAATTAAACCATACGCTAGTCCCGAATTGACCGAGTTTGTGTTGCGCATATTTTAAGTAAAATAGACACATGCAAATTTTCTATTATTTGTTTTTCTTTTTCAGGCTGAAGCAGAGAAGAAATTTGTAGAAGAACAATTACCCCCTGCTCTCAGCTTTCTGGAAAAATTTGTGGAGAAAAACGAAAACACGGGAGGTTTTCTGGTCGGCGATAAGGTGATAGACGAGTTATATTTATATTGTTTTGTCCATCGATTACAAACCTGAGTAAATTCCGCACACCCATTGCGGGAACTTTGCAGCTTCTGGATTTGATCAATTGTTTTTTTATAAAAAAAATTCGATTAGCCTAACTAAATGTGCTGTTCAGAACAAACTGAATGAAATGACTTCAGTTATATATTAATAGTTTTTCCTGCCTTGTTTGTTTTTAAATTATCCGTTTTAAACATTATTTAATATTCTACGTTTGTCGGTAGCGTTAAAATTACTGGGAAAAACCCGGAGTGAAGTTAATTTACTGTCTAAAATACCACGGGAAAGGGGTCACCGTATAGGTTGGAAAGATCTACTTCGTTCTAGTCAATACAGAGTTATCCCCCTTTAGTTTAATTGAATAATGGTTATTGGTGTATATCTGTTTTCTGGATCTGGAACTCCTGTTGTAATTTTTCGCTAATGTTATTCATGGCTTTCTTGTCAACAATTAAACAAACTAACTAAATAATCCGTTATTTCGTATCTCTGTTTTGTGTACCAGGAACTATTCCCCTAGCGCTAAACATCCTGGTTTTCGTCGCTATTGTTTATCTTGTGTACGGTTGTCCTCTAAAACATCGTATGACTTCGTCCAATCAACTACAATCAGCATGGCACTTGGACGATTCCGCATCGATTGACTGATTTCTGATATGATTTTTCAATTCCCATATCACAGTGAAGACATTATACGCAGCTTCTTGTCCCGAAGCAATGGCCCGAAAAATGGCCATTGCTGGATTGGCTTCTGATAATTGAACATTTGAGGGAGTGTGTCTATTCTTCCCATTCTATCAAATGTATAACAAGTACAACAATATTACAGTCCTACGTTTAATCTGGGTCTTCCCAAAAACTGTGGACAGTGATTTAAAGTATTAAAAACGGATTGCTGGATTGGCTTCTGATAGTATGCGCCCTATTCATCAAATGTAATGATAGTATGCGCCCTATTCATCAACTATAATCATAATATGCACCCTATTCATCAAATATAATGATAGTATGCGCCGTATTCATCAAATATAATGATAGTATGCGCCCTATTCATCAAGTATAATGATAGTATACGCCCTCTCCATCAAATATAATGATAGTATACGCCTTATTCATCAAATATAATGATAGTTTGCGCCTTATTGATGAAAACAAAACAACTTTAAATAAAGTAGCTGAGCACAAATTGTAATATTTGCCAATGAAAGATTGTATTGTTAAAACATTTTTTTTAATTTTAAGTATTTATAAATAGGATCCAAGATAACTTGAATCATTATTGACATTCTATTCTTGCTTCATTTTTCTTACATTTATTAATATGTAAATTATTTATTATTTTAGGTTACCTGGGCGGATCTGGCTGTTTTTGATATTTTGGAAATGGTGGTAAAACAAAATCCAGACATTTTAGCGAAGTATCCAAAATTAGCTGCCAATTTCAAGTTGGTTCCAACGTTATCAAGACTCTCTGAATATCTGAAATCTCGACCAGCTACCGACGTGTGAACCACAACAATTTTAAACGATCATAAAATTATTAACTTGATAACGTTGAGAGAATACTCTTCGAAACTTCGCCTAAATAAATAAGTAGCCGCTTTTCCATAAGTGTTGTTACAGTTTAGTTGTGTTGTAAATACTTCAAATGGGTCTCTGAATATCTGAAATCTCGAATAGGGGCCTGTTTCATGACAATTTAACAAAGTTAAAGTCCTAGATTTAGTGATTTGATTGGATAATAGAAGATTGATTTTAGTGCTTTGCCAATCGAAATTTAAGAATCTACTCAAATATGTGTTTTATCTTTAGTTAAAATCAGTCACTGGACTCTAAACAGTTATAAAATATTTGTAAATGTTTTAAATGGATTTTAATCATTTTGAGTTAAACTGATTTTTTTTTATTTCCACGTTTTTAATGAAACGAAATATAATCTATTTTGATTTTTTTTAGAACAATTACATCTATTTTTTTCATACTGTGACATTAATATTTCAAGTCGAACAATTAAATCTATTAATATTTCAAGTCGACTAGTTAAATCTATTTTTATTTTCCCCGTACTGAAATGACATTTAGTAAGTGAATAGAGTAATATAAAAAACACATAATTATAGAAAACGACTACTACTGTATTTTAAGTCGACTGTTCTGTCTATATATATTTGCCTCATGTCTGTATTATTGTAATAGCTTGAGAACGCAGAGAGGATATACTTCATAACGTCGTTTTAGAATACACTATGGTAGCTGTTTTCCAGAAATATCTGTTTTTGTTGTTGCATCTATTATTGTTAGATGTCCTTATTACACTACACTTGCGTTACGGGGGCTGACGGAAAAGTTCTAAGCCCTAAAAGGATAGACCAATTAGGCACCAAGGTGAATGAATCATAGACATAAAAACAGCACTTGTAGTGTTATTATTGTCTTCGTACCAGACCGTCTTGTGAACTTACCCATCGATATCTCCAGAATTGGACTAAACTTGTTATGAACAGTCACCTAGTATCTTAACACAGATACATGTATCTTAACACAGATACATGCCAACATTGGTTGGTTATGACGTTCCTATGGAATATAAAAGTGGCAGAGAGATCCTTTACGATAAATCGCATCCGGGAAGTCCATCAGCAGCAACCAGAAAATATTACCCGGGTGAATGACACGGGGATGACATCACGTCATAATGTCAGTGTACTTATGGGCATGATTTATGAATGACAAATTTTTCTGCAAAATGTTTGTCAATGCCCTTGACTGCAGATCAGCCACATTTGCGACGCTTTTGAAGCAGATCCTCGTTGGCAAGATTTGGCTACGTCAAACTGCTACCGATGGCTAAAATATGCAACGGTACAAGTAGCTCCTCATTTTCCTAGTTGTGGAAGACCATGGGTGGGGGGGGGGCTGAAGAAAATTTCTTGCCGACATGCATCCATGCAACATCGGTTGGCAAGCGTGTGTACTATATAGAAAAATATGTGGAAACCAAAAGCTTTTATATGAGACCGTGGGAGGATATATGACAATTTTTAAAAGAACTGTCACTAGGTAAGTGAACTCGAAAAGTCCCTACAATACCAGGTATTTTATTACAAATACAATGTACGGGCTATTTCTATTTTTCTCTTATCCAGTGACATTCAATTATTTTGTGAATTGTCACATATTCTCTCACAGCGAAGGAAATATTAGTGAGTAGAATTCGCCCGTGTATCTGTTATTCCTCGTTACTTTGGTCAGTTATATAGAATGATAACTCGTGTTTTCGATTTGTGTTCTTCGTCATTTCCGTTTCTGGAAATCATAGTTTCGCACGTACCTTAGCAACGATTGCTGTGTAGCAATTAAATTTGGGACCCGTTCAACTAGTTTGACATTGGTTGACATTAATATTGTCCTTTAAGTTTGTATGGGGAGGGGGAGATGGCCGAGTGGTTAGCACGTGCGTGCTGTATCATAAAACCGGTCATTGAGTCAACTGGCGTGGTTTCGAATCCTCGGTTGTACGTGACAAGGAGTAGGGTCGCCTGTCCTACCTCGTGGGTTTTCTCCGGTTTCCTCCCACTGCTAAAAACCTTTACTCGCAAGCGAATTATTGAAATAAAATTAAACCATGTTATTCCCAAAGTGACCTAGTTTGTGTCGAGTTGACGTTAAACCGAATTTCTCTCTCTCTCTCTCTCTCTCTCTCCCCTCTCTCTCTCTCCCCCTCTCTCTCTCTCTCTCTCTCTCTCTCTCTCTTGTATGGTGCGATGTCGCTAGACGAACTGGTATATTATCATTCCAAATTTATTTCTAGATTGATAAAACTAATTCTACAATAACTTATTAACTGATATTACCTTTTTTGTTGACAAACAATCGCAGAACATTTTCAAACAATTATCTCTCAAACAATAAATCCAATTACTAATTTACAGAAATGGCTGACACTTTATCTTATGAAAATTAGCAGCCTCTTCAACCATCTTGAATTTTTTCAGGTCAAGGCTGTACACACCTTTATTCACAAGTTGTCGTGTTTTAACATAATGTTCCTTTATCATAGAGCTGCAATATTTATTTTTATTTTTACACCACGTAGTAAGGTGTTCTTGTTTCACTGTATTACAGAATTCAAACAATACCCACATTACATTTGTTTTAAATGGTTCACACATTTGTTTTATATTTTGTTCCATGTTAAGTACCGTGTTATCAACCGCTGCACAATAAGCCTGTCGATTTACTTTATTTTTATCATCTTTATAATATTTGTCGTGTAATGTCACGTGGAAATCGGGTGTTAAATCGGGAGAAGTTAATTCGTGACCTGGGATCAAATGAAGTTTGTTGTATTTCTTTAAATCTACATTTCCAATATCAATATGCCAATCATATCTCCCCTTTTCAAAATAATACGCATACGTCATAATAATATTTACTGGGCTCATAATTCCAGAATCTTGTGATCCTACTTGAATATAAGCTTCTTCCCACGTGGAAACGTTGAGATATTTTAAGATGTAATTTCTACAATTGGTTATTGTGTCTCTCCAGATATACACCGGAAAAAAGGTCATAAAGTCTGAAGGCATGCGTTTCCCGATCATTTTTTCAGCACAATTGTCCCAATGCCCTATCCATGAATACTGAAACGTGTTCATTCCTTTCACGCGCAATTTATTTCCGGTAAGAATATTGTCACGGGTTACTGGAGTAGTAAACTTTCCATCAGTATCAATCCAAGCTACTATCGGTGTTGAAATGAATTTGTCCATAATAAAACTAGAATACAATTGACGATTGTAACCACGTGATCTATATTTGGAGACAGTTAAAACACGTTTGTTAGTAGGCAGAGGTTCATAGTAAACACTTATATTTACTCCCAGCTGATCCTGATATTTTTGAAGGTTCTCCGCGAATTTGTGATCCTGTTTGGATTCTTTGTCCAGTATCAGTCCCAGATTCCCTAGCTGGCTTGACCAATACAAGGTCAGACTTCTCAACATCGTACAATAGAAATATTCTAAAAGTTTTTGCGCAGTACTTGACATTCTAACTGTTAACGTTATATCCGGAATGTCTTTAAAATATGGGACTTTCGCATGATTAGATGCTGGGTGCGTGCTGGGAATCTGGTGATGTGTCGGAGCCTCCATACGACCAGTTGTTGGTTGGATATAGGACTTGGTATGATCTGCCAGAGCCTCCATACGACCAGTTGTTGGTTGGATATAGGGCTTGGTATGATCTGCCAGAGCCTCCATACGACCAGTTGTTGGTTGGATATAGGACTTGGTATGATCTGCCAGAGCCTCCATACGACCAGTTGTTGGTTGGATATAGGGCTTGGTGTGATGTTTCGGAGCCTCCATACGACCAGTTGTTAGGTGGATATATGGCGTGGTGTGATGTACCGGAGCAGTCGCCTTACCACTACTTGTTGAGTGGATATAGGACGGTATATTTGGCCTATATTGATGAAAGTATATAAAACTGACTGTTAACAAGATGGCCACGAGGGAAAGGAATTTCAATGTTTTCATCTTACTCTGAAAAGGAAAAAAAAAATGAAGGGGGATAATTGCTATTTTTTAATAAAGTAAATTGGTGTTAAAAAATAGGAATTATGTACATGTACTGTCTGCAATCTAAAATATGTAAGTGTAAAAGTATGGAAGCGTTTAGGTGAGAATTACCCCATTATCTAACTTATCCCATTACGTAAGACTATAATATTCTCCAATTAGACTAGGGATACACCATAGCATGTATCCAATCTATATATGTTATTCTGCAGTGATATTGACTGGCGAGTTTAGCTCAATGTCGTCTATCACTTGCGCTTGTGTAGATTGGTAGCCCAATCAAATCATGTTAAAACTTGTCATCTCTAGTTATTGTTCTAAACTTAAATAATGGGGGAGACTAAAGATATTAAAGGGAACATTAAGGGGATGCTCGATTCACAGTTCTGGAATTAAATCCCCAAACTGGTGTCAATCGAGTGAAAAGGAGAATTTCGGAGTACAACGCATGCGTCGAGTGTATAAAAAATATCTCAACCAACCATGACAGCTGAAACATATTTTTTTACCTAGGAATACGTCACGATTCTACTCACTCCACCTCAGCTGTCGGGACTGGCAGAACTGTAATAGGACTGAATTCCGCGTCACTCGATTGTGATTCTGTCGATTCGGGACGTTCTGTACTGTGAATCGGGCATCCCCTAAATAATGACGTTCAGAATGTGTAAAAAGACCACGCCTACAAGTGTCATCAAACGATGATATAACTAGTATAAATTCAATCATGAAAGCTTTAAAATCTTCTTTCTACGATCATTTGAGGTGTGATCAAACTACGAGATATTTAATGGCATGTTTACAGTCTGGAATTATTGAATCCATGTCATTAAAGCTGGAATTTCATATTTTCTAAGAAAGTCAAAACATAATTATTTCAATGTCTTTTGCTCAAAAGGTTGTCAACTCACTATTTTACGATCATGAACATAAGTTCCCAGGCATTAAATTCAATGAGACGGGCAATAATAACACAATTACCTCCCTTGTTTTCCATTCACCCCCCATGGAATGGCCATCTTCAAACGTTTGAATTTGAAGTTGAAAATGATATTTTTGCCAATTTTGCAACTGATAATAGGATTATTCTTTAACAGGGTAGGACTGTTTATAGATATAATCTATTTTAGGGCTTTAATTTAATACATTTTAAAAAAATAACTTAAAAATATGAAATTGCATCTTTAACAATACAGTTCTTAAAGATGTCGAGTCGCCCAGAATAATAATAATAAAATTGTCACTCACATTTTGTTGGTCAAAAACTGGAATCTAATCGTAAAATAAATGTACGTTTTATAAGCTAGAGACAGACCGGACTCTAAACATCCTACAAAATATTTTGAAGCACTAACAAGAAATATCTTTAAAATGAAAAATATTGGAATTATGAAAGATGTTAATTTGCCCAATGTAGGATTGATCACAGGCACCGTTAGTTCCTTTTGGAAATGTCTTTGAGCGGACGATGCCCACTGACAGTTCCTGTCGGACCTTATATAGATGCAATGTGAAAATACCGCTCAAACCCGCCTCTGGTCTTAAGGCTATTTTGGAATCCTTACCTACTATTTTCAACTTGATTCTACTTTATTCGCCAAATGCACCATTTCTTGCCACAGCTGTTACATATTTATTATGATTCCAACACTATTTTCAAATAGAATTCTGCGATTAAAAACATATACAAAGATCTATTACGAGACCCAAACATGCGTTTATTGCATCCCTAAATTCTGCTTGAGACAAATATTGAATTATTGAAAATCTGTGTCAAATATAGTGATAACTGATCCCTTTTGGTGGAAAGTAAAGAATCACGGTGAAAAATGGAAGGTATGGTTTCTAAAACAGCCTGGGAATACAGGTGTGGAAGGGCGGTATTTTTTTCCGTATTTTCATATTGCAGCTATATAAGGCCGGATAGGAACTATCAGTGGACATTATCTGATCAGAGTCAGTTCCTAAAGGAACTAAAAAAACCGTTAACTTTGGGTTGAACTTGGCACTGACTTTTAGTATCTGTTTCAAGGTAGTAGGGACAGAGAACAGGGAGAGAGATGGGGGGGGGGATTAACGTCCACTCGACACAAACTTGGTCATTTCGAGACTAGCATATGGTTTAATTTTATTTCAATAGGGGTCTTTAGCAGTGGGAGGAAAGTGGAGGACAAGGAAAAAACCCACGACGTTGGAAATGCGACCCTACTCCTTGTCACGTACAACCGCGGATTCGAAACCACGACAGTTGACTCGGTGACAGGCTTTATGATACAACGCACAGAGAGAATACAGAGAATGTGGTATTCATGTTTGACTGCTTTAGTAAGTTGCTGATTTAGTATGTTAAAAAAGAGTTCGTAAAATAGGGTAAAATAATTTTGATGGGGAATTTGTCTGGTTTCTGGTAGTCTCTCTTTGGTATTTGTTGTCGTTTCATCAGTTAATTAAATATACTATGTAAGATTTAGATAAAGAGCTGGTCATTCCTTCTATGTTACCACAAAAAAGGATAATGCAACATATTGGAAATTTTTAAGTAGCGAAGTTTTCTGATCAACTTAAAATCTCGAGTATCCGATGGTATTGAGAGTTGATTGTAGTCTTGTTTTGTTCATTAATGTATAATGTAAATATTTTAGATAACATCTCAGGCCTACATGAAGACCTGCAATAGGCAGAGTTAGCACTTGCATAAAATATGATGTGGTGATTAGTCTTATTCAGGTTACAAAATACATTTCGTAAATGAATTAAATCTTCCAGAAGGAATTCGGGTTCACAAATATATATAGGTTACCATCGTCCATGTTCCTGTAATCAGTCCAACATGTGTTACGGTATACAGTGAACTATGAACGAAATTTGTCAGGGCGAAGAGACTATTGCCTACTCTTATATCATCCCATCCGACGGTTGTCCTTGAAAGACGCCTGCACCCACCACTGACAAGGGGAAACCGTGTCGGAGAACCATGATGAACTTTTTCGGTCAATGCAAGGTTCGAACATGCGACCTCCAGACTAGCAAGCTGGTGTATTTTATTGGATACATTTATTTATTCAACACAATATAACACATAAATGTGCAATTTACTGGGAAATATTTAAAATAAAAGGAAGATAATAATTTTAATGTAGGGGTACATGCTAACAGTGCCGGACTGTTTAGAAAATTGGCAACTACAAACCCATTTTCCAAGCATTTAAGACCAAAGCAATTTTTTGATTTGCTGATACACATGTACAATAAGATATCAGATGAGCAACCACTATCTTTAGATTAATTTGAGCTTTTTTTCTCTTTTATTTCTTCTTTTTTATAGGCTTAGGTCAACTTTTTTTAATGCGCTTAGGCCCACCTGTTTTCTTTTTTCTTTACCTTTATGGACTTAGGTCCACTTTTTTAAATGAGATTTGGCCCGCATGTCACGGGCCCAGTCCGGCTCTTCTTGCTAAAAAAAGTTTTCAAATTTGTAAATCATATTTGTTTTTTGCATGTAATGGCACAGATATCCGCAATGATGGGATAAGATTTCCTTAAATCATATACAAACAATTATTCATATTAAAAGAGAGCCTGGTATACACGTCATTATGCTTATGCTATACGATGAAAAAACGATATTATGGAAATACTCACCTAACTGCCGTTGCTCCCAAATCAAGCGCTTGATAAATTCCTAAGAAACTCTTAAATTATTTATAACATAAAGAAGATAGGATATTAAAATTTGATTTTATATATGACTTTATTTTTACGAGTATCCGTGCAATCAGTGATATTTTCATTGTTAGTAAAATTTGATAGACTGACGATCGATGGTTTCCATATAAAGCTCCTATGTAATCGCCCAAACTCAAACGATCGTAATTGTGGCGCTTTGTTTTGGGTACAACACGTAATTGCCAAAATACCCGTCAAATTTAAACCAACCTCGCTTCAGTGTGTCGGATTCGTCATCTGTCGAAATTACAAGTAAATGTTCAATTTTTTCAAGAGAGAACTGTTTTTATCCGTTGGGATATTTAGTTTTGCAATGGATTTTATTTAACCTGGGGTGATTTTAAACACATAGGTACGTTTATAATAACCAAAGCAGAGTAGTTTGTTCATAATCGAAGCAACTCGTTTATTATTTACCACGGGTCACACAATAGCTTCCTTTACCCATTATTCATCAAGTCATCTACGACCAATTCTATTTACACCTCGTCAATTAAAGGTAACGGGTTTACCAAATTAATCAAATCTATAGTGATATGGAAGAGTAAATATTTTGACAAAATAAATATGGTTTATGTGACATCAAAAGCGTTTTATAGCAGAAGCGCTGGAGGCGCTAGCCTCCTCGCGAAAAAAAATCAAATATGTTGAAAAAGAAAACGAGAGAAAAATGCTATAACCGATGAGAAAAATGAAAATGTACCATAGTTACAGAGGGTCCTAAAGGCAGACAAACTGGTTCCATGTCTAACAAAAGCCCCCCCCCTCCCCTCCCCGGCCAATGAAAAGGGCCGCGAATCCGAGTCAATCGTTTTCTATACACTGCTACAGTCGAATCCACTACTGAAAGAGAATGCAGTCATTGCATTGGCATGAAAATCACCAATCAAAACATCCCCTCTTCTGAAAACCTTCTGATAAGCTATTCAGGAAAGCGATGGCTAGGCCGCCCCGTCTGGGTCTGGCTTGGCGGAGCGATGATTTCCTTGCTGAATAGATTTCCAGGATTACGCATGCTGCTTTCACAATAGGCCCACTCCACCATATTCCATTAATTATTATTTGTTTGACTTCCCGGTTAGACGAGTATTGAATTAGGTCCGGGCCCACAGATTAAACCGGTCTCAAGGGGTCTGGAGGATATGTCAGAATGCACCAAAATGTTTTCTATTTTGCGAAATTTCTCGACCTCCGGTGGCCAGAGCATAGACCCCTTCCGCGAAAGAGGGTCCTCAAAATAGTATAGCGTCCGTCATGATATCATTAAATTTAAGGTAAACAAATTCTCAAAAGAATATACCAAAAATAAATAAATAGAACAGCCTTGGTTAAGGAACTACAGTAGAATCCGTATAAGCAGCCACTCCTATTCAGTGACATCTCCTTGTAAGCGGTCCCAATAAATTCCCCCCGTAAAAATTCTATTGTTTCATCTTTTTATTCAACGGCCACTCCTCTAACGCTGCCAGCGGTCACTATTTTGCTAATAAATTTAACAAAACATCGCCCAATGCTTAATGCAGATTCTACTGTAATCGAGTTTGAAACCCTTTTCAATAAACATAGTCAGATTAAACCACATGTCTATATTTCGTTCCGTTTTTTTTATAATTTCGATGGCCTACAAGATCTGACCAGTTGTGCTGGATGTTGCGTCAGGGGCCACGTGAGCCGTCTGTCATCCCATGACGTCAGACATTGATTACCCAATCAGCATTAACGTGTCATAACAGACCGTTTCATTGACTAATTCCAAACATCAACTACAACATCTCTTATATTACAACTCTTCCGGATCTTGGTGTCGAGAAGACCAGTAAGACGGAATTCAAAATATAAAAATGAAACGAATTAGAATCTAGTGTGATGTAATAATATTGGATTAAACAAGAAGTTAGAGTCATTAAAATTATCGAAAACTTTTATGATCAATATACTGAGGTTGAGATTTCATAAATTTATATTATAGGTACACGGGGAGCAATATTTAGTGTAACCAAACTTGGCATGACTGTGGTGAAACAACACAAAAATATATATTTAAACTTAGAAAAAGGAGAAAAGGGTGCCACTGCAATAAAGTAGCTTAACAAATCAGACGTCTCATTTATAGGCTTGGGGCCTCTAAATGAGAGAGAGAGATGGGGTTTAACGTCCACTCGACACAAGCCAGGTCATTTCCGGACTAACATATATTTTGATTTTATTTCAGTAATTCGCCTGTGCATAGAGGTCTTTAGCAGTGGGAGGAAACCAGAGGACACGGAGAAACCCCACGAGGCCGACAGGCGACCCTACAAAAAAAAAGCTAAATGAATGTCAGAAAGATTTATTTGATTAATAATTGACCACCTCAGAAAGCCTCAAATTCGTTTAAAATGGATCTCAGAGATTTGATCTCATCACAGCTGAAACTGATGGCCAATATTCCCCTCACAGTACACTATGACGTATGCCTGTCTTTATTAGCCCAGTCAACCTCGTGGGTTTCCTCCGGGCACTCCGGTTTACTCCCACTGCTAAAAACCCCTACACGCAAGCGAATTATTGAAATAAAATTAAACCATATGTTAGTCCCGAAATGACCTAATTTGTGTTGAGTGGACGTTAAACCCCATTTCTCTCTTTCTCTCTCTCATTAGCCCAGTTTGAAGCAGAACAGTAGGACGTTAAACCCTACTCCATTTCATTGTTGACATGATATGCTAATCATTGATATTCAATTATTGATTAATAGAAAATTAATTGTTACTTGTCATTTTCGTCACCAGACGTTATTAATTTTGTTACAGTTCAGATTTTCCAAAATATGGATTTAGGATTCAAATGTTAATTTCAGTTGACAAATGTCAAAATGAAGAAATAATAGTTAGGACTATGAATTAAGAATAAAGAGCTGTTGGATCGTCCAGTCCTCACAAGTTTAAAATTACCCGACCTCTCTTCATGTAAATCCGCCCCAGGGTCTTGGTATTGAAAAATAATTCAATCTGATAACGTCTTACAGATAATAATAATTAAGTCCATTTATATCGCGCCATTTTAACACATAGTCGTGGTTATATCGTACAAATATTTCTCAAGTAATAGTATAGTATAGTTGCATTTAAGTTAAAAAAGTATTGTCGCCTTTCACACCGACTAACCTTGTTTGATTTAGTACCTAAGTAAATATTGTAGCGACCTCATTGCGATAAATTTCAAACTATAACCTATAGAGTTTCATCGACCTTTTGATAAAGCCTATTGAAACACAAAATTCGAACTATTTTGGGGACACAGATTTTTTTATTTATGGATATTTTGTATGATAGTTTGTAAGATTTGTAGCATATCCCTTATTCGTAATATTACAGAAATTTCCTACGTAGTTCCAGTTAGTAGAACAGAATAATATGATCTTCATTTGTAAAATTTATTACATTTCATTTTGGTACCTTATTATACTTAGGAATAAGCCGAGTTGGCGTTTAACACCTCTCTCTCTCTCTCTTAAGAAGAGGGGGGGATTGGGATGGCCTAGTGGTCTAGAGTGCCGCGCTTCGACCTCTAGCTGGCCGGTCACCTCTGGCTCGCGGCTGTGGTTTCGAGCCCTGGTGTGAGCGTATGTGGCATGGAGATAGGGGCGCCTTCTCAACCTCGTGGGTTTCCTCCGGGCACTCCGGTTTCCTCCCACTGCTAAAGACCCCTACGCGCAAGCGAATTATTGAAATAAAATTTTAAAAAAACATATATTAGTCCCGAAATGACCTAGTTTGTGTTGAGTGGATGTTAAACCCCATTTCTCTCTCTCTCTCTCTCTCTTAAGAAGATTGGTGGAGGTCGTGCGTATCTTATATTGCTCAACGCCCTTATGATTTAAAACTTGCTTCCAAACTAACAACTCACTCTCACTGATAGATATTGACCCTACCACACAAGCACCGATCCACGCTTACAGAGTAATCACGTGTTGGCATATTTTCGGTCATAATTCAATTTTAAAATTACATCAATGGGGATTAGATAACGAGTTGGCAGTTATCACTTTAATAGTTAAAAATACATAACGCAAAGGACAATTTGCTGAAAATTTCAGTCAAATGGATTAACTATGAACCGAGAACGAAGCGAATGAAAATTCTGCTTAGCCTCGATCATCATTACTGAAGTCGAGAAGACAAAACTAATAGTTTCGATTACTCAGTTAATCGTTAATCACAAATATCGCAGGCTATCCTTGACATCGAGAGTCAATCATGGTCTGGATAAGACAATTAATGTCTAATTACATGTAATAGTTTTTATAACATTTCAGGCCTAAAGAAAGACATATACATTAGGCCGATTGTGCTTTTACATAATATATATGTTTAAATAACCAACCTTTAAATATGCTAATTCCCGCGTATTGCGGATGTTGCGTCACACCGTAAATGTTATATAAATTTATTAGACATTTAATAACATGACTACCTTATTATATGCCATTGGATGGATCAGATTGTATATTTATAGAACGGTTCGGCAAAACTACATCCATTGATAACTTCCTTCCAAAAAATGAAATTTGAATAGAATTTTCAATATATTAATTTTGCATTATCTATTTTTTAACAATTAAAGCGAGTAATACCAACTCTTTATATCTAATACATGTATATAATCGTATTGCTTACCGTATATATATTTTGGTTCTGTTTCCCTGGTGTCCCTCAATAAGAAATACTCTTGTATCTTATATGATAGTCGCGATCAAAATACCTTATTATCCAGAGATTCACGGTGCTCCTCAGTTAGAAATATCTGTAGTTTATATGATAGTCGCGAACAGAATATCTTATTATCCACACCAGCATTGTATTATTTGTCAAGTAATAGTACGGTCCACTTGACATCTATTTATCTACGCATGTGAAATATTCTTTTATTGGATTTCCATATTCACAATGTCTGAATAGGGTGGGTTAACATATGAATAAACAAAATGGCGTATAGACATAGTTAAAGACATAGGAACAAAATGAAATGAAATGGGGTTTAACGTCCTACTGTTCGACTCCTAACCTGGGCAAATGCAGACAGACATACGCCATACAGTGTATACTATGACGGGAATTCTTGCCCGGGCGACCTCGGTTTTTCATCCCATCCGGGCGACTAGACAACTGTCATTTTCAGGTCCTCCGTCCTGTATGAGCTTACCCGGTCAATGCTGGGAACCAACACCCGACCGCCAGGCTAGTGATTCAGCGTTTTACCTACTTGGCCACGTGATCCCCCGACATAGTAAAGAAAGCTATAATCATGACGTATTAATAAACACACAGAAAATTGTATCGCAGATGTATACTCTCCCCAAAAAGAAACGCAAAGGACCGCGGATAACTTAGCAGTACCTTATGACTGATGTATCAAGTTGTGGTTCTTAATGTTCAACGTACGCTTCCACCGAAGGTGATATCGCAGACAAACTGATGTATCAAGTACAATCACATATGATTAATCTATTAGTCGTGTTTTTTATATCGTACATTATTAGATCAATGGTTATTTATGTCAACACTTGTATTGACCTAGTTCCAAATAAAACAGAATCAGAACAGTGTTTTCTTATAGAATACATATTTGCGAAAACAATATATATATATATATATATATATATATATATATATATTATATATACCCAACCGTAAACATTACTGATCAAGCCTTTTCTTTAATAATCTCTTCAATCCATCTAGCATCATAGTCCCGAGTGCTGCAGAATTTGTAATTTATATGTCTACATAATATATATTACTACCCGTATCTATTTTGTGTGCGCATATTGTTTTTTTTTCTATCCTGTTTTTAATTTCTATATATGTATAATGTATGTATGGTTTTCATTGTTGTCTGTAAATTGATGCCCGTTCTTTTTTATTCTATACGGGGGGGTTAGGATGGCCTAGTGGTCTAGAGTGCCGCGCTTCGACCTCTAGCTGGCCGGTCACCTCTGGCTTGCGGTAGTGGTTTCGAGCCCTGGTGTGAGCGTATGTGGCATGGAGATAGGGGCGCCGTCTCAACCTCGTGGGTTTCCTCCGGGGACTCCGGTTTCCTCCCACTGCTAAAGACCCCTAGGCGCAAGCGAATTATTGAAATAAAGTTAAACCATATATTAGTCCCGAAATGACCTAGTTTGTGTTGAGTGGACGTTAAACCCCATTTCTCTCTCTCTCTCTCTCTTTATTCTATACGCATTAACACATTCGTTAGTGTAATGGTTGACGTTACTGATTAACAGTTGCGCACACCTCTACACTACGACCGCCTTTACATGTAGATGGGTGACCCAAGAGACGCAGATATACCCAAGACCAGGTTGTCGTCATTGGTTTCATGTTGACGTATTATTCCGTCGCCCTGACTCTCTACAGGTCACAATTCTTATCCAATTTTGGCAAAAACTTGAAATATAGGTTTATCCCCATACGATCTCGGCTGCTTTCGATATTGGCATGTATCGGATCGAAACTTCCTGGCTTATGGCCCCTGATTGTCCGCAAAACTCACGGATTGTGGCCCCTGATTGTCCACAAAAATCACCTATTTAGCTTGTGGACCCTATAGAGGTCACAATTTGGAGCCGACTTTGATGAAACTGGACATGTCTGTTTATAACCTACAGATCTTTGCTCCTTTCGATATCTGTGCCCAACGGATCGTAACTAACTGAATTATATCCCCTGATTGTCCGAAAAATCGCCTTTGTAGCTTATGGTCCCTCTGGAGGTCACAATTATTACCCGAGTTAAACAAAAAATGTTTGATTATATCACCGTTACACTGTAATGAAGGTTGGGTTCGAATTTCGTAAAAATCGGTCCAAAATTGACGGACAAAATTGCCACCGCTTGTACGAGAATAGTGTAAAAGTATGGTATATCAAAATATGGTATATGGTATAATTCGGTTTTGATGAAACTTGGAATGCATGTTTATGGACTAAAGATCTTGGTTCCTTGGGATATTTGCGCTGCGCATTTCCGATCGTAACTTCCTGAATTATGGCCCCTGATTGTACGAAAAATCGCCTTTATTAGCTTGTGGTCCCCCTGGAGGTCACAATTATTATCCAATTTAAATAAAAACATGTTTAATTATATCACTGTTATGGAGATCCAGTTCGAATTTCATGAACACCTGACGAAAATTGCCGAACAAAATGGCCACCGCTTTTACGGGAATAGTGTAAAACTATGGTATATAAGGTTGTGGGTCCTGTAGAGGTCACAATTTTAATCCAGTTGTGATGAAACTAGAAATTCATGTTTTTAACCCAAAGAACTTGCGCATATCGAAGTGTTGATTCATTAATTATGGCCCTTGATTGTAGGAAAAACACTTTCATTTTATTTTGTCCTCTATCTCTCGAAAATGTGTGTGTATCCTGACTGACAGCCGCAGGTTTCGGAAAGAAGCAGCTCTCTGACGCATACGTTGGGCTAACAATGTGACAAGAAACGAACCCGATAATCCAGGAAGCTGAAAGTTTGACGTCATATTAAAATGTGTATTGCCTCTTCAGGATAGACAAACTTCGATTTAATTGAAGTTTATCAATCAATGGGAAATTGAGTCCGGACAGCGGCACTGCAGCCTAATCTTATATCGATTTCTAACTGCCCAGGGCCATATGTAAGATTTACGGCTAGCGGCGGGGTTTGGTCCACACTCCCAGAAAATTTTGAAAATTAAAATGGAAGTCGAGGTGTGAATTTCGGCGGCACTATTCCTCATTTGGATGCGAAACACACCAATATGAGAAACTGCCAGTCCTCTAAGCTAGAACTAGTCACCAGGTACTTCATGAATAGATCAAAATTAGACATCAAGATGAACACTAATCGTATAATCCCAATATGATAACAGGATCCAGACCATGAGTGTAATGTAAACGATTTGCCAACCAATGCCTGATTACAACTAAGGGGTTGGGATGGCCTAGTGGTCGAGAGTGCCGCGCTTCGACCTCTAGCTGGCCGGACACCTCTGTCTTACGGCTGTGGTTTCGACCCCTGGTGTGAGCGTATGAGGCATGGAGATAGGGGCGCCTTCTCAACCACGCGGGTTTCCTCTGGTCACTCCGGTTTCCTCCCACTGCTAAAGACCCCTACGCGCAAGCCAATTATTGGAATAAAATTGTACCACGTGTTAGCATAAAAAAAACCTTCCATGACCGTGCAGCTCTCAGTTGAAATTTCAACATGGTCAGACGTCAGCTGAGTGAACATGACAGAGGGAGAGACATTGCGTGACTTCAACAGGGTTCTACACAGAGGATCGGCGATAGCCAGAGTGTGATTGGGAGACTATGGCAGAGTTTCCAGGCAACCAATTCAATTCGGAATCGCCCACGGTCTGGTAGACCGGCATGTCATTCAAATGGCCTTACGTCAGCGCGTTTTTACAGCGATGTGTCTGAGAGATGAACGGCGAAATGCTAGTGGTGGGCAGGTATCGGTAATGGGGATGCAATGTACCCAACCCCACACCGCCGAGTCTTGTAGTGTACGTGACTGGGTCGCCATGTCTTGTTGTGTACTTGACTGGTGAGGGTCTTTGAAAAGCTGTCCATAATTACCATACGCGCGATCGCGATCGCCTACGTACGTCACGGGTTTTGACCAATCACAGAGAAGGTCGAGGGATCCCAGACTCACCTAAACCAATGTGTGGAACTTTCATCGTGACTTACTTGAATATGTATTTTTACTCTCAATTTGTCATGAACCGGGCCCGTGCCTAAGCTGGGCTGTGCTCGCACTGCTCCCCACAAGCGCTGTGTTATTCTCGAAATAACAACGAGTTCTCGAGTATAAAATATAAACGTGTGCTAAAAGTGTGTTAAAAGTTTCAAAACTTGAACCTATTTAATATACCCTTGTGATCAGATATTATGGAATTGCTTCTTGCATTGCAGATCGTTTACTTGTATGTTACGTATGTGTGTCAATCAAAAGGACATGCGTGCCGTTGAAATTGATATAAAATAATATTTTCATAGCGGTAGGGGCCCCCTTGGTGCTGCATTTTCTAACACTACTTGCATATATTGTTCGTTTACTTACACGGTACATATATAACCACCCGAGCAAAGATCTCGTCCTTCGTGACCTGTCGGTACAAAGCTGAATTCAGGTTGTGTGTTTACCATTGTATTATTTGAATTTCGGATACTGTAACGGTATTTTATACATCTTTCAAAATGGCACTGAGTGAGCGAAAAAGTTAACACTACTTGGGTGATTTGGTGATATTCATCAGTAGTTGCCAATTGGTAAATAAGATTCATGATGAATACTTCGATAATTTGATTATTTTGATCATTATTTGCACATTGGTGAATACAATTCAGAGTGAAAATAAATTCAGAGTGAAAATAAATTCATAAACTCTTTAACAGCGTTAAAAAGGTATTAGTAACTACTTGGCTCTCTTCAAACGAAAGCCGACAAGTCGGTGGCTGCGCCTTCGAGGGAAGGATTAATGTTGGTTTAGTCACGCTCGGTAACTGCGTCTTCGTTAGAGAGATTAATTTTGCTTTGCTCACGCTTTGTAACTGCGCCTTCGTGGGAATACACCAGGCCATGACTAATTAATTACCAAAGGGGTGTTAAAGTATGTCTGTAACAAGTTTGCGACACTTCAAAAAATGATTTAAACAATATTTATTGAAAAAGATTCCGTGTAAAAAAAAGGAGGTTGGATGGCATGTTCGCGCTGTATCATAAGGTCTGTCATTGAGTTAACTGTCGTGGGTTTGATTCCCAGGTTGAACGTGACAGGTAGTAGGCTCGCCTGTCCAATCTCGTGGGTTTTCTCAGGATCTTCTCACTGCTAAAGGCCCCAAAGCACATGCGAATTATTGAAATAAAATTAAGCCATATGTTAGTCCAAAAATGACCTAGTTTGTGTTAAGTGGGCGTAAACCCCATTTGTCTCTCCCCCTCGCTCTCTTTATACCAGACTACTTTTGGTAATGACGATGACGTAAGTTTTACTATGACGCCAGTGTTAAGATCTCGGCGATGATTGGGTATTTTCCCATACAAGTATTACTATTCAGCTTTCACTCGTGGGAAATATTTCAAAGACAACATTAAGTTGTGACTGAGTATATGTCTAAAGTCTGTTGGGATCATTTGTCTAAGTGGGTAAGACGCTGACTGTATTTCATTTTGATTTTGTATACTTTCGATGGTCTATACTACATGAAGATCTGACAGGTTGTAGCGATACGTCATGCGAGAGGCTTTTTGGCTCTATGACGTCAGACATTTGATTAACCAATCAGCATTGATGTTTCTAGTGGATTACCCACACGTTCGTAGTTAAAACTCATATTTATTCCTAGTTGTTCCTGATATTACTGAAGATTCTCTGCGAATTAGTGATATTCCCGGGATTCTTTGTTCAGTATCAGACCAAGATTTCCTAGTTGGCCAGACCAATACAAAGTCAGGCTTTTCAAGAAATTTAAAAGACTAGCAGCCACATAGCTACACATTCTCACTGTTAACGTCATAACCGGAACGTCTTTAAAATGAGAAATGGCCGGAGTATTAGTTGTTAGGTGTATGTTGGACATAGAGTGTTGTGCCGGAGCCTTCTAAACGCAATTTGTTGACTGTGTGCAGGCCCGGATCCAGGCTTTTGTCGAGGTGGGGGGGGGGGGGGCGAGGAGGGGGACAAATTAGAGCAAAGGGTAATATGTTGCAGCCTTGGATTGTTTGGGGGGAGACAATGCGTAAATCATGTCTATATCATCTATTAAAGAGCAGATATGTGAACTACAACAGTAACAAAGCAAACGAAAATGAAAATCAACTTTGTCACTTGCCACCACCCCCACCCCCGATCCGCACCTGGTGTGTTTGATATACGCTGATATACCAGACAATAATGGCATGTAATGATGAATACCTATAACAAACACAGCTAACAAAATGACTACAACAACACAGAATGTAATTATCTTCTTTATCTTACCCTGAAAAAAACCAAACAGCGAGATAATTGTCATTTACTATAATAATAACTAAACGTATGATGATACAGTCGGGTTTCATCGCTGAACGTTAACCTTTAAACTATGTAACTGTCCGTATCCATGGAAACAGTCCAAAGAACGCAGGAAAATAACCACCCTGGTCCCTGTTTCTCGAAATCTTGACTAAAGATAAAATCCAAATTTTAGTAAATATTTCAATTTTGATTGGCTAAGCACTAAAATCAATCTAATATTATCTAAACACATTTCTAAAAATTTGGATTTATCTTAGTTAAAATTTCTAGAAACAGGTCCCTGATTTTATTGCAGGAATAGGTTATAACTTGAGTACATAACGTCTTGTCAACAAATGCAATAAAATGAGGTTTAACGTCCTACTGTTCTGCTCCTAAACTGGTTTAATGAAGACTGGCATACGCCTACAGTGTGCAATGAGGGTAATTTTGTCCGGACAGCAGGGCTGTGGCCTACTCTTATATTGAACTCGACACAAACTAGGCCATTTCAGGACTAACACATGGTTTAATTTTATTTCAATAATTCGCTTGCGCGTAGGGGTCTTTAGCAGTGGGAGGAAACCGTCGTTCCCGGAGGAAACCCACGAGGTTGAGAAGGCCCCCCTATCTCCATGCCACATACGCTCATTCCAGGGATCGAAACCACAGCCGCAAGCCAGAAGTGACCGGTCAGTTAGAGGTCGAAGCGCGGCTCTCTAGACCACTAGCCCCCCCCCCCCCCGTTATGTAAATGATATATTATTTCCTGGAAATATTTAACAGGAAATAGTCCAATATAATTCTCTTACCTGATATGAAATACATGAACACTGTTATTAATACATATAGATCGTGTTTATTGTCTAAAGCGGCCACACACGCTCAATATATTTGTCAATAATATTGTCAGTATTTGATATTGGATATTGACAATCATATTGAGCGTGTGTGGATCGCTTTAGGTAAACTCTGCTGTTGTTATTTATTACAACTCTACTACTACCTTGGTGTTTTAACGCACGCGTCTATTTAAATAATATCGCAGACAATATTACAACTACTACTATTACCTTGGTGCTTAAACGTTTGCTTCCACAAAAGTAATATAGCAGACAATATTATAACCTTGTTCAAGGGTATCTGTAAGATTTACCAATGTAAAACAGCTTATATGTTGATGGTTACCATGGAAATATAAACTTTTAAATACACATTACAATAAAGTTTAATACAGTACAAATTAATACAATACAATACGCAATAAGGTATAATACAATACAATACGAAAAGATGGAGGTTTAATACAATACAATAAGGTTTAATACAATACAATACAATACGAAAAGATAGAGGTTAATACAATACAATACGCAATAAGGTATAATACAATACAATACGAAAAGATAGAGGTTTAATACAATACAATAAAGTGTAATACAATAATACAACACAATACGCAATAAGGCTTAATACAATACAATACGCAATAAGGTATAATAAAATACAATACGAAAAGATAGAGACAGAGGTTTAATACAATACAATAATGTATAACAGCCCCCCACCCCCATCCCGAAAGAAAATTTGTCGACTATAACTGTAGACCGTGCAGGGTGTGCCCTCCCCCTAAAAACCTTGCTTGCTGGCTGCGGGCCTGTAAGATAATAATGATTTAATAATATACATTAAAGTACACTTTCTATGGATATAGTACATTTACTGGATAGTAGGGTATGTTTTAATCTACTCCAGCAACATTCAGTGTATATTTTACTATGTATCGTGTACGAAAACAACTGCTTGCAACCCCCAACCACTTGTATTTTACCTACACCAAATTCCCTGTCACCTCCAATTCACATATTTCTAAAAATACAGTTTTTTTAGTTACTCTGACGTAACGTCCGATTGTGACGTCATCACATTCAAATGTACGAGAAGTCAGACCAAATATCCCTGGTATAAATTTACATATTGTGGGCGTGGCTGTTGTAGTAATTGGGTCATACACAAAAACCTGTATCCATATATCAGTCATTCTTTCATAAATCCCTGGAAATATATTACATATAAAACATTTATTTCACTGACATAAAACCTCTGGCAATGTATTATTTGTATTTTCAATACATGTTAGGCACAGCATTTCCGTGGTTTTCCCTTGCCAGTGACGCAGGATGGAGCCTGGAGGGCCTGACAAGGAAAGCTTTATAGTTGTTCGGATGGGAGGAAAAACCAAGGTCTCGTGTACACATTGGTGTGCACGTACAAGATCCCTTGTTAGTTGGAATTCGATACAAAAGTACGCCGCTATCCGGGCCAAATTTCCCTCATAGTACACTGTATGACAAATGACGTATGCCTGTCTTCATTAAACCAGTTTAGGAGCAGAACAGTAGGACGTTAAACCTCATTTGTTGACAAGACGTTATGTACTCAAGTTATAAGCTATTCCTACAGTAAAATCAGGAACATGTTTCTAGAGAGTTTAACGTCCACCCGACCCCAAACTAGGTAATTTCGGGACTAACATATGGTTTAATTGTATTTCAGTAATTCGCTTGAGCGTAGGTCTTTAGCAGTGGGAGGAAACCGGAGGACCCGGAGAAAACCTGCACGGTTGGACAGGCGACACTACTCCTTGTCACGTAAAATCGGGGATTCGAAACCACACATTGTGACGAAGATATTCGACAGAAACACAAATCTATGCACCTATCCATATAAAAATATAAACTTACCTGCCCGATCATCTCTACGATTCACTATAGTAACACTGGTAATGTTATACATACGTTCAAGATCCACTAGTAACCATGGATTATGGTCACTCTGGTGGGTAATACTGCAGCTGTACTGAATGACATCCCCATTTCTATTACCATCCACAGCCAGTGATGATGACAGCAATGACTCGTAATCTGAGCTTTGTGTAGTCGGTTTACCCAAGGCAATGTTAGGTCCATCTGGAATTGTAGACACTTTTTAATTTGAATGGAGTTAAAGTCACTTTTAATTAAAGGTCATATATCTCTATTCTTTGGAACCTTAACAGAGACGAATCTATTTAAACGAGAGAGAGAGAGATGGGGTCTTTAGCAGTGGGAAGAAATCCGGGGGACCAGGAGAAAACAATTCTGTCTAAACTTTCGGGTGGAAAGAACAACGGAAGGTTCGTGTAAATCTTGAAAAGATGATATAGAAGATTTCTAACGATTTGGAGTCCGAAGAGAAGTATGTTCAAAAGTCACTGCCCGTAATTGCATTTTGTTTTTTTTAAAAATACCATCCTTGCATTAAATGTACACGCTCTAGTATAGCGAGTTAGCTATTTAACTGGGATATATTACGATAAATGGGCGAAAAGTAAAAGTAAAAGAAGCATTTCCCAAAAAAAATTTTAGAAGCGTGATTACTGATGTATAAAAGACTTCGTGAAATTATGATTAAAAACTTGAGACATAAATTCATAACTTACTTGGAAGTCGTTTGCATCCATTCACATTACACGCGTTCTGCTGACCAGAAAAATCATCAACTGGAAGATAAAATGATCGTTAGTCTGGGGGCAGACACAGCAGACATAGCTTAAAGGAGCTGGAAGGTGCAGGCGTGTCAAATAACAATAACTGTGCAATAAATTCTAGTACGGGGCAAGGGGTACTGTCGCATACTTAGCCCCGTGGGGTTTCTACTGGTCATATGTCAGTCCCGAAATGAACTAGTTGGAGTGGATGTTAAACACCATCTCAATGTAAAAGTAAAGTAGCAATGTTTGTGCCAATGGAAATACCAATTGCCCGTTGAAATCTTTCTACCTCGAATTGCCAATGCATAGCAGAATTAATAAATCTCAAATTGACGCTAGTTGGGTAGCACCTCCCCCCCCACACACACACACATACTCTCTCTCTCTCTCTCTCTCTCTAACAAAGTGATCTACATGTAATTGAATCATACATATACATGTACATATAACTCTGCTGGTTTTGATCACTAATTATATTGATTTTTTCAATATGTTCTTAATTACGGGCTACACACGAATGACATCTCATACTTTTGATATTATATTATATGTGACGTTTCAACTCAATATAACCCTTTGTTAAGGCACGATCTCATTAACCATCTTATTCACTGAATATGTTCTTTGTAAGCTACACATGATCTGTGTTTAACACTCGGCAGAACTTTGTGACTTTAAAGGAAATACGCAGTGCAGTTACAGATACTATAATCTTATAAATACACAATACCAAATATGATGATCACCACGGTACCATTTTCCCTAATTGTCGTATGCTTTATAAGTCGGAGTTTTACTGACAGTAACTCGATTTATGTCTATTTCGTGTTATCAATAAAGGTATTTTCAGTTATGCTGATCTTCTGTTATCTGTAGTGTTACATCTCTCCTCTCTCTCTCTCTCTCTCTCTCTCTTTCTCTCTCAAATACGCTACCCACCTTTATGACCTGTTACCTCAACTTCACATAAAGTCATCAACTCTGATTTCTCGATAAAAATCTTAACAAATCGTCCCATAACCCTATCTTGACATTTGATTAAATTTGGTCCAGATGGTAGGCGTCCGGATATAAAGCCACAACAGACGGGATGAGCTTGGAAAGCTCCAACAGAGGGGTTATTAAGATATAGTTCTATGTTCACATCATGTAGACGTTCAGCTAAAATATATAGTATAACATCTTCATTTTGAGGTATATCGCTATAAAATTAATAATTAAATGTGCTTGTATATACCATCGTCATATATTGATTACGTAAATGATGCGGTAGGGTTGTTATAAAATAATCAATATGTTTTATCGTGACATGATCAAATCAAATACATTATGGAGAAGAGTCTAATTAAAAGTGACTGAATATTTGTTTTTATCTTCGGCAAGAATACCTTTAAATACTCATTACAATGAAATATGTCAACTGTAACGTTTCAACTTTAAAATTGCGATCTGTACTTAATTTATACAGCCAGACATATCAATCAAGCTCCCAACATGTGAATGGTCTTAAATTACATGATCGTGTTCTTTGATTAGTCTATTTATGACATCTAGATCTGGCTATACATTTATGTGTAAAGCTCGAATATATGATTAGAATCAAGGTTGAATACAGAATCAAATTAATATGGGTAGGCAGTGGGGCTGAACAGCGGGAGGAGACACTGAACAGGGGGATACACAATGAACAGAGGGGAGGAGAATGGGCAGCGGGGGAAACTGAACAGATTGATCAGGGAGAGAGAGAGAGACTGGGCCAAAAACCAGAGACTGAACAGTGGACAGACTGGACAGAGGTTTGTAGACAGAGCAGGGGTGGGAGTCTGTTAGGAGAGGGACAGCAGTGGGATAGAGACTGGACACAGAGAGAGTTAAGAGACTAGACAGGGGGAGCGAGAACTGTACAGAGGGAGAAAGACTCAACAGAGGGAAGAAGTCTGAACACTGAGAAAGAGAACATTGGTAGAGACTGGACAGAGGAGACACTGGACAGAGGGGGGTAGTCTGGGAAGCGGGGGGGGATCCTGTACAGGGGAGGGGGCGGTCCTGTACAGGGGAGAGAGTCTGTCCAGAGGGGTAGTGACGCAATAGAGGGAGGGGGACTGAATATGCGGAGAGACGCGACAGATGGAACAGAGGGAGGGAGACTGGATGGAGAAGGGGGTTGTACAGGTGTAGACAGAATAGCGGAAGGGTCTCTGTGGTCAATGTTGATTTATGTGGGCGTGGTTATGTTTTGGTGATATCAATTCAGTTTTAAAACAGGTTTTAAATACAATGTTTTACTTACGGTAATTATTTGAATCGGGTGTATTATATATAGTGACATATAATACATGGTAAATATCAGCTAAATCAACCATGAAATATGGACTGAAATCGCCCACTTCTGTTATAAAGCCAGTAGTCATAGTGTTACCATCAACAGCCAAACTACTTCCATTATCTCCATGCATGGAACTTTGTTCTGTTGTCTTCTGGTAGGCAATGTTCTCACCTGAAACAATTTAGTGCCTTAAAAATTCCAGCAAAAAGGTTGTTTTTTTTTTAAATATTTTCATTTCAAATTACGAATAATTTCTATTTTAAACATTATCATTCCAAGTTACCAATAATTTCTATATTTTAAACATTATCATTCCAACTTACCAATAATTTCTATATCAAAAAGTATCATTCCAACTTACCAATAAATTCTATTTTAAACATTATCATTCCAACTTACCAATAATTTCTATATCAAATAGTATCATCCCAACTTACCAATAATTTCTATATTACAAAGTATCATTCCAAGTTACCAATAATTTCTATATCAAAAAGTATCATTCCAACTTACCAATAATTTCTATTAGAAAATATCATTCGAACTTACCAATAATTTCTATATCAAAAAGTATCATTCCAACTTACCAATAATTTCTATTTTAATGGTATCATCCCAACTTACCAATAATTTCTATTAGAAAATATCATTCCAACTTACCAATAATTTCTATATCAAAAAGTATCATTCCAACTTACCAATAATTTCTATTAGAAAATATCATTCGAACTTACCAATAATTTCTATATTAAAAAGTATCATTCCAACTTACCAATAATTTTGTTTTTTTAAATATTATCATGCCAACTCACGAATAATTTCGTTTTTTTTTTAAATATTATCATTCCAACTTACCGATGTCTTTTATTTTAAACATTCTCATTCCAGGATCATCTTGAAGTTCTGAAGCTGTTATAAGTTGATGGTAAATGTTACATTGTTGTCTATCGGCATGAAAGGCGAATATTGCACAGAGTGGGTCATCTTCGCAGATAACCGCACAGGATAGAACGTGATCAACGGTTAACGTATTGAATGGCGTTGGTCCTGTTTTGCCTTGGTTCATAAGACTATATTTCAAATCTGTGCCAGGTTTAAATGCACAGACTGTTTGAAGAATAATACAACTTGTAATTAACCAATGTGTAAACATCTCGAGTTATTATCTGTAATTACCCTGTTTAAACGCGATTAAATAGTTCTTGTACCACGTTTAGGCTTACCACAACGTGCACGTTATTCTAGAAATCGTACAGTGAAGCTACATAACTTACTAAGTGACACCTGCATTAAATTGCATACGGTTATTTTATCATTTATCGATTAATAGGCGGCTGTTATTAAAGGGTGTGTAGCTATATTCTTATTAACCGAATTAACGATAAGCATATAATAATGTAATACTTTCAAATTTTAAAATAAAAATCATTGTAATTTCTGGATGAAATACGCGAAATGTCCAAGGGCATACGTGTGTGCAATCTTTGGTATCCCCTGTGGTTTCATTCCATTTTACTTCACTAACCCCTGGGGTAATTTATGTTTGGGGGGGGGGAGTTTTCAAGATATCTGCCCTTGATGATTGAACTATTTTTAGCGGCCGATCCCATAAGTCGTTAATTACAAAGGAAGTTGGCACAGCGACGTAAATCTCATCGGACACGGTTAGGATATTGGCCTAAATAAGAGAAATCCAAATTATTCTAAATGCGTATTTATTAACAACACGTTATTAATGAAGACCGGGCGTTTCTATTATGTAGGTCTAAGAGCTTTTTTTGAGAATCGTTCGTCCGTTCTCAGATTCTTACGTCCACGTGATATCGTAGACAAGTAATTGTGAATAACAATATCAATAATTACAATTTCCCTCGTTTCGAAGTATTGAGGGGAATTATTGTATTAAAGTTACGAGTATAAATCACTGGCACGTGATCTGTGTCACGTGATATAGGCGGGAGTTAGAAAGAGCTTTTTTGATCAAATATCTTTTTATCTCTGGTTTTCCCGGCCGATGAGATCGTCGTTGATGGATAAAAGTATAACACGTTCGTTATTCTTTTAAATCGACATTAAGATCAATATGTACTACAGCTTTAGTATTATTTTGATGTCTTGTAAATAGTGTTTTGGATAGTAAATTGTACAGGAATAATTTTTATGGATATTCTTCATATTTTCCCATTATGGTTACATTCTTTATTTGTATTATACCAACATATGCACTTATTAGATAGTAAAGTGGGTACCAGTAAGTATATTATGCTCAATAATAATAAACATGACAGAATGAAACATTTTAGCCAAAGAACGAGTAGTAATATCATAATGATAAAGGTCCAATATATAGATGTTATACATATTTGAAATTATCGAAACATCCTACAGATTTTGCTAATGCCATTAAATACAAATGAATTTGAAATATATACATTATTTACATGAACATGGTTATCTACGAAGGCTCAGCGACTGGTTTGTAAACTGCTTTTTCATTGGTTCGTAGGACAGGACGGATAACTTGAAAACGTGTCTCCTCCAGGTTTAGTGGAGTAGAACGGGATGATAATACAATTAAATATAAATCAATTAAAAATATGTACATCCAGTAAATGGACATGAATATGGCTATATACCCTTATAAAAACGAAGGCGAAACGACTAGTTTGTCAACTGTTATTTTACTGGTTCGTAGACTTTAACTACAATCACGATCAGGGCAGAAAATTTGAAATCGTAAAAACCCTATGGATTAGACAAACAAACAAACAGTTTATTTATAACTATAAGGCAACAGCCTACAGCACACATACAATAAATCTGAAAAATAATGCTATAAGTAATATTAAATTTAATTACAAGTTATATTCTGAATTGATGATGCATCATGTTTGACGAAAATAAGACGTATCTCAACAAAATTCAAACTTATGAGATTTTAAATATATATATACAAGACGATATTTACAATTTTAAATCCTGTTGTTTTAGTTAAAATATTCACAATAAACTGCGGTTTAATAGCTGCGCATTATTTGTCTTACTTTAATACCTTTTGATATAAACAAGGATAAATTCCCGAATACAATGTGATCAGTCGAATTAAATAGTGAAACTAAACTGCTTACTGTTGGGGATCTAATAAACCATCCCGGTAAGAAATTATGTCAGATCTCGCAAGATTGGACAGTATATCATGAAATGGATTTCATCGCCCAATTGATTAGTGTTACACAGTTTGTATATACCTTCTGTCCGGTGGGTTTTGTCCCTTCGACCTTGTTCTACATCGAGAAGAACAGTTGAACATTTAAAGTTTGCTAATGCAAATCTCAGCTTATGTGAGAGATTGCTGTTTAAGTATGATTCGCAATATACATGTATACTAAGATTTAAATAGACTGTAAAACATATGGATTAGAGTGAAAGATAGAGAGATAAATGGGGATTAACGCCCACTCGACACAAACTATATCATTTGGGACTAACATATGGTTTAATTTCATTTCAATGATTCGCTTGCGCGTAGGGGTCTTTAACAGTGGGAGGAAACCGCCGGAGGACCCGGAGAAAACCCACGGGGTTGGACAGACGACCCTACTCCTTGTCACGTACAACTGGGGATTCGAAACCACGCCAACTGACTCAATGACAGGCTTTATGATACAGCGCGCACGTGCTAACCAGTCAGCCATCCAATTTCCCCCCCCCCTGGATTAAACCAGCGTGCAGTGGAGTAGAACGGAATGGGAACATTGGGGATACCGGGGTATTTTTTTCATTATCATTTTGCCATTTGTGAATCAGCCATTTATAATTAATTTCGCATCGTTTTCTCACATGATTTTTTGGTTTACTACAATCAGTCCTCGAAACCATTATGTTCATGGAGTACACGAATTTCTTTGCGTGTTAAATATCAGATATTTTCAAGGTATTTTTCAGGAAACATGCCGTTTTACGCCTTTTCTTAATCTCTAGGAAATAAACTGAGTTTAACCTTCCTGTTTGCTAATGAAGGCGCGCTTTCATTACACAGTATGCTATAAAATACATTATTCCCGTACAGCAATACGACCTTTTATTATTTCGAATTCAATGTGTTATTTTACATGCACACCAACGTGAGAGAGAGAGAAATGGGGTTTAACGTCCACTCGACACAACTAGGTCATTTCGGGACTAACATATGGTTTAATTTTATTTCAATAATTCGCTTACGCGTAGGGGTCTTTAGCAGTGGGAGGAAACCGGAGTGCCCGGAGGAAACCCACGAGGTTGAGAAGGCGCCCCTATCTCCATGCCACACCAGGGCTCGAAACCACAGCCGCAAGCCAGAGGTAACCGGCCAGTTAGAGGTCGAAGCGCGGCACAGTAGACCGCTAGGCCATCCCCCCACACACACACACCAACGTATACATGCACGTCCTTGGCAGAGGCTTTTGGAATATCCCGCGGATCTTTATAGGTCCACACGCCTCACACACTGAGCCACCGTTAAGCTTACGGAATTGGTCTATCATTCATTCAATTTGTTCCGGTATGTGACGTCACCACCACCCGCTACCCCCAAGAAAATAAGTGGATGTATTAATTGTTAGATGATGTGGAAATAATAAAATATTTATGTCTAATTAAGGAACTTAGTATCCGTTTACAATCATTAACTCCAAACTAACACATATATTTTGTTTAATATAAATCAATAAGTTTATCTCCAATTATTATTGTAACAATAACTTTGTGGAGAGAGAGAGACAGAGAGAGAGAGATAAAGACAGAGAAATGAAAAGAAATTGGTTTTAACGTCCTACTCTTTTGCACCTAACCTGGGCAAATGGAAGACGGGCATACGCCATACAGTGTGCTATGCGGGAAATTTTGCCCGGGCAGCGGCGCTACGGCCTACTCTTATATCGAATTCAAACTGACGGGGATCTTTTACGTGCACTCCTATGTGCACACGGGACCTCTGTTTTTCGTCCCATCTGAACGACTAGGCAGCTGTCCTTGTCAGACCCTCCTATTGCATCACTGACAAGGGGAAATCACGAGATGAACTTTCTAGGCCAACGCATGGATCGGACACCCGACCTCCAGGCTAGCGAACCAGCGCCTTATCCACTTAAACACCGTGACCCCCGAAAGACAGAGAGATTGAGTCTGTGCGTGTGCATTGACCGTCACCAGAGGACCAAAAAATCGTCCGACGACCAAAATCGTGGTCCTCGGAGAAGTGAAGTCTATTTTCATGTTGGATAACCTAGTCTACTTCACCTGACAAAATTTCTACGTGTATAGTGTGTGCTCTCTTCACACAGTTTACTCTCGGTCAACAAACACACGAGGTTCCTGGGTAATTTAGCGAATCACGTGACGTCACCCAGCAAACACATGTTCCTCGGAAACCCTGTTATGTAAGAGGTAAGAACGAAGAATACGTGTCCTTAATTTAAGTGTGAATTACTAGTAGATGAGTTAGTTTGTATTTTTGCACAGGACATTTGTTAGTTCAAGAGCATATTCCAGTGAATAACAAGTAAAATTATTTTGGTCTTTGAAGCCAACGAACGTTGTAAACTTCGTTTCAATTTAAAACGTCGTGGTTGAAACAATATGGCGTCGAGTTTAGTTTTTTTTTCTGACTCTGTGTTGTCTACTCATAGACAATTTAGTAAAAAAGACACAACGATCATTTTTCATTCGGCCTACCTCTTCGTAATGCCGATTCATTCGGGCCAGTTGACAGGGTTGTGTCCCTTATTACCACTTCCGTCATTTCTACTGTAAATGTCGATGAACTGTAAAAAAATCTCGAGTGATTTATGGCAAGTAAACTGACTTGGCATTTTTTGAAAATATGAAATATATGTTTTATCGAAAGGAATATATATCGAATGAAACCGAGTGGTTGATTTGTAAGGCAAGACAATTTTATTCGCGATTTTGAATTAAATAGCGACAAGGGTACTTCACGGAGAAAAAAATGTCACCATAAAAGTGTCTTACCTTTCTCTTTTGTATACATCAGAAGGTATTTTTTTTAATACGATCATTTTTGGTGGTAAATTTTATATGATTTAGCACCAAATAGGAAGAAAAATGATTCGTACCTTGAAATAAATTTAAAACATGATTCGTGCCTAAGATTGATTCATATCTTTTCCTACGTGCTGTTGAAATAATGCTGCAACGCAAACTTTATAAAACAAAGATGGCTGCTTGTTGCGCGAATTTTATAAGAAAAATTGCTGCTGAACCAACATGCATTCTAGCATGGAACTGTGCGCGATATAAATGCACATATTATTATTAACAATGACGTGGAGGGTTGGCACAACGATCTCAACACCCAAGTAGTTATTGCCAATCCCCCATTTTATCTGCTCTGTAGATTGCTCCATAAAAAAGCATCGATACTGCCCGTTACAGATAAAGCTTGTGTCAGAGGGGAAGTTGAACGTCGGTCCCAAGTTTCTTATGTTTGAGGATTTTACCGCCTGCACAAATGAATAAACAAATAGAAAAATAGGTTGCCAGGCAACGAAACATACGCCCACACAACAGCCAAATCGTCCGGGCAGTCAACAAGAGTTGTCGCATATTAAGGAATTATCAGAAAATCATTAGAATGTGTTTGGTTTTTATAATCAAACGTTTTTTTTTAATCAGATAATATTTGTGACCTCCAGAGGGACCACAAGCTAAAAAGGGTGATTTTTCGTACAATCAGGGGACATAATTCAGTAAGTAATGACCCGATGGGCGCAAATATCGAAAGGAACCCAGATCTTTGGGTTATAAACATACATGTCAAGTTTCATCAAAATCGATCGAAAATTGTGACCTCTATAGGGTCCACAACCTTGATATAACATATTTTCACACTATTCGTGTACAAACGGCGGCCATTTTGTCTGTCAATTCTAGTCTGTTTTTCACGTAATTCACACTCTCTCTTCATTACCATGTAACGTTTTTTTAAATCGGATAATAATTTTGACCTCCAGAGGGACCAAAAGCTAACAAAAGCGATTTTTTCGGACAACCCGGGGACATAATTCAGGAAGTTATGATCTAATGGGCGCAAATATCGAAAGGAACCAAGATCTTTGGGTTATAAAAATACATGTCAAGTTTCATCAAAATCAGTTCAAAATTGTGACCTCTATAAGGTCCACAACCTTTATATAACATATTTTCACACTATTCGCGTACAAACGGCGGCCATTTTGTCCGTCAATTTTCACAAAATTCAAACTCAACCTTCATAACCATGGAATGGTGATATAATCAAACGGTTTTTTAAATTGGATAACAATTTTGACCTCCAGAGGGATCACAAGCTAAAAAGGGCGATTTTTTTGACAATCAGGGGCCATAATTCAGGAAGTTACGATCGGATGGGCGCAAATATCGAGAGGAATCAAGATCTTTGGGTTATAAACATACATGTCAAGTTTCATCAAAATTGGTTCACAATTGTGACCTCTATAAGGTCCACAACCTTGATATAACATATTTTCACACTATTCGCGTACAAACGGCGGCCATTTTGTCCGTCAATTTTGTTCCGATTTCCACGAAATTCGAACACAACCTTCATAACCATGAATCGGTGACATAATCAAACGGTTTTTTAAATAGGATAACAATTTTGACCTCCAGAGGGACCACAAGCTAAAAAGGGCGATTTTTCGGACAATCAAGGGCCATAATTCAGGAAGTTACGATCCGATTGGCGCAAATATCGAAAGGAACCAAGATCTTTGGGTTATAAACATGCATTTCAAGTTTCATCCAAATCGGTTCAAAATTGTGACCTCTACACTGTTCACAAGCTAAAAAACAATCAGGGGCCATAACCCACGAAGTTACAGTCCGATACATGCCAGTATCGAAAGGAACCGAGATCTTAGGGTGATAAACCTATATTTTAAGTTTCATTGAAATGGGATAAAAATTGTGACCTGTAGACTGTTCACAAACAATTGTGGACGGACGGACGGACGCACGTCCGGACGGACGGACGAACAGGGGCGACGACAATATACGTCCACATGAAAATGTGGGCGTATAAAAACAATAATGCAAAACTGCTAATCTAAAAGGATAGTCCTGAACACGGGCAAATTGACATGCCAACAAGGAAATCATGGACCTGTATTTACTTTTATTAAATCTTTTAATGTGTATTTTTAATAGATTGTAATAATTTTAATATTGGACTTCGCAATATGAATATGGATGATATTGCTGGAAAACCTGTACTCTTCAAAGGTAAATTATGGTGGTCGAATGGATGTGCTTTAGATCGTAAGGTCTGTCATTGAGTCAAGCAGTGTGGTTTAAATCCAACATTTGAACAGACAAGGTGTAGGGTCGCCTGTTGACCTTCTCGGTTTTCTCCGGGTCGTCCAGTTTCCTCCCACTCCTAAAGACACGGACATGAAATAATATTGTAAATGTGAGTTCCGGAATGACCTAGTTTCTTTTAAGTGGGCGTTGAACCCCATTTCCCTGTTTGAATTATCAAGGAATTTATCTTGTGGTTTACTGCAGTGGGATGTTATTATGTCCCCTGGCTTAAAAAATCGTGTTCCGATGTCCAATTATACCAACTACCCCGTACTTTAAGCCATGGTTAATTGGACATACTTGTGGGGGAGTAGGAAAGTAGGGGGGGGGGGAGTAGGAAAGTTCTGAGAAGCGAGCTACCTATAAGTCTTAATACTTTTATATTTTTCTTATTTCAGGAAATCATGTATGGGTTAAAATACCTGGATGTTTTGTGATTTGGCCTGTTAAAATCATAGACATAAACATTGTTGATAGTATGGTTGATGTTTATATTCATTCTGATGATGCAATGTAAGTTTCTTGAGTTATCCCAGCGTGAGCTCTGTTATTGTTTACATTCATTCTGGGAAGCTTTTATAGGGTAGCTAAATAAATCCAAATTTTGTCACAGCTTGCAATATCTCCATTAACTGACTATGTTCTATGTGTTATTTATCTTCACTAGTCTTATAGAAGTATACTAGGAGTTATAGCATGTAAAAATACTTTCTAACATATGTCTCCTAGATATACCATTCCGTCTGAAAACCTTATTTATTACCCACATCTAAAAGAAAAGAGTATAGGTAACGAGTTCTGTAAAGATAGTTATATTCTTAAATCACTTGAATTAATGTGTGTATTTGGGCGGAAACAATTATCGGTGAATCGGTGTACCAAAATTTATTCTATCAAAACAAACAATATTTTTTAGTAGAAAATCTATAACTGCGATTATTGTTTCAATTTATGGTTTACAATCTATTTCTCCAATAAATTAGTCGAAAGGTCTTATTAGAAAATAGCTCATCAGTTCAGTGCAAAGAAAAATCCTGGTAGCTATAAATAATATAATGTCGGCACTTGGCCTGATTCTTTAGTAGTCCCGGTCATTCAGACTTCATATCATTACAAAATCTGACCTACTTATGGCGTGCAAAGTAGGATCTGGAAACATGATAAGACAATATTTTCCTTCGGAAAAATACCGCAAGCCGTCAATTTCACACAAATTATTTCGACTTCGCGATGCCAGTGGTCCAGAGAGTCAAGTATGGGCTTGGCACATGAATGAATTAATAATTTATGTAACATTTGAAGTAAGACCTGCAATAGGGAGATTTAGCTCAACATAGTTCATCTTTACTAAACAATATAACTTTGAAATATACATGATTCTGTAATCGTATAGAGGCTCAGTGTATTGTTTCAGCCCTAGTTTGCATATCGTTTTAAACATTTCTTTTTTTCCTTTTTATAAGCCCACGTGGAATTGTGGTTGTATATTATCGTCGCATTTGTTCGTCTGTCATCCACAAATTTATGGGCCTCGTTTCACTTTGTAGAACCTTGTGACGCTCTAATGACGAAAGTTACCATCCGACCTGTATGATATTTATATGCATTAATTAAATGAGCATAAAATGGAGAAGCCTATCGTGATTTCAACAATTTCTGTTAATATCCTGGCCTTTTTTTTAATTTGTAGAACCTTATGAATACATTATTTGAATTAGTAAAAGAGAGAAGACTATCTTGTTTAACTTGTGGAACCTTCTGAAGGCTTCAATGACAAGTTATTGTCTGATTTGCATGAAATTTATGTGCATTATTTACATTAGTTATGTGAAGAAGCCTATATAATTACAACAATTTCAGTTCATTTCTTCTAGAGTTATGGACCTTTTTTCACTTTTTAGAATCTTGTGAAAGCTCCAACAACACAAATTATAATCTGATCTGTATGAAATTGATATGACTGTCTTGTAAATAAATGCTCTTAATACCTTCCAAAGAATAATTATGCGGTAACCCTTGTCGACCCCTCAGACTATCTAGCTGCTGTTGGCGTATGTTTCGTTGCCTGACAACCCATCTTTTGTACTGTGGTTGAAGTTTTTAGTTCTTACTTCAGAGAGTTTTATGGGTCGCTTGGGAGGAGACCGGGACCTTTTGAATCCACAGAATCCATATTAAGGACAGAATTAGAAATTTCGCAAATAGGGCCTACCAATAACATAAAAGTAATTTGATAAATAATTATCCAGATATAATGAACATTTTCATTGGCTCTAGAATCCAAAAATGGTCAGAAATATCAACTATTGAGTCATTGTAAATGGCACCCAATATCACCCCTGTCGACTCCTAGAAAAATCCCTGACCTTCGTTAATTGTTTGCATTGAGTGTTTTTTTTTTCATCAACTGTCTAGATACATAGCTTAAAGCTGCAATTTCATATTTTTAAGTTCAAAATAAAGCCTTAAAATAGATGGTATCTATAAACAGTCCAACCTTGTTAATCTTATAACTCAGTCAGTTGAGAAATTGGCAAAAATATCATTTTCAACTTCAAACTCAAACCTTTGAAGTTAGCTATTGCATAGGGGGAATGGAAAAACAAGAGAGGTAATTGTGTTATTATTTCTGATGTGAAAGATGTTTAAGTGTGAAAATAATGGCCATGATCGTATAATAGTGAGTTGACAACCTATTGAACAAAAGACATAGAAATAATTATATTTTGACTTTCTTAGAAAATATGAAATTCCCGCTTTAAAAATATGATTAGATGATTCGGCATGTTTTCTGTAATTGACCAATAAGCGAGTTATATCACGAATTCAAAGCATGTAATTTATCTTCCAGGTCAGTTGAAAAGAAGAAAACATGTTTTTCTTTTAGATCAATTGCATATTGATTGTGAATTATTAGAATAATCTCACATCGCCAAACCTGGTAATGAAGAATCCTCTTGTAACAAGCCTAGTAATGATGGTGAAGGTTCCAGAATCGCCAAACCTGGTATTGATGAAGAACCTCCTTGTAACAAGCCTAGTAATGATGGAGAAGCTTCCAGAATCACCAAATGTTGTAATGAAGAATCCTCCTGTAACAACCCTAGTAATGGTGAAGCTTCCAGAATCGACAAACCTGGTAATGATGAAGAACCTTTCTGTATCAAGTCTAGTAATGGTCAAGCCGTTAGCAGCAATACTGGACCTGGTAATGATTCTCCATTAGATGAAGAAGCTTTCTTTAACTCGGACTATGATTGATGTGAAGGTGATGAAGATGATTGTGTATCTAGTGGTTCTGAATACATACCAGCTGAAACCTCATCAGTAAGTGAAACAGTGGAATATAGCGTGGACAGTGATGAGGCACTTAGTGACAGTATACCTGTAATTGGAAATCATCTTTTAGTTACCCAGGATAACAAAGGTAATTTGGAAATTTTGTTGAGCTTCGTGACAGCACAAATGATAAATGGCATATTAGTTTGTGTCAGGCATAACTGTCGGCTTTTAGCCACTTGATGTTTGAAAAGGCCGAATGGTAAGACAATGAACCGGCCACTATGGTATTATAAATCAATCATCTTTCCGATCACTACAAACAGTTAATTAATACTTGTACAATGACAACCATACCTTAGTGAGCATCGGCCATGTCGTTCAGATGATTAGAGTAATTAGCACATTTAACATTAATTTTGATTAAAAAAAATACATAACTGGTGCAGTAAGTTGCCTTTGTGATAATGAATACATCCTAGTAAATAACCCATTTAACAGTACGTAGCAAACACGGGCTGCTTAGACAAAGTTGTGTCGTATATGTTGTAGAACAACGTACACATATCAAGCTTCCATGTAATACAAATATCACACCAACCAAATGGTTTTCCACATAAAAATGTTATTTGTTTTAAAATGGATTAAGAACTGTGGTTTTGTGTAAATTTTCTCGAGAATTGGAGTTAATGTTCTCGAGATATTGACATCCTGTGTAACTTTTCTTGAGATCCCGAGCTGGTATGAAACCTTATATGATAGGTCTCCATATTGGGAAGCAGCCATTGGCCCAATACTTTGCACCAAATTTGATAAAAAAAATATCCTAACATAACAAATGGACAATAGACAGGATATTCATGTATTACACTAAATTTGAAATACGATTAAAATCGATAAGGTTCATTGTCTTATGGACCCTATACTTCACACATTATATAATACTAATGATTCAAAAGAAAGTTAAACGATAGCCACGCAAAGGGTGGAAATACGTCCACATAGCATCTATGCCTCAACAGCGGATTATTCGCAAGGAAAATTTGGATGTTTAATAAATTCAATCGGGATATAGCATTCATCAAGAAACCTAAACTCTATCGTGATTACGTGCTTATCATATTTCTAGGAAAGAAAACCTTATATTGCTTAAAATTAACAGGGATCATCCAAAATCCGTTAAAAACAAGGTTTTCAATGAATGGAGAGAATAACTCCGGAACGGAAGATAGCTAACCATTGAAAATCAATAAAGTTCATGGTCACAAAGCTTCATATAAAATTGTAAAAGTGATGCCTCAATGACGTGAACCAGGCTTTCGGTGAACAGGCGTGTGTGTGTGTGTGGGTATATTAAGGAAAAGAAGGTCATAGAATGCTGAATATCGATAGGGTACGTCCTCTTCTCGCACATTTTTGAAAAAAATATACGGACAAAGAGTGAACAGGAGTTCTCGGAGTACTGAAAATTGAAAGATCTTAGCGCCTTACACCACATTTGAAAAACAAAAACAGTTATAACGCATAGCCTTTATTGCGTTAACGAGGCTTTTTCGGAAAAGAGTGATAACTCCAGAACGACAAGGTGTGCTAGAAGCGACAGGGGCCGTTCTCTGATAACACCAATACTTTACACTAAATTTGAAACAAATCCTTTAATAACTGTAGTGTGTGTGTCGGGGAGGGAGGGGGTAGTAAACTCCGAAATGACAGGTTATGGGTCGCTGAGAATACGTTACAACTGCGCATGCATAAAAGTACCCGAGATCTCGAGAAAATTTACACAGGATAGCAAGATCCCGAGAACATTAACTTGAATTTTCGAGATCGTTAACACAGGAAGGCAGATTCTCGAGAAAATTAAGAAGGGATTTCGAGAACATTAAATTGAAATGTCGAGAAAGTATCACAGGATCGCAGGATCTCGAGACCTTCTACAAAATTTTGCATGACCCCTATACGCTTCCGTAACAAATGACTTGGGTGGAAATGAAAGTTGACAACGTTGAAAATTATAAAACACAAATTAAAATTAATTTCACTCGGATGGTAATCATAAATAAAACTAATTATATTACAAAGGACTTGGGTGAAAATTAAAATTGACTTATAAAGAAACAAATTATATAAAAATTGACTTGGTTGAAAATGATTTAAAAATATATATTACCTAAGAAACAAAACACAAACTCTAAGATCGTTAACATATATTTGAAGTTTCTATCGGACAAATACTTGAGGGTTCCACAAACTTTGCACATAATTCACCTTTTAAGTAAAATGCATTGGTCATAACGCAAGACGTTACGGTCCGATATTATAAGCATCAATAACATTTGATAGAAATTGTGACTTATGCAGGCTTTTCAAAACAAATGTGAACGGAAAGACGGATGGGGAAAACGACATAATACGTCAACATAATCAGCTTAGTTTGCACGTGTGAAAGAAAAGCACATGTCATACCACTAAAGGTATTTAGGGACCAACACTCGTCCGTATTTAATATGTCCTGTTTATTATATCACCCACTACAAATCATATTATGTTATAGTTATTCATATTCTACACCTTTCTTCTCTGTCATATTCATCTATAGGCTATAGCTTCTATTTCTATCACTATGATTCATTACTCTACTTTCAGTTTAATACGTCCTGTCTATTATAATATTCAATAGAAATTATTGACACTATAATATTTGTGTATAAACTATTTGTTACCACAGACCAGCTTAGTTCTGACTTGGTCACTCCTTTATGTAACACGGATTGCTTGCTTGTGGATAATATCTAAAGTGTGGTAATTCTATAAATCTGTTTATCGTGTCAACTGTTTAAAAGGTTAATTATTACATCGAACTGGTAAGTTATAATTAATTATTATATAATATCTTTTATTTTATATCAACTCTACTATAAACATAACAACCATAGATCGCACGCGCTACCACGTGAATTTTCCAGTGAAAAACGTTCATTCAACTAAAACCCGGTGATTATAAATAGTTTCGAAACAAAGCATAAACAAGAAAGCAATTATGTGTTCAATTCGGAAAATCATATAGAATTAAGAAAGATTAATTACCGCTGAAATAGGTGCGGAGTGAGATATACAAGTTGAGAGACTATGATTCAAGATGGCTGATGAAGGAAGTAATTTAAAATGAACCAATATAAAAATCAACTAAATATCAAGGCCATCCACCTTACATCTAGTGACCTTGACGAAATCTGCAGGTGGCCTTAATATCTAGATCAAACCATACAGACTTCTTTGAGTAACTAAAAATCATTAATAGTAAGCTAAGGGGGGGGGGGGGGGCTCATACTCCTGCGCAGTGTTTCGTTTGATTAGAACTAGAGAGGGATTTCTCGCGCCATTGCTTCGGGAATATGGAAGAAGGGTGTCAATTACATAAAAAATAAAGGGTTGCATTTTTGTCATCACTTGATAATTATCAAAATATAATTGTCCCCCGCCTTGTCTGCCTGTTCGTCCATCGGTCCGTCACATTTTTTTGCGACACAATAACTCTCTTTCTAATTGAGCTAGAATGTTCAAACTTGGTGTAGGTGGTTATTAGGTGAATACCTTAATGGAGTTTGAAGATGAAAATTTTCAGCTTTTGGTAAGCAGAGATAAGCAATTTCATTGGTTGATGCTTTGGGACACGATAACTTTAGTTCTAATTAGGTGATAGTGATGAAACTTGGTGAATAGTTTCATTACATCAATACCTTGACTAAGTTCGATCACGAACATTTTCTACTCGGGGTAACCAGAGCGGTACACAAATTTGATTGGCCGAAGCTTTTGAACACAATAACTCTCCAACTTATTGAGCAAGAATGTTCAAACTTGGTGTAGGTCTTTATTAGTTCAGTGCATTGGTGGAGTTCGAAGTTGAGCATTTTCTGCTTAGTTAAGCAGAGATAAGCAATTTGATTGGTTGGTGCCTTGGGACACTTTAACTTAAGTTCTACTGACGTTTAATGACGGTAACGTTCTTTATGCTGCTTTGATTGCCCAGTCACTCCAGTGAACATACATAGGAAGGCGAACGTTGTATTTAACTTTTATTAATTTGATATATGCGCATAACCATTGTAACTGTTTAACATGCGCTTAGCAACTATATCATTCAAAGCTATTCTCACGACCTGGAATAACCTTAAGTATTATAAATACACAAATAAACCGAAACTTGTATTATTAACTTTTGAGATTTTGTCACAATACACGGCGTTATTAAGATGCATGAAATCTCCGGGAATCATAAACCGCACAATCTACAATAAATGGTTTCGGCATAGCATTGGGGTATTTAGACTTTGGTGGAAATCGTAGTACGCAATTGACCCGGCAAGTTTTAGCAGGAGACCGATCTTACTCTTTGTTTTATATAACGAAGGGAGATAAGTTATTCCTTGTTTAGATAACAGACCTTATGAACTGAACATCCCCATAATAATGAATACGTTGACAAATAAAAACCCGGTCCAACAAACGGAACGAAAATCATAGAGAATCTGTGATTAATTACACAGTAAATTATTTTAATCATGTACATATACAGCTAATAGATTACACAGTATTTTATTTTCAATATTTGCAAAATTGATCACTAATTAGACGGTGTAATATTTTATACATGCACTTTAAGATAATTAATTTGACAGACCTTTCATTTTATATTTTAATATATACAAAATGCTAATTAAGTACACAGAATATTAGTGTTTAAATTTATACAAACAATAAAATTATTTGCCTCATCATACTCAAGATGGAAAAGGGGTAGGACAGTGTATTTGCTTCAACATAAAAAAACAAAATAAATAATTCATTACAACGTGTTTCTTTAAAATATATACTGAAATGTCACAAAATATTATTTTTAACACACGTCTTTTCTGTTAAATATATGGGAGTAAGTCTTCCCCCAGATGGTTAGTTCAATATCTTCCTGTTCGAAATGATTTTTCTTGGCGTCGCTGTGGTGAAATTGTTCCAGAATTCTCTTGTCACAATCGATCCACTGCTCTGTAACATAGTCTGCATATTTCCAATTAATTATTACATCAAAACACTTCACAATTTAAATTTATAAGTAAACTAATTTCATCAACTGATAGTGTGAAGTGTTCGCCAGTAGCAATTATTAGAGTGGGAAGTTTACAGCAGTGATACTAATACAATTAATTAGAACAGACTATAGTCCTACAACCACAGTCCGGTAACCTACTAATCCCTTATCAAAACAATCAGATGTGGGATAGTGAGGTTAAACCAAATATATACAGAAACGTAAAGTGATTAAATAGTTTTTCTTTTTAGATACACACAGAATAGATAATAATGACACATAATAATTAAAATTGCATTATGCAAGAGCAAAATCTGCTTATTACAGTTCTTTCTTTAGGCCTGAAATGTTATCTAAATAATCAATTAGACATTTTAATTAACATATCCAGCCCATAATAAACTCTTGATGTCAAGGCTAGCCTTCGATGTTGGCGGATTAAATTCCTATATGCCGCTTAATGGCCATTGATAATTAGATCAATTAAGTGGATAATCGAGACTATGCTGTTTATATTCATGATTTGAGTAATGATGACCGAGGCTATGTGAATATTTCACTCGCTTAGTGGATCAATTTGACTGACATTTTCAGCAAATTACCTTTACACTATGTAGTTTTTGACTATTATAGTGAGAACTGCCATCTCTTTATCTTATCTCCCATAATGTATCTTTAATTAAAGATTTTCATTTAAACATACAGAAAGTATAATTAATTACACGATGTATTCATTTAAAAATACAGAAAATATAATTAATTACACGATGTATTCATTTAAAAATACAGAAAATATAATTAATTACACAGCGTATTATATACAAGGACTTTTTAACATGTTTTATTATGACAAAGGGAGAAGATGATCCACCCGCTCTTCTCACGACAGCGGTTTTATAAGTGTGATTTAAATTTACTTTTTAATATACAAGGACTTTTTTATTTTGTGTGTTAACCAATAGTATGTTTTTACCAATTTTCAACCCACGAAGTGTAAATAATTTAATTTAATCAACCTGTCCATAATATCATATTAAATCTGTAAAAAAAAATAACAACATTATTTTTATCATTATTTATTAGGCTGGTAGGAAAACATTGGATTTACCTGCGCTGCGGAAAAATTCAAAACAAATGATTCTTGCTTTTTATGGAATGTCTATTTGAATACAACTTAAGGAAAAAAACCTTTGGAGAAAAAAAAGTTACAGGCGTTCTGGTTTTCGTACCCGTTCGGCTTGCTGTGTGGAAATTTCACTAATTTTGCGTCATTTTTGTAGGTATGCTAAAATTTTATTTGTGCATCACAAATGCTTTTCCGACAAAATCAGTAAATTCCCATGTTTGGAAAGACTAATTGTAAAGACGTCTATAACCAACCCATCCCAAAAGCTAAGCTGGTCAACACATTTACTAACTGCATGGAATTTGTTGCATAATGTTCAGCATCGTAACGTACATCAAAAGTCACAACTTTCAGACATTTTCAGTGGTGGATAAACTCGTCAGGCGTCCCTAGTTGCCCCACTCAACCCCACTAGCCCATTTACTAAACACGCACAACATACTTCAAGATGTTTAGCACATGTACATGTATCCAATTTGGGGGCCTTTTCATACTGCATCCCAGTCACGTCCTCTCCTTCAATCTGTACCTTATACATCCCGCCATCGGCTGGCCAGTTATTAAGCCCACATTGACTGTTCTATTGCTTGTCTCGAGACTGAGGTGCCGCGGTGGATCAGGGCACGTAAAAGAGCCCTGGGCAGCTTGAATTTGAAATAAGGGTACACCGTAATGCCACCTTCCCTCATAGTACCCAGCATAGCGCATGCCTATCTTCATCAGTACAGTAGGTACATAACAGTACGACAGTACCGCATTACGTCTTGAACTGTGATAACTTTATGAATTATACGCTAATAGCTTGTGAATCATAAAAATACGTCTAACAACATTTTGTAAGTTAATTCCTACAAATAGCCTAATTTCAATATTTGCACGTTGACTTAACAAAAACTAACAATTACTAGCATAATACTATTTGAAAGGCATTTAGTAATTTGTAATATAATCAAATAACACAGTTGTTATGGAGTAACAATTACTATAGTTTATTTCACTTGGACGTTTCAACAAGATTTAAAATTCACTAAAACAAAACATATGATATTACAAATGACGTCGGTGGAAATTATAATTGACTTGGGTCAATATATAAAAAAATAAGTATATTACAGATGGCAGCCGCTGTTTTTTTTAAATTTTAACCAAATTAATGTTAATATAATTTTATATATATATATATATATAATTTTCACCCTTGTCAATTTTAATTTCCACCAAAGTCATTAGTAATATATATATATATATATATTTTTTTGTTATTTTCACAGAAGTTAATTTGAATATAATTTGTCTTTAATAAAATTTTCACCGAAGTCAATTTTGATTTCCAAATTAAATTACAAATGACTTGGTGGAAATGAAAATTGACAAGGGTGAAAATTATAAAATACAAATTATAATCAAATTGACTCGGATGGGAATTATATAAAAACAAATTATAGTACAATTGACTTGGGTGAAAATTATAAATAAAACAAACTATATTACAATGGACATGGGTGAAAATTAAAATTGACTTGGGTGAAAATTATAAGGAAACAAATTATATTAAAATTGACTTGGGTGAAAATAATTTTAAAAAATATATTACAAATAGCTTGGTTGGGAATTAAAATTGACTTAGGTGAAAATTATAAAAAAACCCCAACAAATTGTGCCAAAATTGAATTGGGTGAATATTAGAATTTAATGTTTTCGAAATCCCCTAATAATTTTGTCGAGAATCTGCGATCCCGTTTAAGCGATCTCGAAAATTCAAGTTAATGTTCTCTGGATCTTGCCATCCTGTGTAAATCTTCTCGAGATCTCGGATACTGTTATGCATACGCAGTTGTAACGTATTCTCGGCGCCCCATATTTCGGAGTTTATTTCGGAGTTTACCCCACCCCACCTCGGACGCACACAGTTATTAAAGGATAGGGGGGGGGGGGGGTATGAAAAAAAGAAATTATATAAAAAATGACCTGGGTGGAAGAAAACAAATTATATTAAAATTGACTTGGGTGAATATTAAAAATAAAATAAATGATATTATATTTCATGACCCCCATGTTCACATCCAGCGATATGTTTAATACAACCCGAATTCGATACGCGATTATACATTACATAACCCATATTATTATGTTGATTATACATTTACCCCACCCCACCTCGGACGCACACAGTTATTAAAGGATGGGGGGGGGGTATGAAAAAAAGAAATTATATAAAAAATGACCTGGGTGGAAGAAAACAAATTATATTAAAATTGACTTGGGTGAATATTAAAAATAAAATAAATGATATTATATTTCATGACCCCCATGTTCACATCCAGCGATATGTTTAATACAACCCGAATTCGATACGCGATTATACATTACATAACCCATATTATTATGTTGATTATACATTACATAACATAACATATCTGTTGATTTTACATTACATAACATATCTGTTGATTATACATTACATAACAGATCTGTTGATTTTACATTACATATCATATCTGTTGATTATACATTACATTACATATCATATCTGTTGATTATACATTGTAACATGCTTAAGGGTGAATCTTGCGTTTTGATTGGTCGATTAGACACTGTCGATTGGACAATAACACCCCTCTGTTTTAGCAAGGCGAATAACTGCGTATAAATATTACAGTGCACTTTTTTTTTCATTTTGTCCTCAGCCATCTTCCTCAACTCAAATTTTTATTGGCAAATATCTTCATGAAATTCTGCTCAAATGACCATCACACTATTTTCAAATTTCATCCTTTATAAAACACATCTCTGAAATACATAAAACAGAAGAAAATCAGTCATAAATTAATGAAAACCGTTTTCAGGCAACATAAATTATTCGTAACTAAGCAGTGTGGACAATTTTGTTTTTGTTTTTTGCACTCCGCAGTGTGTTTACTTTAAAGTGGAAATTTTAAATCAAAGTTTGCTCAAATTCTGAATAACATGATCCGCCTGGCAGTGAGTCATTAGTCAAAAGAAAGTGTTTGGAAATATAGTAACTAGGGAAGGTGAAATAACAGCTGAGAATGGGCCAAAATAACGGGAAATTATGCCAAAATTGACAATGATTGACAACACGTCAGAACGATATACATAGCAACCACGTGAATCATAGGCATCGCATAGTTTTATAGGGTATTTTGAGGGATGTATGTAAGAACTGCTCTACTCCGAACAAGAACCAGCAATAAAATTGTGTTGACAGTCTGCAAATATAATAATAAAGGTTAAAAACTCACCCATGTTATCACAAACTGCGAAAACGAAGCCATCATTGTTGCCAAGAAGAGTTACCTCTGTGTAGTCTCGGTTAACAGGACGTAACTAATTCGTTCACGACTGGCACTGCCGGTCAAAAAGACCACACTAACGCTAATTAACATATCTTTTTAAGTCTTCAAACGTTAAAAACATTTTATTTGAAATATTCGAAAAACATTTTCTTCCATAATTTATTTACCAGAGACCACAGACTCAAGCATTTTAAACTTGAATTTATCTTCGCTTGGATTCGACCACTAATTCGGCACACCTCGGTAAAACGGCAGTCCGTTATCAAGTTACGTCACAACGTTGTCTGACGTCAAAATTGATTTTTACGTCATTCAAACCGATTTGCTGTTTTGCGAATTTTGAAGTTTACACAATAAAAATAAGTTCTTTTAAAATCCTGAAAAAGAACATGTTACAATGTCGATAAACACCTCCTGTTTCGCATTTAGAGGGGTGTTATTGTCCAATAGACATGTCCTGAGATTTTACATTAGAACCCGCGACGCTAACGCGTCTTGGGTCCTAATGATCTCAGGACATGTCTATTGGACAATAACACCCCTCTAAATGCGAAACAGGAGGTGTTTATCTCCTAATTACATATCATATATTTTGATTATACATTACATAACATATCTGTTGATTATACATGACATATCTGTTGATTTTTAGAATATTTAAGTTACATTTATTGAATTATATACAGATTGTGGTCAAATTGTGTATACTCGTTCTTAATTTTAATCCTGTATTTTTAGACTTGACTTTATCGACAGATCCATCATTTTAGTCTTGGCATATCAGTGTATCACAGGCTTAGAAAAATAACAACCGCCGTTATAAAATGAAAACTAATGCGACAAAGACACTACAATGAGTAATTTTACTCAGTAAAAACCACCGGGGGCAGAATCAAACAAGCAGAAACACCATTTCACCTTCCTTATATATCTATAGATTTATCACCACCTAAGTTTCCCATTCAGATGAAGATAAACCCGCTTGTGAGGCCCCTTCCAACCCCCCGCCCTCGTGACTACATGAAGATTTAAACGTGTTTTAAACACAATAAACTTGATGACATATTATGTTAAAAGGAGTATAGCAGTGTCAAAATATTATTATCACGCCTTGTCCGAGGTACCTGTAGATCGTGGGTCCCTTTTAGTAAGATGCACGCTTTGTGTCTTACAGTCAATGCATGTCATGACGTAAGCTTTAGATAAAGTTTATTTTATAACACCATACTCGTTTCTATTGAGCTGTTTTACAGAAGTAACCCGTGACAAAACATATTGAGACGACTACATAACAGAATAGGGCGATTCAATGTTTAATAACACAAATATAATTTTATTTTATTGTCAACCCTTTCACAACACTTGAATGAAATATCCCGCATGGGGTGTTAATCTGTTTTCAGTTTCTATTCTAATTCAATAAAACATTTAATACATGTCTTGGCGTTATTCATTATTTACAATTTATTACGTTATTCGTGTATTTTAAATAATACCATGCAAGAGAACAAATCATTTCGATATTCAACATTGCACGTAGACTTAAATGTATTTTTGAAACATGTACAAACATATAAGCTGGTAGGTGAACTTCGGATTTACCTGAGCTTGTATATAGTCTGAAAACAGATGATTCTTGCATTATATCAAAATCGGCATTGGGCAAAAAATAAAATAAAATAATTACACGCGTTCTGGTTTTTGTACCTGAACGACTTACGAAATTCACCTTTGTGGAAAGTTTTCGTCATTTTTATCGGCAGGCTAGGAATATAGTTGTGCATCCCAAATGGTTCTCTGCGATTATCGACAAAAAAAGAGAGTAAATTCCGATGTTTGGAAATTCTTATTTAAACACGTGCATAACTGTCCCACCTAAAAGCTAAACTAGATCAGCACATTTGTTGCATAATTTTCAGCATCGTAACGCACATCAAATGTGATAAATATCAGATATTTTCAATGGTGGGGCAAACTCGCCAGGCGTCTCTTATTGCCCCAACATACCCCACTATCCAATTAACTAACAACACGAAACATGTTGCAAATTCATGTATATCACAAACGACCACCTCTAGACATTTTCAGTGGTGGGTTATCCCAGCCGGGCGATATATCCAATACTACCACTAAATACTACCTCATTATTGCAGGAACCTAACTCAATACTTCGATTATGTTGGGTGGTATTGGGTAAACCCCATGTCCACCTATTCAGACGTTCCTATTTACACACAACAACGGCTAAGCCAGATGTGGAAATTTACATTGCACAACATCAGAATGGCAATGGCCAGACGTTTTCAATAGGGGGTATCCCAGCCAGAAATCTAATTGCTCCAACCCAAAAGCTAATGTACACTACCACGTGACTAACATAAAATGTATCTGTAAACCATCAAAATATTCCAACAAATCATAAATAGCCACTGCCAAGAATAGTCAGTGAGGAAGTACCCAACCACGCGGAACCTCAAACTGTAGATCGGACCGTTGCCTTCAAGAACTGACTAACCGCGCTCACTATAAAACTTTATACGGAGAATGAACGCATCTCTTGGTGGCCTTAATGATTCTGATCATGAACCCTTGACAGGAGTAGTAAATTCTGAATCAAACGAGGACGTATACTAGTCTTCTTTTTAGTTGCTCACTGACTGTTGGTTGACCTTGAACAGAACATGTCACATGACACAATTGTATAAATCACAGGTTACTAAGATGTTTATTTCTGGCAAAATGTCAATGCAGATTCTCTTGCTGCTATTAGGGAATGAAAATATTAACAGTTATGCAAATAATATTATTTATTAAAATTCATGGTGTTGAGTGGTTTTATGGTTATATACAATTTGATAATACATTTAGAGTGCGTAAAGTTGAGGATAACTTGAATAAAGCGGATTTACCAGGGCCATTCATTTGGAGGTCTCAGCAATTCTTACATTACATACAAGCCGTTTGCAGATGAAGTTATAAGTTACATATGTGTAATTAGAATAGTTTATAGTTGTTTGCAAAATTTAGGTATTGCTTGTGACGTATCTTGCCTTTACAGATACATCACTAATGTCTCCTATTGGAAACAGTAGCATTACAGATCCCTTTATTTTCCCCTGTTTTTTATACTAAATTAATGGAGGAGTAACCGCTAAATATTTGGTTTTATCCTATGTTTCATACCATTCCTATTTTCTATTTGGTTAACCTGAAATCGATTTGTGCTTTGAATATTTTAGAGTGCTTCTCCTCCAGGTATGCTTTAATTAATGAAGGAATAATTATTTGATAGATATCCGTAAAATGTGAATTATTTAATGTATTTTTAATATTAACCCATTTTCACTTGATAGTTCCCCACTATTCTGTTTTTTCATTTTCGTATGAGATTATTCAGAATATGTCAGACCCATGAATATAGGCTGGAAAATAGTCCCTGTTTATATTATACAAATTGATGGTTTTAATCCTTGTGTACAAATCTCAATATTTGTATCATTTATAATCTCAATTTAGTCCTACAAAATAGTATGTTTACCTTGTCATCGACATTAAATATTTTGAAGTAAATACTCATTAACATGTTTTGAAATAATTGTTCATTAACATTTTTTTAAATTTAATTTTCATGTACATTTTTTAAAATAAATTTTCATTGACATATTTTAAAATACGAATATTGAAATTCGAATGTTGCCCAACATGTCGGTTTGAAAGGGTAAGAATCGTTTGCTGAGGTGGGGATTTGGATGGAATTAAGCAAAATAAATTCGCAAATAAACATAACGCGTGCTTATGGTCATAACACTCAATTTCGTTTTTATTCCAATAAAATCCAAAATGCAACACAAAATGAAATTTTACGGGACATGCTTATTTTATTGTTTAAACACATAACCTAACTGAACATTTACTATTATTTTTTTTTAATATAATATTTAAAGTTGGTTTTCTCTTTAGTTGTTAAAGCCGAACAATTTCATGACAATATTAATATTTGTAGACAATGAATAAGAACCACCGGGAATTGCGTGCAAGTCCTATTTACACATTTCTCAAATCATGACTACCAGATCAGTCAATCTTAGTTGGTACTGAATTATTTTGTCATTTGTGAATCGGCCATTACCAAGTATTTCCGCATTTCTTGTAGGATATATTTATTTGTTTATTACAAATGACACCCGACACCATTGAGTACACGACTCGCGTACTGATTTTTAAATATTCACAGTGTCTTAAATAATGGATACTAAGTATGGATTGAAAATGACCAATATTGAATTCTAATTCGTGTTTTAAATATTGAACTTGCCGAAGAGAAGAGATATATACTTTAAGGACGCTTTGATGTGACAAAATCCGGAGTCCCTGTACTGTCCGTCAACGTGTATAAGTATATTGCCAAGCAAACTCTATGGTGTAAGCCTATCTTCATTAGCCTATTCGGTGCAGACAAGTAGGACGTTAAACCCCATTTTATTTCACGCGTATTGTGACACAGTTCATTAGTATATGTCCAAAAATACGTCATCTGTATCATAGAAAACGTTGAACATCGTTACTCATTTTCCCTATGCTCCAGTGATTTACGATTTATCATTATGTTTTATGTCATGCCCATGCTAACAAAAGCTCAGTTTTAAACATAGTGACATTATTGGTCACGGCTATTGAATAGTTTTAGGGAATTAACCCACATTAGGGACAATGAACAATGATCAAACTGTTTAATATGCTGAATAACGTCAATTATACATCAGTATTAATATGTTTGTGGGATAATACAATTTAGTGTATTTCGAATATACCTCTGTCGGATTTAACAATCCAAAATGAAACCCATTTTAGATATTTTGATCCTTAACATATTTGTTACCTATTAGAGGGTCTACTAACTTCAACGAAAAGTCCGATGCCCACCAAAATCAATCTCATCTTTTGATCATTAACATATGTTAAGTTCCAGCTGAATCGGACAAACTTTGTACTTATTAAAATTTTGCGTACAAATAGGAGCCGTAACTCTTAAACGGAATGTTAAATTGGCAATAAAATCAACCTTACACATGAGTTGGTGATCGGTAGTTTTTTCAGTTTCATCAGAATCGGACAATAATTGTGATCTCAGAAGGGTCCACAAACATATTTAACATTTTGTGCAAAAAAACACAGGTGGTATAGCTTGGGCAAGGACTATCTAATGTGCATCAGAATCTAACTCAAACACGAATTTTGATCCTTAATATCAAGTTTCATCTAATTCGGATCGCACCCTCAATGAGGGTATTGCTAGTTTCCGGAACGGTCTCTGATCGGAAGATGTCCTGTTCGTCCCTATTAAGCTGCAATATGAAATACCATTCTACCTCCATCTCTGTTATAGGGATATTGTGGAATCCTTACCTTCCACTTTCTATTCTTCTCAGTTCGCCAAGACGAACCATTCTCGCTATACATCTGACACTCTTTTATAATTATTCAATACTATTTTCAAGAAGAATTTCGCGATTCAAAAAGATAAACAAGATATGCCTAGAAGGAGCAACAAGTCCGGTTTCCGTTTGATCTCTCACATCATCCAATGATTTTCCGGAATGTCCATATAATGATCTTGTTTCTGCTATATACTTATTGTATAAATCCTACTGGAACTGTGAAATTGAGCGATTACAAAACAGAAAAAAGAAAGTTCCGCCATTACCGAATAGGCTCCTGTGCGATACGACCCCACATGGCCTGCTGTATTATTTATATCTTTAAATTGTTTTATGATAACGACTCTATCTGGGCAGTTTGCATGTGCGAGTCAAAATTGCATATTATGTTTTAAAATAGTCTATATACATTTTTGATTTTATTGGGTTAATTCTGTGTGAAATATATTATCGAAGCAGGATAAGCGGAATCCGATTTGAATACTTAGAATTGTTCAAAATAAACAGAAAAAGTAAATAAAAATAATTGTATTCCTATGATGAAGAGGAATTGGTAATTGTTAATGTGAGATGATTCAATAGTTTCAGGTTTCAACTTGGAAATTGAATTTCTACCAGAGTAATTGAGAACATGTCCAATTAAAAAAAGTATTAAACTTAATAAAGATGGCGTCCAGGTAGGTTTTCTGTTTAACGGGTGTATGACTCTATTCTTTAGGACGTTAAAATATACGAATATGGTCATTAACGCAAATGTGAATGTAAGATAAGTGTATTTGTAGTGATTTGAAATCAGTTATGATGGGTGAAATACGTGAACACCCCACACTGAACTGTCAAGGCTTATCCCCCCTCCACCTCCCGATTTGTCCATTTTACACATTTTATCAATAATTTTCGATAACATGAGATAGAGGTGTAGCTTCTTTAACATCGCGATCACTTCGTGGTTGCCTTATTATTGTCGGATATTGTCGAGTAAATGACCCCGAAACCATTGTCGGCCGACAATGACCCATCAGTTTGTAAACGTTAATCTGGGTAAAGTACAAAATGTACACGTTAATAAATATTTAATATGAAACATTTTATATTTATAGTACACAAGATAAACAAGATACAGATACAGACATCCAGAGTAAGTTTGAATATTGTTAATTTCAGAAGGAATAAAATAAAGAAGGGATTTTGCAATACCGTGTGCTTTGGGGGAAAATTTGAAGGAAAGTGTCTCTTATTTCGAATTCCAGCAGCCAAGGGTTCGTTTACGTACACGACCATGCGCAATGTGTATACGTATCCCATCCGAACGATTAGACACTGCAAGATCATCCATCCTGCACAACTGACAAGGAATCCGTGGCCGTCAGGTTTAGAAGGAACACTTTGTATCTAATGTTATGAATCAATTAAAATACAATATCGTCACGTTAAAGTAGCCAAGTCTCTAACTCAATATCATGCAAATCTTACACGTTAAAAACAACACGAATTATTTGTCAATACAAATCAACATTGATGTTGTGATTTTACCGGGAAAAGGGAGGTTTCTGATATCCAATTAAGACAAAATAAACATTTTACCATTGGTATACGTATCGTGTACCATAGTGCGTTTCAGCGTCATTTGTAACACGTAACCAGAAAGAACGAGACTAGACATATTCTACAACTCGTGTCAAACGGTGACGCTAGATCTTATCTGGAGAGCATGCGCGACCGACTGAAATTGTCATTTGATTGAGACTCATGCCGTATTTCGCTGAAAATAACTTATTTGAAATTAGAGTCAAAACGGAAACAGTTGAATGTAAATCAGTTTATGTACATTCAGATTACTTTTTTATAAATATGCGTTGTGACCCATTTGGGTCAATTTCCATGCCCCTTATATCGGCGATTTAGCTCCTTTAAATCGAGTTAAATAGAAATTGTTGAAACCAGAATTAAGCTGAAATGCAACTGTTCCATGAACGTTATCAGTGTAGAATGGTTCATGGTACACGGATTTATTCGAAATGCTAGTATTATTATGTAAGCGTAATGTAGTGTAATTGAGAGTCTTTATATTGCCTAGCCTTAAACATCACCAGAAAAGTTTATAGATAAAAACCCGTGACGTAATTTTAGTCTGATCATGGAACTTTTCGGGTGACCTTGATGTTGCCGTATCGTGTCTCTTAGTGATTAACCGTTAAGTAAGGGTGTTATATAATGGCCATTTTTTAATTCGGTATCTTGTCGATGTTATGTTTAATTAGATTAGATAACATAGAACATTATACCATGTGTATGAAAGAGTAAATCGTTGTATGTTAAAGTTAGTAGTGTTTATAGTAGTGTGTTCTTGTATTCTATCAATTATTTGTGATAGATGTAAGCTGTATGTATTCCACCTATATCTGATGGTTATTTATTATTAACACGTTTGTATATTCTTACGATCTAGTTGAATCAACAGTTGGAAGAAGCAAGCAATTTTTTGAAGCGAAAATAGATGAACAAAGTGCCTATCGAAACACGGGAACGGTTAAGGTGAGAATTATATTCATGCTAAATGAGCATTTTGACAAACTAAAGTTTCTGAGAGTTTTCACAACATATAAATAATTCAGATATATCATTAAATGTCCGTCAATAACAAAAAACAAGAGAGACATAAATTTTTGAAGATGGTGAGGTACTTAAGATGTGGAATAAGTTACCAATACATATCGAGTTCCAGTGAAGAAATTGTCGCCAATACCACTCTAATCAAATATATGTTAAGCCACAGTAGTCGTATTCATGTACTATTTCTCGCACAACATATATGCGTCACATCTGGGTGCAATTAAAATAGCTATCAAAAACCAATTTCACTTAATTCTTAACCGACTGAGTTGAGATATATATTTTTAATTCTTCAGAAATTAACGGCATCCAGTGGACAGGTTCACTAGTCCATCGATATCTATTATCAAGGTTTGGATAGGGTTAGGTTTAGATTTATTGCAAATTGATACCCATATTTATAGTATTTCTTATAGCAGCAGACTAGTGCAGCGACGTACTAGTGATCGCGCCGACTAGTGAACCCCCATCCAATTTCTAATTTAACCCTTTTATTCCAGATTCCATGTATACAGAAAAGGGGTGTTAAAGGTAAGTAGATTCCATTTAAAAATACTAATATTACTTAGTTAGATTACTATTTCGTCAAATCAGTTTGTTTTTGGATGGACGATGTAATAAAAAGAGAGTATATAAAATTTACATATTTAAGACTGTTGCCAACAAAGGTATTGTTTGTATTCAGGGCTAATACCCGCATCTGCAGCGTCCAACGCTATTTCCTGTCGTCAAATTTGGACTCTAGGGAAACACCCACAATTTTCGTCAAGCAGACACAATATCCGTCACTCGCCAGCTGTCAAACAAACCACTTGATGTAAACAGTTCACGGCGTACTGTTCAATATAAATGAGTGAATCAGTAATATCATAATAAACAAACTTTGATCAGATTTCCGACCAAACAGTATGAGAGGTGGTGCGGGCTAGGGAGGGGGGTCTATATTGCATGATAACATGCCCTAATATTCGAAACAGGAAGCGTTAATTTCCTAACAATTCATAATACACTATTTACAAAAAGTATGATATGTTGGTAGACGTTATTATTATTAGACATATCATATTATGTACTATGAATTATAATCCACCATCTATATGATTTCTTTGATTTGGATTAGATGCTGATGAAACGGGTGCTAGATGTAAGAAATGTGGGCGTGACTTCACGTGTCCATGCACGTCCCCACCACCAGAAGAATTATCTACAAATCAGCCTGATGTAAGTATATAGGTCCGTTGTATCAGATTTGGTAATTTGTACCTGGATTTAAAAGAACAATTATATTTTGACGTGAATTTACAGTATAGTCAATTGTATACATATTTCGATATCCGAATCGTTAAAATATAGTCCGGCAGCAGGTCCACAAACCTGGAAATGTAGTCCACCCATTGTTTTTTGATGGGTTATATATCTTCAGTAAATAACCAGAATTGTCCTATGGCGACCATCTTGAATATTTTAATTTCCCATCGGGTGCCAGGGTAGCATCATCCGGATTGTGAATCTACACATATTGAAGATATATAATTTCCTCAGGGGTGTCAGAGTGGCATCATCCGGAATCTGAATCTACACATATTGAAGATATATTATCCACGTAAAAACATTCTACTAGGTGGACAAGATTTCCACGCCAAGGCTTTAGATTATGGCGGGGTATCGGGTTCAAAATGCGATCTGCAGTAGAAAGTAGAAAATAAAAAACAAAAGAGAAAATTCTTATCCGAAATGGACATTTTCGTGTGGGAAACATATACCGCTCGTGCTTTTCAACTTGAAGTCGCAAATATTCTACTTTCAACAACAGAATTTCTACTTTCAAAAATCAACTTTTGACATTCGGAATTTTAACTTCAAATTTTCTACTCCAGATTTTCTGCTCGAGCTTTTCTCCATGCATATTACGAAATAAATTTGATCACGTGACTATTTTTGCATGTCATTAAAATACGGAAATTACCCCTGGATGGTTGGGTTAACATTTGGGAATAGTTTGTTTGACTTAAATAAAAAACGCAAATTTCATTACATCGTTTTTTGTCTATTTTGTTTTTCCCCCAAGCTCAAATCTGACAGTTGAAATCAAAACTTTATTGAGATTTTTCTTTAATAGCAATCCCCTAAACAACCTGTTGATTTCTCTTTGATAGTAAGGTCATCAACTTCGGGTTAAGGGTCAACGACTGATGTCAGCGACTGAAAACAATAACTGTTTATACAGTTAGCGTTTAGTCTGTGTCCGATGCATAAAACTGAGGACAGCATAGTATCTAGTCGCTTCGGAATGAAAACAAAGATGTGGAGGGATTTATAGAGGAGTAGGCTGCTTGTTCCACCACTGCTAAATAAAGTCATGCTTTACGTTTTCCTTGCCGTATTGAGCGACTCGGTTATTTGACTTGATTTTTCGACTGGGTTATTCGACTGAATTATCTGCCTGTTTTTTCGACTGAGATATTTCACTGATTTTATTGACTGATTTGTTGGACTGAGTAACTTCTTCTTTAATATATATATAATATGTACAAACTAGGTCATTTCGGGACTAACATATAGTTTTAAATTTTATTTCAATAGTTCTAATTATCCAGAACGGAAAACATTCCCTGCAAGTCAAAATGTGTTATATTGTGGGGAAAGCGGTACAGCTAAGCGACATAAATTGTACATATTATATATTAAAGAAGAAGGGATGAATATCAACTTTATTCCCCCTTCAGTAGTAGTAGCAGTAATACGAAATCTGGATCAACTATCACGGTCTTGAAAGAAGGGGGCTTCTCGGAAAACTAATTATCCAGAACGGAAAAGAAATATCGTTCGTTTGCCCAAATACATAGGGTTAGACAGAGACCGCTTGAATTTTTTACAAAGATGGGTGCCCAAAAAGTACAGGTTTCTGTGGCCTCCACTAAAAAGGATGTGGGTTTTTAAAATGATCCGGATACTAACGATGTATATGTTTTTAACAACCTCGTGTGAATGGTGACAAGAGAAACAATATGTCATTCTGCCAATAGCCACGTTGAGGTTGCAGCAATGCAAGTTGTTGCAAGTTTTAGTGCAAAAAGCACCAGCAGTCAAGACCCAAGATTACGTAGGCGTTTGTTCAGAAGATCCACCTGTACAAGTTCTTAGACATTTTAGACCTTATAGGAATCCTTTGTACAGAAATAAAAATTATTATCGTGAAAGTAGTTATAGATTATGTTATTTTGATTAGTGGAAAAATAAGGATTTTGATTCCATTAATATTTAAAACATGTTTTTGTTTGACGTAGGGTGGATACATATGATTAATGTATAGGTAACATGTTACTTGATTATTGTTTAATTCTATTTTTAATTTCAAATCTATATTTTAATATACATTAATGCTTGGTAAGTCTAATGAAACAGACAGCAATTGGTCACTCGATTTAAATTATGGCAACTAAAGTGGTTGATCTGATCAGTTAAATGGCTTTAACACTTTCATAGTAACTAATAGTAAGTAACTAATTTATATACATGTAAAGAGAGAAATGTACGTACGATTAATAATAGTTTGGGAGACCAGCTTAGGGAACCTATATACTAGCTAGTTGAAGAGCTGATTTATAGGAAGTTATAAGTTGTTTACTTGTTGCTGTTATTGCTCCTGAAATAAAGTGTTGAAGATCTATTCAAAGAATCTGTATTCATTTCTAATACTTAAAGAACACACTCCACAAGATATAATCCTAGAAAGTGGAACCCGGTTATGAGCATGAAAGGGCTACTTAATGAAATTAAAGGTCTTAATGCTCTGCTCCAAATAAGGCTAATGAGGGAAATTTTCCCAGGACAGCGCTATCAAGCATCTTAGCGACTTAGCCACTGTAATCCACCCCTACTTTATGAAATGGAATGGGGTTTAACATACTACTGTTGTGCACCGACTGGGATTATGAAGACGGGCATACGCCATATAGTGTGCTACGAGGGAAATTTTGCCCGTGCAGCAGCGCTACAGCCTACTTATATATTGAATTCCAAATGACAGGGGATCTTTTACATGCGTGCAAATGTGTACATGAGACCTTGGTTTTTCGTCCTATCCAAACGACACGACAGTTGTCCTTGTTGTCAGGCCCTACGTCCTACCTCACCAGCAAGAGGAAACCAGCCGGAAAATCCTGAGGAACTGTCTCGAGCAATACCTGGAACGAGGCCAGCACGCCAGCACGCCAGCGTCTTACTCACTTAGCCACTCTTGCTCTAGGGTACTTATTGTTATCTTAGTTCACTCCCAGTAGTGCTTTTGAATGCTTGTTTAGAGGCAGACAGTAAATAAATTTGTAAAGTCGATTTAATTTATGACAGACTGGCAACTCAACTAAAGTGGTTAATCTGTTCAGTTTCTTTAACTTTTATTTGCGAGAGAGAGAGCGAGAGAGAGAGAGGTTTAACGTCCACTCGACACAAACTAGGTCTTTCGGGACTAACACATGGTCTTTACAGTGGGAGGCAACCGGAGTACCCGGAGAAAACCCACAAGGTTGGACAGGCGACCCTTAGTCTTGCCACGATGTATGTAAGATGAATTATAGTTGAACTATGTCTATATACCAAATATACAAAAAACGATGTAGTGAAATTTGAGTTGATTCGTTTTTTATTTAGGTCAAACAAACTATTCCCAAATTTTAACCCAACCATCGACCGAGTTTGCTGACTGCAAATCCAGTGGTACCTAGGGGTAATTGCCGAATTTTAATAACATGCAGAAATAGTCACGTGATCAAATTTATTTCCGTAATATGCATGGAGAAAATCTTTAGCAGAAAATCTGGAGTAGAAAATCTGAAGTTGAAAGTCCGAATGTCAAAAGTTGATTATTGAAAGTAGAAATTCTGCTGTTGAAAGTAGAATATTTACGACTTCAAGTTGAAAAGGGGGACGTATTAGGTTGAAAAGCACGAGCGGTATATGTTTCCCACAAGAAAATGCCCATTTTGGATTAGAATTTTCTCTTTTTTTTATTTTCTACTTTCAACTGCAGATCGCATTTTGAACCCGATACCCCGCCATATTAGATGGGTTTTGGCAACTGGTTTACGCAAACCTAATTATAATGCATAATGATTTAATCCAATCGGGACGTAGATGGTGTGATATAGAGTATCGTGTGGTATAGAATATGATGTGATATAGAGTATGATGTGGTATAGAATATTGTGTGATATATCCAATTGGGACGTAGATGGTGGGATATATAATATGGTGTGATATAGAATATGGTGTGATATTCTTAATCAGAGTGCAATCATTTAATTAAATAACCCTGTATTCTGTATTACAGAATCAAAACACAGACCGTTCCACAAGAGGTAACTAACAAGTATATATTTTAATATAAGAATTGTGTAGTTATTAAAAGTGAATATTTAATCCACGTGTAAAGAATACTAAATAGAAATAGAAATAGCGGGTATCAACAGAACAATTGTCATCTTTTACTCGATAATTTGTTTTATTTATGTCCGTTTCTTTTCAACCGAAATATTGTTTTGACGAGATGTGAAACGCCCATTTCATTTCTTTATTTAGAAGTTGAAACTCACCAAGCACCAGTTGATCACCAGGATGATAAAACCACCACTAATGATATTAGAAAGAGATTTATAGATAGTATTGACCCATCGCCATTAATGGATTTTCTGTATTCAAAGGAAATCATCACAGAAACAGAAATGGTAAGTTGTTGTTTACATCGAATACCTAATAGGGCAGTTTTTTCTAGCAAGTGATGAGTGTCTATATTTTGTATCAGTATGTATCAGTGACCAAATCTGTTGACACGTGTGATTTAAATATAGAGCAGTGCTGGTATCCAAGATCACCCCTTAATGTAACGTTACGACTTCAGGGCTCCTGTCCACATGGCCCACTCATTCGTAACTCGTAGGAGTGTTAAAGGTTAACCAGGACCAAATAATAATTACATAAAGCATAATCACAGTTCATCCCCATCTTCATTATCAACGTTCCACACACGTGCTCACCAAATACAAGAGCTTGATAATCTCGACTAACAAGTGAGGTAACTACAATAATACACTTGGGTCATCTGGCCACAGATCACTAATTATTGCCCCATTGACTTTAATGTTAATTCTCGTCTCTTAGACCGGTCGTAACTTTTTCCCAAATATTCGTTGGACAAAACGCTTTCTGCCACAGATGGAGCAACATGTGGCAGACTCTTGCCCAAAAGCATGTATGAGGTTCTTCATGAAAAACTTGAGATAGACAAGCTGGAAGTAGAGACAGCTAACCTTGCAATTTTCGGCCCTCCCTTTCAACGTAACCAACCTCACAACTCTTGTATCCTTCCGCCTCAAAATCATGAATATTCACCAAAACCTGGCAGAAAATGTATTTTCAAACCCTTTTCTTCGATTCTACACCAAAAATTCAACAAAAATCGCCATCCACAAGGGGGAAAAAGGGAAAGGGAGAGAAGGACTAAAAATAACTTTCGCCCTTGTTTCGTGGGTGACTGCCCATGAATATTTGGTGATCTGTGTCCTATATAGGGGTGAAACTTCGGATATCACCAAAAGGCCTTTTGTATTTGCTTCCCATATGTTCTGGCAACATGCTGGTGAAAGGAAATCAAAATCAAAGAATAACTGCAAAAATGATGGCCCTTTAAGTATACATGCTGCTTTAAGTACAGTGGTGCATCTCAGGTCCCTGGGCCTTTTGTGCTAAAATTTAAAAAATCTTTTTTAATAGAGGCAGTATTTGAGCTCTGTGAAAAAATTAGACAAGTTGCAAACAAACTACATAGAAAACACTGATAATTTGGAATTTTTATCAAAAATATATTTTTTTACTGCCATGTCATGAAAAATGTACAAAATTTACATGTAGTATCTTTCAAAAAACCAATAATTTTCCACTTTTTTAGATAGCCAGACTGGCAAGTAATATATTTTTGGAAACCCTGGAAAATATGCAAACAGAAAAATCACAAAACTGTTGCATTGATTGAAATTATAAAGGTCTGTACTGAAACATGTAACCCCACCCCCTAAAAATGTCAATGACTGAATCAATCTTATCTTTGGTTGCAGAGCCAACTTTACCAAAGGAATCTGTCTAACAGATATGATTTACCATCCCTGGCTAATATATGAACATAAAAACTAAAATAGGTGCAATAAATGTGAATTATGGTTAAAATAGGCCTTGCTGAAAGAAAAAAATGCCATAATTGGCCTATGTCCACCCCTCTCTAACAAAAGAGTCACAGAAAACACAATTTTCACAAATTTGGAAATAGTTTAATGTTTTCAACATCTCAAACCTCAGAGGCATCATACAAATCTTTATTGCAATTATTGTACTGAAGCAAGATGTCTGGACCTTTACATCAATTGCCTTAAAAAATGAAGTCAAAAAGGTAGTTATGACATAGTTGAAAATATAAAAGAGGCCTGAAAAGGAGCAAAATTAACATTTTACTGTTCTATAAGTGACATAAATGCAACAAACACCACAAATCCTAGATTTTGATAAGAAAATATTAACCATTAAGCTGACATTTACACATCTACACCAGTTCTGTATCAGGGTGTGGTCTTACTGGCCTGACATGTCTCAAGGTTCTAAGTTTGACTATGAACAAAAAAGGTCAGAAATCCTTGAAATGTACAAAATGACCATTTATTGGCAAAAAATAACATTCCCATCTGTAATTCAACAACAAATTCCAATTATTATCATTTAATTGTCAACACTGGTGCAATTAAATCTCTCAAAACACATTAATAAAAACGGGTGGGGTGGGGCATTTATAGCCCCTCTAAACAGAAAGATGGGGTGAAAAATGTTTATAAAGACTGGGATATTGCTTCCTACATGAAGAAAATGCAAGAATTTAATGATTCAAAGGAGAAAAAAATGCTTGTTCTGGGTAAAATAGTGGCCAAATTGAGCCTACCCCTGTTTTGAACATTTTGTACAAACCCATCTGCTGTATATTATTAACTCAGTGTTGCCAATTTTCCATTTTCTGTAGGAAAGCTGGAGCTATTTCTAAACTTGACAAACTTATAGATCCCATCTAAATTACATTAGCAATGAAAATAAGGGCATTTTAAGAAATTTTGAGTCATTTGAGTAGGTATGAAAGCATTAATTTTTACATCGAAATGGGAGAATCTGGAGATTTTCTGTGAATATTCCTGATTTTTAGACAAAATTAGATGAAATTACAATGTTGTTCACTTTATCTGTGCTTTCTGAGGCTGAATACACCAAAATTGGACATTGAAATATTTTTCTTACTGTTAGAAATTAAATGAAAACTGAAAATTGGAAAATTTGCAGTAAAATCACAATTTTTCCCAAAACTTTGATAAAATTTTTTTTTAAATTTAATTTTTTTTAGTTTTTCTGTAGTCAAGGTATTTTATACATATTTTCTGACAAATTAGTCATCATAATTTCAAAACTAAGGCATATCAGTCACAGCCTTGTCATACGCAGACAGGCCACAGATCACTAATTATTGCCCCATTGACTTTAATGTTAATTCTCGTCTCTTAGACCGGTCGTAACTTTTTCCCAAATATTCGTTGGACAAAACGCTTTCTGCCACAGATGGAGCAACATGTCGCAGACTCTTGCCCAAAAGCACGTATGAGGTTCTTCATGAAAAACTTGAGATAGACAAGCTGGAAGTAGAGACAGCTAACCTTGCAATTTTCGGCCCTCCCTTTCAACGTAACCAACCTCACAACTCTTGTATCCTTCCGCCTCAAAATCATGAATATTCACCAAAACCTGGCAGAAAATGTATTTTCAAACCCTTTTCTTCGATTCTACACCAAAAATTCAACAAAAATTGCCATGCAAAAATAACTTTCGCCCTTGAATATTTGGTGATCTGTGTCCATCTGACCAACATATTCATACCGTGCTCGTCTTTAAAGAAGAACGATCTATAACAATAAATGTAAACCAGAACTTAACTATGCAAGGCGTGTCGACTTGACATCGCTACAGTAACATGACATACAGGTATCCAGGAAACCATTAATAACAAACACAAACACATAAATGTTAGAAATTATATCGTAGATCTGTCGGATAATTAACTTGGATGAAATGACCAAAGTCTGTTGTGGTTGAAATGTTATTATATCAAGTAACAAGATGTAATATTAAGTAGTTGTTTTAAATTGATGTCGTATCTTCAGGAGAGAGTTCAAGCTAGAATGAATCTTAGAGGTAGAACGGCTGCAGCAGGTCATCTATGGGATATATTGTCCCAGAAAGGAGGAGACGATACCGGCTTTAAATGGGTTTCACTTTTAATTGCATACTTACATCGCAAAGATGTTAAACAAAGTGAACTGGCTGAATATATCCAGTCAAAATGCAACGGTAAGTGTTTATATACTGCATCTCTCTCTCTCGCTCCCTCTCCCCCTCTTTTGTTGTTAAACCGGTGTTGAATACAGTATGTTTCCGTATTTGTTTGAGCTTTTCAGCGTTTATCGTGATGTTCGAAGTGTACTTTGAAAATGTTAAAATGTTGCTAAGCCAGAACTGAAAACAGTTTGTGTTTGCATTCATTGTTTATCGTGAAACAAAGATGTGACTTTATTTTTTTAGAATCGACTCCACTGGAGGAAATAATATACCACCACAGAAGGGTAATCCCTGAAGTGGGTAGTCGACTGGATTATCTACAAGGTTAGTTTATGATATATGTATATTTCTGTTGGTTGATACTTCTAGCTTCCACCCTATAACAATGATCAACCAATATATTTATTCGTCGATAAATCATTAGGAAATATCAATCAATATTAAAATATTAATATGTGATAGACATTGTTCAAATGAGTTAAAAGTAGTGTAATATGTTATGTATGAGGCAGTGTATGTAAACTATATATAGATCACTTGATATCACTTTTTATTTACCGAAAGTACTAACACGCACTGCATTTATGCCATAGTGTATTTGATAATTAGCTGGTACATGGCAATATAACGTTAATGTATTTTAAATTGTAGCCGAAGCTGAAACCTTCCTTTATGACACAAATTCAAAAGATTTTGTGTCAACCAGGGCTTGTCAAGAAGGGAAGCGTATACTCAGTGAAAAATTTGTACTGGGTATTATTGGAGCTGTTGGAGACGGGAAGACCGTAATGTCGCGGATGGTAGCTAACACCTTCTTACAGGAAAACAGAGACTTTGTTCCTGTGGTAGTAAAGTCTCCTAATGATATGAACTCCTTTTCTTGTTCAGAGAACAATAAGTACCTGCTTATAGTAGATAATATGTTTGGTATTTGGACACGAACAATGAAACAACAAATACAAGATTGGCCAAAACATTTCGAATTACTTTACATGAAGATAAAGGAGAAACAACTAGCGCTCATTTATACAGTAAGAAATGATATCAGCCGGGGTTGTTATCATATTCTACACGCATATGAGATCTTTGCACACGAAACGCGAATACATCTGCATGAAAACCATTTCCAACTCAACAAAAAAGAAAAAATGGATATTTTACGTTATCATTTTGGAGATAAAATTGATCACGAACTGTACGAAATGATTAGCGCTGGCTCAGTGACTGTAGGATTCCCTTACATATCCCGGATGTGTAGCACATCATGGAAACGACATTTACCGTCACTGGGATTCAGAACAAGCCTATTTGAGTTCTTATATTCAGAGTTTGAAATATTCTGGAAAGAAGACAGAAGAAAGTACCTAAGTTTAAGTCTTGTTTTTTCGTCGCAGCCAATGATTGAAGACGAGCTTAGAGCTGGCGGTATTACAGACAAGATTCAGGCAATAAATGAAATAGCTGGCAAGCCCGTAAAAATTCATGATGTTTTTGATTCCTGTAAATCACTTGTTGGTAGCTTTATAACAGACGATGCTGGGAGAATGTTGTTAACTGACCCGGTGGTAAGAAGTTTTCTGCTTCATCTCTCCAGCCGTTTTATCCAAGTAGCCATAAAACACTGTCCTTTGGACCTACTAATGGATATGGTGACTACGTTTGTACATGAAACCAAATATCATGTTCTGATTACACCTCGTTTTTTCCCCAGCCTGTGCTCAAGATTTCTCCATGAATTGCAGGAAAAAAACGATGATGTGTTATTTCACCAAGCTTTTCTCGACACCCAATTTTTAGCAGTTTACCTGAAACAAGATAAGTCCAAATTACTTTTCAATGCCGGGTTAACAATGAATTTAACGATCCACGATTCCAATGACAGGGGCCATTTCCTTCACTATTTATGCTTGTTTGGTAGTGTGGAAAGCCTCCGACTAATTACACGACATTCCAACGAAAGGGTTTTTAAACTCTTTAAAGTATTTACATCAGACGGATTAGATTTCTATAATCTGGCTGCTGCTTCAACAATAGACCCCATCGAGAAGATAGATTATCTACGTAATCAAAAACGTGGCACAGTATCTACTTCACCAGCATTCCCAATGGACACTGATAAGTTCTTTCTCACTGCTGTCGAGTCAAACAGTATTGAGATAGTACAACACTTAGCCAACGTTACCGGTATCAATATTAAGTCTATGGAAGGCTGTCTTCACCATGGCTGTAATTCGATCTACGACAACGTGGAAATAATACAATTTCTAGTAGATAAAGGAGCCAAGGTTAATTCCAAAAATAAAGATGGCCGCACCCCATTACACTTGGCTACCGCAAGAGGGAAGGAAGCTACAATAGCCTGTCTGATCCAACTTGGCGCCAATGCCAAGTCTGTCGACAAGTACAACAGATTGCCTATACATGAAGCCGTTAGTCGTAATGTGGGAAGGTGGGATATTAATACGCCTGGTATTATAAGACAGTTGGTGGAAGCCGGTTCCCCTGTTACGTCTGCAGATAGTAATGGTAGAACACCTTTATCAGACGTTAATAAACGATTTGAACCAAGATGTGTTGATGTATTAAAGAGTAAGTCAACTTTAATTATATTCCTAGCTCTTCTTGTTTCGCTTACGTGTTGATGTATTTATTAGTAAGCCAACTTTATTTCAACCTCAGTGTCCTTCGGCCAACATCATCTATTCACAATATTAACTTTCTTTCCTACGCATTATATCGCGAAACACAGAAATATTTGTTTTTACTAGGATATCTTAAAAAAACACTCTGTAATAAAATAATGCATTGGTACAGGAAGCAATAGTTAGCAGTTTTAACGAAATCTGAATAACCGCCGCCCACGCACCCAGGAAATGTTTTTTCATAAAAGCGTTGTATTTTGGAACAATTAATTGATGTTTTCATAATTGTGACAAAATATAGGTAATTTCCCGGAGAAGTAGTAACATAAAAATTCACAAACCATTCAATCAATCAGAGCCCATATTGTACCTTTTGAAACAGTTGCTCGTGGATGTATGTTTTGTTTTCTGACAACTATTTGTAAGACTTTATTTCTTGATATCAAGTAGTAGTACTAATTTATTTGAAGAATATCTCTCTTCAATGCTCTCTCTCTCTCTCTGTAAACGGTAATTAATGAAAGCTCGATTTACACAGATAGGCCAAACTATATTTTCTACTTTTATGATGATAAATTGTTGTATTATTTTTTGCAGATGCAGATATATCTGCTGCACAGCAAACAGAAGGAGCATTATTACCAGTAAGATATTACCGTATCCCATACCGTAAACATGTTCTTTCGTTAGCCCTGGAATGTTATCTAAATTATTGATTAGACATTTAAACTAATTAACTTAACCAGACCATAATCAATTCTCGGTGTCGTCGCTAGCCTGCGCTATTTACTAGATTAGAATCTGATTTGCTGCTCAACTTTCATTTATGATTATATCATGAACTGGATAATCTAGACTATGTTTTTATCGCACCGACTTGGGTAATGATCGAGGCTAGACCGAAAATTCAATGGCTAAATTTTTGGATCAGTGTGGATCAATTTGGCTGAAATTTTCAGCGAATCCCCTGAATATTATCTACTTATATAAGTAGCAGCACTTTATCTTATTTCCCGTAATGTATATTTAATGGACACACAATTCTGTATTCAAAACACTGGATATTGATGGATAGCCATATTTAATATGGCGTCTAAAGATATGTTTCAAGATTCAGTGGACAAAAAGATGACGAAAGTATATCACTATAATTAATAATGGCGACAAAATATAACCACACTTAAAGATGTCGACAATATATAAACATCTTTTGACAATCTATAACTATAATTAAAGATTACGACAAATTATAATTAAAAATAGAGAGCGGTAGAGAAAGAAAGGGAGAGAGAGAGAAATGGGGTTTAACGTCCACTCGACACAAACTAGGTCAATAATTCGCTTGCGTGTAAGGGTCTTTAGCTGTGGGAGGACACCAGAGGACCCGGAGAATACCCACGAGGTTGGACAAGCGACCCTACTCCTTGTCACGTACAACCCTGGATTCGAAACGACGCAAGTTGACTCAATGACAGGCTTTATGATACAGCGCGCACGTGCTAACCATTCGCCCCCCCCCCCCCCCTATAAATTAAATGATTTCGCGACTAATGGCCAGAGCGACTTGTTACTGGAAGGTTTTATTATCTATTTATCAATAAGACACTTTACTAGAATATTTTATCAACTAATTATCATTATCCATAGCTGCAATTCGTAATAGACATACTTACTCCTTCTAGAACTCTCCATACTACGTTCAGTGGTTGTCACTTGGATTAAAGACAGATCATGCATCAGGTCCATGTATTCTTCTAGATATATGTACAGTATACTCGTAATACTATTTTATATATGCGTCTATCTTAATATTTCACCATCCTGTTTTATTTCAGGACAAGGAGGATGAAACAAATAAAACACCAGAAAGTGGTACAGATAAAGTCATCACTCTAAAAGTGTAAGTTCAACTTTATTTGTGCTGAATTTTATATTTTGTTTGGTGGAAAGAAATGGTAGTCCAGCCATTTGAAAAATGTATGACAATGGTCATATTGATAAAATTGATAAATACTTCTGTATAAACATTTTGAGCTATTTAATATTATAGAAGTTTTAGGTTGTTTGCATTTAAATCAAAATACTGTATTTTTAATCGGAGCTACGTTTTTACAATGATTCTCTTCTTTTAACAAGCACAATACTGATACAGTTGTTGGTTATTACAAATATAACTTCCAATACGTGATATGATGGACTGGTTTATTTATATAAGGTTATTTATAATATGGTGGACAGGTTGATAAAATTAAGGTTATTTACGTACGAGGGGGTAATTAAACTAAAAGAAAGTAAATTAATGAAACAGTTATTGTTTATAAAAAAAAGCCACTAAATTACGGTGTCAAGTTAGAAGAGGAGGTCCAGCTGATTGGTGTTCGGGAGTTACTTTAAGTAACGTAAATTTGTTTCGGCTCTGCTCTCCACTACGTTACTGCCAGTCCTTAGAGACAACTAATATGAAAATAAGGATTTTCCCCCCATCTCCGCTCTAAGACTATTTTGGAATCCTTACCGTCTATTTTACTCCGTGATTCAAGTAGAATTGTGCGATAAAAATACATAAAACAACTTCCATTTGAAAGAAGCTGCCACTAACGCGCAGCCACTATTTCAAATTTAAGAATGGAATTTTACCGTAAACGAATTTACATTACTTAAAGTAACTAGGTGTTTGGTATCATAAATCTCGATAGTAAAAAATGAAAGATATAAAAACATGAAATAGGGTTTAACGTCGTACTGTTCTGTAGATAGAAAAAAACACAAATTCACAAATTTTGCGCTACAGGTCATTGACCCCCGTCTTTACATCTAAATTTACATTTAATTCGAGTCTCAAAGTATTTGTTCTTGCCAACTGGTTTGTCCATTCCGATTTATTTTTATTTTTAACAATACTATTAAATTCCAGGACGCTATATTAAATTTTTAAGTCTTCGGTCTCGCAAGCATTGAGCTCGTTGCGAGAAAGATTGCCTACGGATTTTATTTTTATTTCGTAGGGAATCAACACTTGCCCGAATATTCTGAGCAATATATATGGTCTAGATGTTGTTTTATTTGTGTTATTGACTCATTGCTGCTAAGAGAGTCTGACCCAATGACAGCTCTTTGATTGGTCGCTGATAAAATCCAATCAAAAGCTGTGGATATATTAGGCCTACCCTTGATTCCATCTGGAAGTCAAAATTATTATGCGATTTACAAAACCGTTTGATTATATCATCGTTACATGGTAATGAAAGTTTGAATTTCGTGAAAATCGGACCAAAATTGACGCACAAAATGGCCGCCGTTTGTACAAGATTAGTATACTTTCCTCTGAATTACCGTTTTGCCTATAGATGTAAGTATTGCAGGCACAGTGCTTCCACTGTGAGGAGCCCTATAGGCAAAACACAATTTTTTTTATTTTTTTTTTTTTACTTTTCTGACAAATGACCCATCCCGTTTGCACCTGCCATGTAGGCTGTCTGGAAGGAGGGATTATGATAATTCTTAACCAAGGCTTTAACCCTCTGCATTCTACGCCAGAGGCAGGTGGACAACCTCATATTATGACTAGTCGTGCCCTTCACATATACTGTCCTCCAGTGTTTCAGATAAACTAACAGTTGGGACACTTCCCTCTTACGACAAGGGCCGGTAACTCAGCGAATAGTATACTTTCCTCTGAATTACCGTTTTGCCTATAGATGTAAGTATTGCAGGCACAGTGCTTCCGCTCCGTAATCCGTTTACGAATATCAAAACTAAGACAATGACAACAATTCTAACTTTATTAACATTCAATACCAACTCAACCTACTTCGCCCCATAACACACTTCGCCCCATAACACACTTCACTTCTCCCCATAACACACTTCATCCCACCACATATTTTCCTAACCTATTTTTGGTAATCCCGGTCAAATTATTCCGTACATACAGGCTTTGAACTTTTATGCATTCTGTTCCCACTTTGAAGTATATTCGTTCATTCCCGATAAATTAACCTCAATGATTCTAGCTAACTTTAATGCGGCAGATAAGTGATACGTGGCCGTTATAGATGACTACCCAAACCCCTTTGATTTCACACCGGTAATCCCTTATTGGCTTCCACATAAGTAAGCACAATGATTTGCTTCCACACAGGCAAGCTCACTTACTTTGCTTCCAACACAGGCAAGCCTCTTAATTTGCTTCCACAAAGGCAAACCTCTTACTTTGCTTCCAACACAGGTAAGCACCTTAATTTGCTTCCACACAGGCAAGCCCCCTTTAATTGGCTTCCATCTAAACTATGCCCCCACACAGGCAAGCCCAACTTTAATTTGCTTCCATCTTAACTATGCTCCCACGCAGGTAAGCTCCCTTTAATTTTCTTCCTCACAGGCAAGCCCCCTTAATTTTCTTATACACCGATAAACTCCTTAACTTTGCTTGCGCACAGGTAAGCCCCTTATATACTCAAAAATGTTGACCTCAGCGTATGTTCCAGGTTAGATTGTGGGATAACAAGGCTGAACAGTCTCACTTAAAATTATTAAAGAAAAAAACAATCACGGTATTACTTGCCGACACAGCAGAAGTAATTTACAACGGCCTTAGTGTATGTCCCGTTTAAGATTGCGGAACAACAAGGCTGGACAGGTTCCAAAATCATTAAAGAAAACATTCGCATTACTATTTGCTTCCACACAGGTAAACCCCTTAACTTTGCTTCCACACAGGTAAGCCCCTTAATTTTGCTTCCACACACCCTCTTATATACTCAGAAATAGGTCAACCTTAGTGTATGTTCCATGTTAGATTGCGGAACAACAAGGCTGGACAGGTTTCAAAATTATTAAAGAAACCATTCGCATTACTATTTGCTTCCACACATGTAAGCCCCTTAACTTTGCTTCTACACACCCTCTTATATACTAAAAAATAGGTCAGCCTTAGTGTATGTTCCATGTTAGATTGCGGAACAACAAGGCTGAACATTCACGTAACACTTGCCGACACATCAGAAATAAATTAAATCAACCTTAGTGTATGTCCCATATTAGATTGCGGAACAACAAGGCTGAGCCTTTTAAAGAAAAACATTCGCTTCGCTACTTGCCGACACAGTTGAAATAAATTAAGACAACCTTATTTTGTGTTCCATGTTAGATCGCGGAACAACAAGATTGAACATAGCTCACATAAGTTATTAAAGAAAACACTCACTTTACTACTTTGTCGACACAGTGGATGTTCCATGTAATAATTATATTGCAGAACAACAAAGCCGAACAGGCTCCCCCAAATAATAAATAAATACAAACAGGCATTTATTACAGTGTTAACGTTGGCAAAATATCCTTACCAGTTAACCACTGTTAAATACAAGTCAAGTGTTGACACCCGCACGTGACCCATACCAGCGTCTTCATTCAAATACTGACATACTCATGATGTTACGTATAATATGCTATTACTATACCTTCTAGATTCACATTCAGATCTTATTGTCTAACATTAAATAGCCGCAACAACTAATGTTAGATTACCCTCCATTCTAGCTTCTGTATCAAAGATTTTCTCTGGCCTGTTCATCACCAAAATTTATATACAGGTCACAATTCTATGGAATACAATTACTGCTTATTACTGAGCGACGTTTCGACTAGGCTTCTAGTCGAAACGTCGCTCAGTAATAAGCAGTAATTGTATTCCATAGAATTGTGACCTGTATACTCTAGTTCAATTACTAAATGCCATTGAAACAGTTTATTAGACATCAATATCATCATTGCTTGATAACGACTAGAGAAGCCTAGTCGAAACGTCGCTCAGTAATAAGCAGTAATTGTATTCCATAGAATTGTGACCTGTATACTCTAGTTCAATTACTAAATGCCATTGAAACAGTTTACCAAAATTTATGTCAGTCGCAAACCATTACGTTCAAAGTTTCGATATTTACATCAGGGACGATATTGGTCAACCATTTCCCCAAAACGTCTACATAAATTTATTTGCAAAAGGGTTTACTTTCCCGCTCAAAGCTGTTTGTGAAATTTTAAAGCAGATCGTGAAATTGACTTGACGACTCAAGTGTTTCAGATAAACTAACAGTTGGGACACTTCCCTCTTACGGCAAGGGTCGGTAACTCAGTGAATAGTGTGAAAATATGTTATATCAAGGTTGTGGACCCTATAGAGGTCACAATTGTGAACCGATTTTGATGAAACTTGACATGTATGTTTATAACCCAAAGATCTTGGTTCCTGTCGATATTTGCGCCCATCGGAAGATAACTTCCTGAATTATGGCCCCTGATTTTCCGAAAAATTGGCCTTTTTAGCTTGTGGTCCCTGTGGAGTTCAATATTATTATCCGATTTAAAAATAACCGTTTGATTATATCACCGTTACATTGCAATGAACGTTGAGGTCGAATATTTCATGAAAATCGGACCAAAACTGACAGACAAAATGGCTTGTACACGAATACTATAAAGATATGGTATATCAAGGTTGTGGACCCTGTAGAGGTCACAATTTTAATCTGATGTTGATGAAACTTGAAATGCATGTTTATAACCCAAAGATCTTGGTTCCTTTTGATATTCAATGGATAATATCGGATTGTAACTTCCTGAATTATAGCCCCTGATTGTACGCAAAATTGACTTTTTTAGCTTGTGGTCCCTCTAGAGGTCTCAATTATTATCCAATTTTAGAAATAATATTAACTGTTTCGTATACTAAACGTTAGCATGGCGCAGAATTTTATAAAAACCAAACAAATTCTAATGATTTTCTGATAATTACTTAATATGCGACAACTCTTGTTAACTGCCCGGACAATTTAGCTGTTGTGTGGGCGTTTGTTTCGTTGCCTGGCAACCTATGTTTGTATACGATATCACCCTAGATGGAAGTGGACGTTAAACTCCAGTAAGGAACGACTGTAACCCTTTTCTAAATTGACATAAAATACTGGAAATGAAATAAAATAGGGCTTTACGTCCCACTGGACTAATAAATCTGGATGAATTAGTGTTGACACCAAGCGCAGTTTTAACCGTGAGATCCGTCAATGTATATTTTCACATGAGACCTTCGTGTTTCGTTGAGGAATTCCCTTTTTACAGATTTCCTTTCTTACTAATATTGCTTAGGCTTATATCATAGTTTGGATTTAATCAAATCCACGGAACTTGATAAAGAAAATATGTAGTGAGTAATCGGACAGTGATCTAATCTTACATGTTTTAATTAATCTTTTGCTCTGTGACCGAGCGGTTCAGTCTCCTATTTAATATTTTTAACGCCCACATTTTTATGTGGACCTATACTGTCGTCGCCTCTGTCCGTCCGTCTACAATTTGACTGTGGATAGTCTACAGGTCACAATTTTTATTCGATTGTGAAGAAAATTAAAATATAGGTCTATTGCCCACAGATCATGGATTATGGCCCCTGGTTGTATGAAAATTCACGTTTATAGCTCGTGGACACTCCACATCTTACAATTTTCATCTGATTTTGACGAAACTTGAAATTCATGTTTATAACCCAAAAATCTTGGTTCCTTTCGATATTTGTCGGATTGTAACTTTCTGATTGTAAAAATCACGTTTTTTGATTGTGGTCCCTCTAGAGGTCACAATTATTATAAGATTTAAAAAAAGAACGTTCGAATATATCACTATCGCATTTATCGTACCGTAACATCATGGCCCTTGATTGTACGCAAAATCGTGTTGTTAGCTTGTGGTCCCTCTAGAGGTAACAATGTTTATCTGTATGGAAAAAAACGTTTGAATATATCAACTTTATACCTTAATGACTGAGCTCGACTTTCGTGAAAATGGGACCAAAACTGTCGCATAAAATGGGCGCCACTCGTAGGCAAATAGTGTAAACATATGGTATATCAAAGTTTGGGGCCCTCTAAAAGTCACAATTTTGATCCAATTGTGATGAGATTTGAAATACATGTTCATATCCCAACGATCTTGGTTCCTGTGGATTTCTCGCACATATCGTACCGTAACATTCTGAATTATGGTCCATAATTTTTCGCGCATATCGTATGCTAACTTCCTGAATTGTGGCCCTTGATTGAACGAAAAAAAGCTTTTTGTTTAGCTCGTTTTCTATCCATCGCTTGTAATATGTGGGCGTATCTGCCTGAAAGCCGCTGGTTTAAAAACTTGTCGAAGAGAATATGTATTTGTTGGTACATGATTCATAAGATATCGGCTGACAACATTTCGTTTCAACTAAATATTAAGTGTAAATTTAAGACTCGGCAGTCTAAATGAAACAATAAAACGATATATTGATAGTTTTCATCTTACAGATGGTCTAGGAGTTTTTTTCTGATTCTATATAAATTAATAAAAGCCTGTCGATCGCTTTTGACGAAAGAACCATAACGGCCGTTCCTGATACGCAAATAGTGTAAAAGTATGAAATACCAAGGTTGTGGATCCTCTCGAGTTAAATTTTTTTATCCAAATACCAAACCCAATTCTAACACCTCAAGTTTCAAATAATGTTGGGGTTTTTAAAAACGACGTTGGTTGGTTTGACTCTGGGCTGGCTACTGCTGTATCGCACTTCTTAAGGACCTCACCATTGTGTTTTCTCGCGATACCGAAATCAAATATGTAACAGGAAGCAAAATAGTTGTTTTCTTTACGTTTCATGTCACAGCAGTTACACAATAGTCTACTTTAAAATGTTAAAAAGAATAACATCTCTTTATCTCAACCCCAAAACTAAACGACTAACCAGCCTGGCGAGACTCAGAAAACCACATCATGAAATGGTCATCTAAAGAACCCATTGTGTGTTTGACTTTAATGAATTTAAATGATGTCTTAAATTATTCTAGCCCCGCCCTCTCTTATAGGTGCCGAATGGCGTAGGCAGGGGCGTACATAACGGTATTGTTTGGGGGGGGGGGTGTTTAGCCAAAATGCGACCGACTGATGCACATACCCCCCCCCCCCCCCCGAAACGAGTGACGCAGTAAGTAGCCGAGCACAACATGTGCGAGTATTGTAGCGGATCTAGAAGCTGGGAATATGGAGTGGTGGGAGGGGGGGATCAAATCTAGGGCGCCATCCACAATCCCACCAAATAATGAATGTGAACAAAATACTGGCTATAACACTAAGTTCACATGAAATTTATGTCATATATGGTGATTGTGCATATAACACCGAGCAATTTGAGAACATTTTGAAAAATTGAGTCAATAACCTGGCATTTGATGTCATTGCTGGAAGCAATTCTTGTGGATGAGTGGACCAGAAATGTCAGTCAGTGGAACAGAATCTCGAGATCTGTTTTGCAAGAGTTGACAGAACATTTGTACAGTCTGACGTCCCACTCCCCACACACAAGTGGTACTGTAAACTGGGCAGTTCACCATGACCGTGAATATGATTGTGCTGTTGCAGTATAAGACAACAGAGGAGTAGAAGAATGTTATAATGGAATCGAGCGCCGAAGGCACCAACAGATTTCAGATATGTAACCGAGCTTTTAAATTTTTGGAACTGGGCTTGAAAATTTTCTTCAATGTCATGGCGAATGGAACCACATTCTCGTTAACGAGAGGATAAGAAATGGGACAGAATCTTGAAGCTTATCTATCAATTTGGCCTGTTTTGTGATTGTTTGTTTACCTCATTAATTCATTTAGTCGGCGACCGACTGTAGTGAGTAATTTCTTTTGAGACCGGCTATTTCTTCTATTTTCATAGAACAACATACAAAAGAATAACAGTGACAAACATTTGTTCAAACACATGGTTATTTTATAGTATAGTTTTGTGTGACTTATGCAATTTAGGCTCACGGATTCACGCAAATACATAGTATTTGGGATCTTTTCTGGCGGTGTTTGTTTATCTCATTAATTCATGAAATCACCGCGATGCATAATTTTGAGACCGACTGCCGTGACTGCACTAATCGAGATCGACTATTTTTCTCGCTGGGTGAAATTTTGTTCTTAGACGAACATACAACAGAATAAGAGCGAAACACAACAATTTTTCAAACATGATAAGTCGGCAAGGTTATTTTATACTAACGTTTGGCATGAGGAGCGTGTCGTATGCAGTGAGCACTTATTTTGATACCGACTGCTCCTGTTTTAGCGACCGACTGCACTGATTGAAGATAGGTATTGCATGGGGAAATAGAAATCAAGGGAGGTAGTTGTGTTATTATATCCTGTGTTAGTGATTTATAATGCCTATGACCGTATAATGGTGAGTTTACCGCCTATAGAGAAAAAGACAAAAAAATAATTATGTTTTGACTTTCTTAGAAAATATGAAATTATCGCTTTAAACAATAAACAATGTATTATGTACATTTCGTGGCGTGTACTAGGGAAATAACTTATCAAAACATACTGTAGTTTAATTTGAATGTATCAAGATATATTCTTAGCACATATAAAAATTTGTAAGAACAAAATAGAGATTACATACTGAGATGAATATGTGTTATTCATGATCAACTATTTAGATTTAAAAAAAAAATAGGGAACAAATAATATTCCATTGAGCGTAACCAGACACAAACATATTCCACATATATTTTGAAATATTTAACACCAATATCGGTATTACTATAAAAGCTGTTGATGTGTTATTTATGTAATGGTATTTAGATTTTAAACGTATTTCACTGAGCGTAGCCACGCAAAAAATACTGGAACGGTGTACAGTGTCGCCTACAGTGTCGCCTACGGACCCGATATGTGGGATGAAACAGCCCGGGGTCAATTTGGGATGAAACATCCCGGGGTGAACCGGTCATGGGATGAAACGACCTGCCCCCATAACAAAGTGATAACATTAACGCCAGGTTGATTTACTTTGACATACATTTGTGTGAAGTTGCGATTATATTTTTACTAAAACATGGGATTGATAGTAAAATTCGTGATATATTGTAGCACTATCGTCGTTGCGACATTGTCTTCAATTTATTGAAATTAATGATGACATTATGATATATCCTATTGCTTTGCAAGTTGTGGGATTCAAACATATTCACATATATGTAGGTGTGTACTGAAATCAACTAGCATTTAAATGACATATGGTTATATAAGAAAGGGTTATAGAAACAAAACAAAGCTGGTTCTATATGTCAACAACATGATAACAGATATCTCATGCGCAATTTCTATAGTAAATTTCCATAACCATATAAGGGTGGGTTTCGATGTCATTTGATTTAATTAACCAATAGCTCTAATTATTTACATATACTTGACCAATTAGATAATTGAACGTACAAAACCCGCAGCTAGAAAACTATAATACTAGCGCGAATTCGTGAGGCGACATTTAGATTCCAGAGAGAGATTACCAACTGAGTTCTGAGAGAGCAGAAAACTCGCTCAGCGAGTTTGGCTGGCTAGTGGTTGAGAATGATTGTTGTGTAATCTATACTATGCTCGTAATGTACCCAGCTTGATACAAAATGTAGAAACGAACAGTTGCATTGTTATTCCTGGTAAGACAAACGTCTTAAGAAAATAATAAAAAGAAATACACAACGTGAAGGAGGAGAAAAGACGACCAGAGATAAATCCTAGACGATCACAAGGCTACGAAATGATGGGTCATACGTAGGATGTGGCGACCGGTTTGTCAAAGGTCCGCTCTCCACGTCAGACAGAAAAGGCCTATGGTGCTACAATATTCAAACTAGGTATTTAACTAAATAGACATCGTCTCGATTGTCAAGTACCATTGTTAAGATTATAAATGCTTATAATAATGTAATTTGAAAATCTATTTTTAAAGTATTATATCAGGAAAGGCTAAGGATACTATTTAATTTGTCGAAAAATTTCAATGTGTTTAGGCCTAGACCAGTGGCACCATAACATGCTATCAGTATCAGTATCCCTATTAAAACGATAATTTTTTAATAAAACGCCGTAAATTTAATTCAGGGTGCGTTATGTAAGTTTAGTTATAGAGCTGGTCGTTCTTGCTATACATGTAATAGTTCAGTAACAGATAATGAAAAATGTAAACATTGAAAATTCCATTCACATTAGTTTATTCTGAGTGATGTTCATTGACTGTTCATTATTATCTAATTCATTTTTACTTTTAAAATCTCTCGGGGGTTCTAATATTTTAATCTCGTCCATCCGATTGTCTAGAGGGTTAATTACAGAAGCGATATGTGCACAAATTCCCAAAACCAGCGGATGCCAGACAGGATACGTTCACATTTTCGAGAGATGGATAGAGAACAAGCTAAAAAAAGTGATTTTTCCTACAATCAAGTGACATAATTCATGAAGTAACGAATCGATATGCGCAAATATCGAAAGGAACCAAGATCATTGGGTCATAAACATTAATTTCAAGTTTCATCAAAATCGGATTAAAATTGTGACCTCTACTGGGTCCACAACCTTAATATACCATATTCTATTTGCGTACAAGCCGCGGCCATTTGTCCGGCTATTTTGTTCCGATTTTCACGAAATTCGAACTCACGCTTCATTACGGTGTAACGGTGATATAATCAAACGGTTTTCTAAATTGGATAAAGAAAAAATATTGTGACCTCTGGAGAGACCACAAGCCAAAGATAGGCTGGCACTGCCAGGCAGGATACGCCCACATTTTCGAGAGATGGACAGAGAACAAGCAATACCGAAACTGATTTTTCCTACATCATTAAGTCCTGTATTTCATACTGTATTGGGAGCAGCCATTTAGTTGGTCAGTTCCAGTCTGATATTCATGAAATTCGAAGCCGACAATGATTATGGTGTGACGGTACACAACCTAGAAATGTGACTTTTCGGCAAAATCGGATAAGAATTGTGACCTGTAGAAAGTCCACGATCATGATATACCATATTTTTACACTATTCACGTACAAACAGCGACCATTTCGTCCGGCAATTTTGGTACGATTTTCACGAAATTAGAACTCAACCTTCCTCATCAAAATCGAATTAAAATTGTGACCTATACAGGGTCCACAACCATGATATATCATTTTTTTAACAGTATTTGCGTACAAACGGCGGCCATTTTGTCTGTCAATTTTGGTCCGATTTTCCCGAAATTCAAACTCAACCTTCCTTACGGTGTAACGGTGATATAATCAAACGTTTTTTTTTAATCGGATAATAATTGTGACCTCCAGAGGGACCACAAGCTAAAGAAAGGGGGATTTTGCGTATAACCAGGGGCCATAATTCAGGAAGTTACGATCGGATATGCGCAAATATCGAAAAGAACCAAGATCTTTGGGTTATAACCATGAATTTCAAGTTTCATCAAAATCTAATTAAAATTGTGACCTTTACAGGGTCCACAACCTTGATATACCATTTTTTAGCAGTATTCGCGTACAAACGGCGGCCATTTTGTATGGCAATTTTGGTCTGATTTTCCCGAAATTCGAACTCAACCTTACTTACGGTGTAACGGTAATATAATCAAACGTTTTTTTTAAATCGGATAATAATTGTGACCTCCAAGCTAAAAAAAAAAGGCGATTTTGCGTATAATCAGGGGCCATAATTCAAGAAGTTACAATCCAATATGCGCAAATATCGAAAGGAACCAAGATCTTTGGGTTATAACCATGAATTTCAAGTTTCATCAAAATCGAATTAAAATTGTGACCTCCACAGGGTCCACAACCTTGATATACCATATTTTAACAGTATTCGCGTACAAACGGCGGCCATTTTGTATGGCAATTTTCGTCCGATTTTCTAGAAATTCGAACTCAACCTTCCTTAGGGTATAACGGTGATATAATCAAACGGTTTTTTAAATCGAATAATAATTGTAACCTCCAGCGGGACCACAAGCTAAAAAGGGTGATTTTTCGGACAATCAGGGGCCATAATTCAGGAAATTACATTCCGATAGCCGCAAATATCGAAAGGAACCAAGATCTTTGGGTTACAAACATGCATGTCAAGTTTCATCAAAATCGGTTCAAAATTGTGACCTCTATAGGGTCCACAAGCTAAAAACGTGATTTTTCGTACAATCAGGGGCCATAATACATGAAGTTTTCATCCGATACATGCCAATATCGAAAGCAGCCGAGATCTTTTGAGGATAAACCTATATTTCAAGTTTCGTCAAAATCGGATAAGAATTGTGACCTGTAGAGAGTCCACAAACAAATTGTGGACGGGCGGACGTCCGGACGGACAGGGGCGACGACATAATACGTCCACATAAAAATGTGGGCGTATAAAAACGCGATTTTTCGTAGTCAGGGGCCATAATTCAGGAAGTTGCGATCCGATATGTGCGAATATCGAAAGGAACCAAGATGTTATGGAAGACCGAACAGCTCTTTATTCAGTGTTCTTAGTCTTAGTTCTAAATTCTTAGTCCTTAATTTTTACTTATTCATTTGTTGTCGTATTTCGACATTTGTACACTAAAGTCCTTAAGAAGTGAGATACAACCGTAGCTTGTCCGGAGTCAAACCAACCCCTAGACGTATAGAAGACCAAACAGCTCTTTTTTCAGCGTTCTTAGTTCTAAATTCATAGTCCTTAATTCTTACTTCTTCATTTGTTGTCGTATTTCGACATTTGTACACTAAAATTAACATTTGTATCTTAAAATCAATATTTGTTTCACAAATCAGACATTTGTCATATCAAATTTGTAAAATGTATACTAATATAAGATATTTATTTTTTTTAGAAAATCAAAAAATTAGTCTATATTTACATTTCATCTGAAAAATACAACAAATATCGAACAACAAATTTCCAAATACAAATCTCCAAATACAAATCTTGCAAAACATTTCTCCAAAAACATTTCTTCAAAAACACATTTCTCCAAAAACATTTCTCGAAATTCATCGAACCGGAACAATAGAAATCAACCTGGCATACAATAAGGCACCATACAATAATGGGAATCGAGTATAAGCACATGTACAATAAGAATAATCGCTCGGTGACCGCGACGCTAGTGAAACAATCCCTTGGCAGTTGGAATTCGATATAACAGTAGGCCGTAGCGCCGCTGCCCGGGCAAAATTTCTCTCATAGCACACTGTATGGCGTATGTCCGTCTTCGTCGGCCCAGTTCGGGGCAGAAAAGTAGGACGTTAAACTCTGTTTCCTTTCATTTCATTTATAAAGTGAGGAGAGGTGGATGAGATTTAAATCTTAAAAAACGATCTCAATAAGAAATTCTCGATATTTGTTCATATACTACTAGAAAGTATGTTTTTTTGCTTGCTACAAAATGTAAATTTATATTTACACAACTTGCAAAAAGAAAACAAAATGACTGGCACTAACAAATGAGGGGTGGGGAGGGTATTTAACGTCAAAATACCGGCCATAACACGAAATACAAGATATCGGGTTGCACACCATTAAGAAGGTCCAAATACATTTTTTAAAATTGTGAAATATTCTTTGACATATTACATATTTTCTGACATATACATGATTTAGAAGAGATAAAGTCCTCTTTCATTGATCCAACGACATATGTCTACTTTCAATTTATTTTAGTTAATGCAAGATCTTTTTAACCAATATATTTATATATGGAAACATAATACGCACGTGATTTCATTAAAGTCATGGTCATTGTACGATTTTACTTTTTGTATACTTGCTCGATTCTTCTTTATTGTATGGTGACTTATTGTATGCCAGGTTGATTTCTAATCTTCCGGGTAGATGAATTTCGAGAAATGTTTTTGGAGAAATGTTTTTGAAGAAATGTTTTTGGAGAAATGTTTTGTAAGATTTGTATTTGGAGATTTGTATTTTGAAATTTGTTGTTCGATATTTGTTTCTTTGTTGTATTTTTCTGATGAAATGTAAATATAGAATATTTTTTGAATCACTAAAAAAAATAAATATCTTATATTAAAATACATTTTACAAATCTGATATGACAAATGTCTGATTTGTGAAACAAATATTGATTTTAAGATACAAATGTTAATTTTAGTGTGCAAATGTCGAAATACGACAACAAATGAAGAAGTAAGAATTAAGGACTATGAATTTAGAACTAAGAACTAAGAACGCTGAGAAAAGAGCTGTTTGGTCTTCTATACGTCTAGGGGTTGGTTTGACTCCGGACAAGCTACGGTTGTATCTCACTTCTTAAGGACTTCACCATTGTGTTTTCTCACGATACCGAAATCAAATATGTAACAGGAACCAAAACAGTTGTTTTCTATACGTTTTATGTCGTAACAGTTACACAATAGTCCACATTACAATGTTTAAAATTATTATCTCTTTATCTCAACTATAAAAGTCTAACCAGCTTGGCGAGAATCAGACAATGATCGTCTAAGCAACCCAGTGTATGTTTGACTTTAAAGAATCTAAATGATGTCTAAAATTATTGTAGCCCCACTCTGTCTTATAGGTTAATGAGTATTTTTCAAGTCACGTGTATTTCGAACAATAACAACTTGCAAAATGTAAATAACCAACGTGTTTACTAAACTATACCTCCGTTAACGTATAAAAATATCCAACATACGTTCTATATTTTTTGTCATGAAATTAGAATCAACAATTTGTGAAGATAACAATATTGTTTCAGCCATCATTTCTCCATTCCTTGCGTCTATGAAGTTGAAAACTATGTCGCAACGACAAAATTGTTACACTAACGAGGATTAAAGCTTATGTATCTTATAAAATTTGTTCCATGCATGTTTTTGTTTAATTCTCGATTTTATGAACATGTATACAATTTCATTCTAAAATACAGAGATCAACACCCCCACACATTTTAATGTAAATACTGCAAGCCGAGTATGGTATGGTCTGACCGATTAATGGACACGGTTCCAAAATGACAATAAAAAGGCGCGTATATAGAATGGACCCTAACCCTAAATCGACCGTGTTTAATTTGTTGGACTGTTCACGTATTTCACCGAACATAATTGAATCGAAATTTAAATAATATTATTAGCAATTGAATATACATGTAAATGGCTATATACATTCATATTATAATATGTGCTTTTAGACCCAGTTCGATCTATTTTAAGGTCTCAATGAATAGTCACACGCTTGTTAAATTCAGCTCATCGGACATCAATTAGGAAATAAACACTTCCTGTTTCACATTTAAAGGGGTGTTATTGTCCAATAGACATGTCCTGAGATCATCAGGACCCAAGACGCGTTTATCGACATTGTAGACCAATCAGAACGCTAAGTTTACCCTTAAGCATGTTACAATAAATCAATGATGCATGAAAGTATGACCACTTTGGAAAAATTAAACAAAAAAGCAGTTTTATTCCAATTACTACAATCAGGTTATATTTCGACTTAAACTGAGTTCACAATTGGCGAAATTCGCATGGCCACATGGATTAAGTTATTATATCGCTCAAACGGGCTGATTTTGGTGTCTGGAATTAAACATGGTTGTTATTTGATTTCAAGATTTTCCACTTCACAAGGGTGATTTAGGATAAGAGAAACAATTTTGACCACCTCATCTGACTTTATTTTATAGACCATACATGCCTCTCTGGATCGATATCCAGGACTGTCCATAATATTCTATTCATTAATTATACCTGCCTGATACAAGGCCGTTGCTGAAAGATTAGTGTAGTTCCCCTCTTCTCTCATAAGTTGCCCAAATTCGTTGACATCAACGGTTCAATAGTTTTCTATAAATGTGTCCGGTTCAAATGGCCTCCACGTAGGTTTTAAAAACTGTATCACCTGAAAAAAATAACACGGGTAAAGGTCAGTCAATATTGTTACAAAGCAAAATATTTTGAGTTTGTATCGTTTTAAGTGCGACATGCAAGTAAGATTTAAATTTGTCTGATTCATAACAAATTCCAAAATTTTAATTCATAAAGAATTATTGACATTGAAGAGTGATGTTGGAGCTTGAAAGGATTACATCTTTAACGACTAGTACATAATCATATTTAAAGACTAGACTAAGAATGTGTCTAACGAGCATTTGATGTCATTTATTTAGATTTACACCAGCGAGTCGTAGTTCTCGCTTTCAGTGGAACCAGCCTTTTCTATGTATCTCTGAAATGCTATGGTCGTAAAACGCACACTAGAAAAGTACAAACGAGAAATACAAACGGGTACATAAACATATTTAAATATTTAAAACTAAATATAAATTGTAGCTCAAAATATTAATTTCTTGGATTTTGATTGGTCGAAAAGTGGCTTCGAAAGAGTATAAATTTCCTGGGGCGATATTAAGAAAATTTCAATTCAATGCTGGTGTGAAAATATTTGGTATGATGACCATGACGACTAATCAGACTGGTCAAATTACAATACTGTATTTCAAAACCTCATACTGGCTCGTTATAACTGATGTGACGTATTCTAAAAATACGAATGCTCTGACTGGGGAGAAAAAGATTCACTTTTGGCTTAGTAAAAGTTATACCGTCGAAATGACAAGTCTTTATATCACCAGTACTCTATACAATGTTGTACTGGAAATAGGGCCCAACACTTTTAGGGTCTCTGTGTTTCCCTAAGCTCTCGCTTGGTTCAATAAATCCTCTTAATAATCACCTATGTAATGAAACTAATGCAATAAATGCAATGTATAATGTACATACATATGCTACTGTTATTTATTGTGATATTTTGTATTTGATGGATGGATGGATGCCTGTGTGATATCTTGGCCTAGGAACTCACAAAACCTTAATCCGGCCCTGACTGGAAGGTTTTATAAAGATCACCTGATTATCAGTGACGTAATCGATGCTAAAATAATCACTTCTTATCCAGCTACCAAAGAGACACCACGTTGATAATACAAGTGTTTGGTGGTTCTTCATAGTAAGTTACGAAATTATACATTTGGTTCGAAAACGTCAACAAATAACCGGTATAAATGCTTCTTACACTTTATTTAATTTTCTCTGGTATAATAAAAGCGTTCTGAAATATAAGATATACAAAGGCTCTCACAAACTATAGATAAAAAACGAATTTACATGGGAGACAACTCTTTAAGGCATATCACGCTAGTTATATAGTATTAAATAGAGTTACCTCCCCCAGACCAGGTCTGTGTTACAGCATATTACTTAATCATGTTTATTTCTAAACCTGATAGGCCTTAATAAGAAATATATCCATTACGTAATACTCAGAATGTTACATGTATCATTATATTGTACTCCTTTAATGATATCATAAGCGTACATTTATTTTTTATATAATATATACAGGCGCGGATCCAGGATTTTTTGCAGGGGGGGGGGGGTCGTCTAGGTTTGATAATTTCTTAACTAATTGCGCTCAACCAATTAACGGGAAAAATTTGGTAAATTAGATTCAATTTGGTGCATTCTGACGTATTTCCGGAAGGTAAATTCCAAAATTACAGGTCTAAAAATTGCCAATAAAATCGCATAGATTTAAGTTTCAAATTTTCAAGTCTGAGCAGGGGGGGTGGGGGTGGGTCCGGACCGCCTGCCCCCCCCCCCCCCTCTGGATCCGCGCCTGATATAAGCACGGTTAATTGAAAATTAAACATACAGCTGTATCTTGCTTAATGCAATATATTTACATAATGTAGCTTATACATATTCATGTTGTTTACTCGGTAATAAGATCGTTAAATCTATAACTTTCAATGCAAAAATACATTAAAAACTTGTTAGCAACGTGAACTACTCAAATGGGTGTTCTATGAATATACGTTTGTGTCATCATTCTGTAATGCATCATGTTTGGGATGGACCAGGATTAACAACAGTTAATATTAATTTGTATCATCATTCTCTGATGGTGAATGGCAGCAAAATGTGGAGCGGACAGATCACATAGGAATAACAATGAACGGCAATGCACCATTTTATTTCTTTCATGATAACGTTGGCAAAAATCTACGGTGAGAACAGAGATGACAGGAACCAACGGTGATAACGTTGACAACAATGGTGATTGACTGAGCACTCAAAGATAGCTTTCATAAGCTCAGTACATACAAATTACTACCTAACTGTCTTATGCAACCTTTAACCATAAAATGTACATCTTTCGAAATATTAATAGTTTGCATCTTACAGGTGGTCTAGAATTTTTTTTCTTCTGATTCTATATAAATTAATAAAACCTGTCTATCGCTTTTGACGAAAGAACCATAATGGCCGCTACTGATACGCAAATAGTGTAAAATTATGAAAAACCAAGGTTGTGAGCACTCTAAATGATTTTTATCCGTCTTTGATGGAACTTACAACATATGTTCATATCCACGCGATTTCGTTTCTTTTCGATAATTCTTACTCCCTGGATGATGACCCCTGTATAAAACATCGCTTCTTCCTTAACTTGTTCTCTGTCCATCTCTTGCAAAATGTGGATTATGTTGCATGGCAACCTCTTGATTTTGTAAGAAACAATCACCATTCTTAATCCCGTCCCAATAATGGAACACTGCCCACTATTGGTAGAATATTTAATTATATACCCACACTTTAGTGTGGCATTTTATGTCGTCACCCTGTCCGTCCATCAACAATTGTCTAGTGAAAGCGATCGAGTCTTAGTCCGGTGGCTGAAGGGGGGGGGGGGTCGCCACCCGAGCTGTGAATTTATTGGACCAAGTTTTTCTAGACCAGTTTTTTTGTGTAGATTCCGAATCTGGGCGGGAGATCAGGCGTTTGAGGGGGCTTTTTCGAGATATGGGGGGCCAAATGCCTACAATGAGCGCATGTGTATGGTGGGGGTTGGGCGGAATGACATGTTGACATTTATATAGCATAAATTTACAGGACTGTCCATCTTTAAATAAGTGTTTATGTTGCTCTTGACAACTGTTTTGGTTTATGGGGGGAGGTGGGATTGGGGGAACAGGTGTAGGTGTGCATATGATGATCATTTTATATATTAATAAAACATAAATTACTAGGACTGCCCATCTCTAAATAAGTGTTTATGACGCCCCTGGACAACGATTTGATTTATGGGGTGGGGATAGCAGGTGTGGGTGTGTCGAGGGGTGGGGTGGGGATAAAATTGACGGGAAATGAGTTCACGTTAATTTAAATGATGATTGTCTAAGAGCTGGATGAAACATCTCTAAATATGTGAATAAGGTTCCCATTTTGTTGGGGTGGACGCTAGGGTGGTTCCCCGTGAGTGTGAGTGTGTGTGTGGGGGGGGGGGGCTGACATCATGTATTTTTGTGGACAGAAGTCATTTCGTTCTTAATTGAGCTAAAAGTAGTATTTCGTTAGCGTTTTCATTCAAAATATTTAGTTATAATGGTCCTTTTCAAGAGATCTGGGAATGTATCTTAAAAACACAGTAACTCAGAGATGTACTTAGTTATTAGTTTATTCATATCAAAAGTTCATATGATTGAGACAAATATTTTCTTGGTTGCTGCCCAACAGCTCGCATATCCTATGGATATTATTCCAAAACCAATTCACATTGTAAATCTCCATTCAAGCCCTGCAGTGTATACGGCAAGATGGTACTAAAGAAAGGTCTATTATTTTTTCATGCAGAAAATCTTTTTTCTAGCGTTATCTACTGATGTAAGTCGCCTTTTGCGATATTTTCTACCTTTGTCCGTCTCTAAGCGATAACACATAATTATGAAGAACAATTACTGTATTTTGCCCGTCTCATTATGGAAGACCAAACAGCTCTTTATTCAGCGTTCTTAGCTCTAAATTCATAGTCCTTAATTCTTACTTCTTCATTTGTTGTCGTATTTCGACATTTGTAAACTAAAATTAACATTTGCATCTTAAAATCAATATTTGTTTCACAAATCAGACATTTTTCATATCAGATTTGTAAAATGTATTTTAATATAAGATATTTATTTTTTAAAGAAAATAAAAAAATTAGTCTATATTTACATTTCATCAGAAAAATACAACAAAAACAAATATCGAAAAACAAATTTCAAAATTTGTCATATCAGATTTGTAAAATGTATTTTAATAAAAGATATTTATTGTTTTAAGAAAATAAAAAAATTAGTCTATATTTACATGTCATCAGAAAAATACAACAAAAACAAACATCGAACAACAAATTTCAAAATACAAATCCCCAAATACAAATCTTGTAAAACATTTCTCTAAAAACATTTCTCCAAAAACATATCTTCAAAAACATTTCTCGAAATTCATTGAACCGGAAGAGTTGGAAATCAACCTGGCATACAATAAGTCACCATACAATAATGGGAATGTACAATAAGAATAATCGCTCGGTGACCGCGACGCTAGTGTAACGATCCCTTGACAGTTGGAATTCGATATAAGAGTAGGCCGTAGCACACTGTATGGCGTATGTCCGTCTTCATTAGCCCAGTTTAGGAGCAGAACAGTAGGATGTTATTTCATTTTATTTCGCTAGTGAAACCACGTGCGAGGAACAGCTAATCGGACAGGGCCTTCGATAACGAAATAAATTGAAAGTAGTCTATTTTCAGAAATTAGGCTTTGTCTGATAGCGACATATTTCTTTGTTCAAAGAGGTGGAGAAAGGGAGTATAACCTATACCCGTCTTCATCGGCCCAGTTCGGATCAGAAAAGTAGGACGTTAAACTCCGTTTCCCTTCATTTCATTTATTCAGTGAGGGGAGGTGGCGGGGATTTGAATCTTAAAAAACGATCTCAATAAGAAAATCTCGATATTTGTTCATATACTACTGGAAAATATGTTTTTTCTTGCTACAAAATGTATATTTATATTTACATAACTGGCAAAAAGAAAAAAAAATGACTGGCACTAACAAATGAGGGGTGGGGAGCGTATTTAACGTCAAAATGCCGGCATAACTCGAAATACAAGATATCGGGTTGCACACCATTAAGAAGGTCCAAATACATATTAAAAATTGTAAAATATTTTCTGACATGTACATATTTTCTGACATATACATGATTTCGAAGAGATAAAGCCCTCTTTCAATGATCAAACGGCATATGTCTACTTTCAATTTATTTTATTTAATGCTAGATCATATTAACCAATATATTTATATATAGAAACATAAAACGCACGTGATTCCATTAAAGTCACGGTCATTGTACGATTTTACTTGTTGTATGCTAGCTCGATTAATTCTTATTTATTGTTTGGTGACTTATTGTCTGCTAGGTTGATTTCTAATGTCCCGGTTCGATGTATTAAAATACATTTTACAGATCTGATATGACAAATGTCTGATTTGTGAAACAAATATTGATTTAAGATACAAATGTTAATTTTAGTGTACAAATGTCGAAATACGACCACAAATGAAGAAGTAAGAATTAAGGACTATGAATTTAGAACTAAGAACTAAGAACACTGAATAAAGAGCTGCTTGGTCTTCCATACTCATTATCGATCAAAATTTGAATATTTGGATCATCGTTTGAGAAGAGAATGATTGGGATGTCTGTTTCGCCCGAGCAAGAATGCAAAATACAATAGTTTTTAGCACCTCCATTAATTTGAAATGCGAAGAGGAGTAGATAAGATATGTTGGTGTCCTAGTGGTTGGTGGTCGGTTCTAGGATATTCTCGACACTTTCAATACTAATCTTCATATGTTTTGATCCAATCAAGATTCGTATTGAAAGTGTCGAGAATATCTCGGCCTACGGTACATGCTTCCAGTGGTTATGACTATCTGTCTTTCTTCTTCTAGATCACAATTTATACATAAGTAAGCCGATTTTTGTATCTGGTAAAGTGAACAACACATACTTTTGATTAATGTATATTTTCAACAATGCACAATGATTAGATGCCTTTCTATGGATTTATTATATAGGCCGCATGAGTCGGGCTTGTGGAAGAGGGAAGTAAATTATCAGAACATAGTTTGCTTTTGAATTGATGAAGACCCCCCCCCCCCGATATATTCTTGTCTGATAAATTATCATTATATTACTATATTCAATACGATTGTTCGTGTTTACTCTTTTTATTTAGGCCCTGTAGCTTTATTGATTATCACTGTGGTCTTTATCCACAAGTTATCCCCAGTTTATCTCCCTTTAGTATTAGAACTTCCGGGAAGCGTTCCAGAAAACTTCCTCGTGTCAAAATTATAAACAAACCAACTGAACAGTAAAGGTGAACTTCCCTGCACAAATTCACCGAGAAAAACAAATTATGCTGTGAAGGACACACAGTATGTATGTATATATGCCAGTGACAATACCTGCGTTATTATGCTCAGTGAATTTCATATCCATAATAAGTGTATTACGTGCATAGGCGTACGAGGCCGAAGTTGTTTAGGGGTGGGGGGCACCATATTTTCCCGACAAATATATTTCTGTAGAGTCCGCGGAGTGGCGGGCGACAAAGCCGTCCGCCCGTGATCGCCGGAGGCGCCAAGCGTCCGACAGGGAATCTGGGGAGCCTCCCCCTGAAAATTTTGAAAACCAGACGGCCGTAGAAGCGATTTCCAGGCATTTCGAATACTTTCTAGTAATTTGGAGTGGGTAGTAAATTATGTCAGTTGCAGCATAAAAAGTCATCAATTAAACTTGGTAAAAAGTCATCAATTAAACTTGAAATTGATTAAGAGAAACTAATCAAATTTTAATAACAATTTATTAAAATTGGATTCAAATATTACATAATGTAATAAAAAGCTTATTTAATCATATTTAACATCTACATCATAGTGGTTTTGGAACTTTTTCCTGGAGAGATTTATAAGTAAAATAAGCGTTGTTGAGCACATTATCTTTGTATAACTCTTGCCAGTGGCACTTTACATTCACCTATGAATATTTATTTCCAAAGAAAAGGGCTCAATATCGAATTATTTACGGCCTATTGAGCCATCGTACATGTATATTATATGTGACTACAAGGTACAATATTATTACAAACTTATCAATATTAAAGAAAATTTTCAGCTGCTCACTTCTATCACTGGGCTCGTCCGGTGCTTGGAGTTGGATGCAAGTATGTACAGGAACACAGTACTCAAGAACTGAGAAAGGTCATGTGTACGTGCTAGGTCTATTCAGATGGCGTACGTGTTCATCATTGACTGGACTGCTTTCTTTCCTCTTCCATATTATTAGAAACCCAACAGACGGTGCGACGCTTCCCGACAAACTGAGCATTCATTCCCGACAAGATCATGGCCTTCCCCGACAAGGCCATCATACCCCTACCCCTCCCCATTTTCAAAAACTCCTCGCCTAATGACCGATCTCACAATTCTGAGCTCTTTTCAGATTTCTATTTTTTTTCATGAAAATATTTGGGGGGGGGGGGGGCGGGGCCCCCCGGCCCCCCCCCCCCCCCCCCCGCCTCCTACGCCTATGATTACGTACTACTATTGTCCAGAGTGACGTCACTTTCAGTAAAAGTTATTTTAAAAGCAGGTGAGCTTATTATTTGGCTTGGTTCGCTCCCGTCGTTGACCGAGAAAGTTGATTGAGATTTTCCGGCGTGGTTTCCCTTTGTCAGTGGTACAGGACCGAGGGCCTGACAAGTCGTTCGGATTGGATGAAATACCTACATTTTCAATAATTGTAAATGAATTTTGTGTTATTTGCCACATATCTAATAATATGTACCGATAATTTCAAAATGACTTTTTGGTTCAACTCTAAACATTAATTTATAAGTGGCACATGTTAAAGATCCCCTTGGAAATCGAAACAAACGAAGATGGTAGCGACCCTGTAATATCAAACTTCCGTCATAACACCCTGCACTTATTCAGGATTAGGACGTTAAACCCCATTTTATTTCATTTTATTTTCAAATAACGTTTTAATTTTATTTAAATGAACCCATGATATCACAAATTTATCTAGAAATTAAATAGTAGCCTTAAAAAGGCTTATATATGGAAGCCTATAACTACCATTCATAATTTCTACTTATAGCGCCCCTCGTTATTTCCTAATTTCTTTTTTTCGACTTACATTTTGGCTTGTATACCGTCTTGGCGACTTTCGACTTAGTCATATTTTGTTTTTATTGGTGTCAGTAAGAAGGCGACAGCACATTATGCAAGCCAAAACGCAAGTCGAAAATAGGAAATTAAGAAATAAAGAAGTCGCTAAAATAGCGACTGGTATTTTGGCTTGTATACCGTCTTGGCGACTTGGCGACTCGCTCTTAGCGACCTTGTTATTTTTTATTTATAGGCTTCCATACTTATAGGTCTGTTTAAACGAGGAAGTTGATTAGTTCCCCAGAAAGATCAATATTATTGTGGAACAGTGAAATAGTTGTATTTATATTTCATTGTTTAGCCTTACTTTTAAAATCCTTAATAAGTAAATGTGACAGGGGAAGGGAGGCAACTACGTTTAAGTTCTGAAAGAGAGTAAGCTCTCTTGAGTGACAAGACAAATTGATATGAAAAAAGTGTGTAGATGGGCAAAGCAAACGTAATCGAACGTCGTTCATTTTGGAATTTTCGCGTATTTCGCTGAACATAATTTATTAGAAATTACAACAATATTATTAGCAATTGAATATAATTGACGACATATATTCATATAACAATAATAATATGTGCTATTAGACAAAATTCGGTCTATTTAAGTTTTCAAAGAATAGTCATATGCTAGTGAAATTCAGATTATCCATCGGACATCAATAAATCAATGATGCATACGACCGAAAAATAAACAAAAGAAAAAAATAGTTTTATTCGAGTTCTTGCAATCATGTTATATTTTAAATGAAATTGAAATTCAGATTATCCATCGGACATCAATAAATCAATGATGCATACGACCGAAAAATAAACAAAAGAAAAAAATAGTTTTATTCGAGTTCTTGCAATCATGTTATATTTTAAATGAAATTGAATTTACAATTGGTGAAATTTACATGGCCACATGGATTAATTTATTATATTGTTCAAACGGGCAGATTTTGACGACATTTGATTTCAAGATTTTCCGCTTCACAAGGAAGATTTAGGATAACAGAATCTATTTTGTCCAACTCATCCGACTTTACTTTATAGACCATACATGCCTCTTTGAATCGATATCGTTGTTTGTCCGCAATTAGGGTGCCCCGAGATAAAAACAATGGATACTATATCTATTTATACAACAACCCTAGATGATTCTCTATCATAAACTATCAAGAAAATGTACCTCTATGCTATATTTCCATTTGATTTTTCGTTATAATAGACGGATTTTCTTTTAAAGGACAATATTGGTGCCAGTCATTATCACATATGTGATAGAACTGATTAAACACTTTCCAATATAATATTACCATGACATCGACGAGGCTTAATAAGTACGGCATATTAACTTTTTTACTCCGACAAATTAAATTCTCAAACATTTTTTTGAGGTAAAAGAAAAATAAATAAAGACGTTTGAAGTATTTGAAGTTAAGAAATATTTCCTATTTAGTGTAAATGGGTATTAAAATGAGTAAAATGCATCATTTTGCCCGAAGCAGTTAGATGTTAAGTAAACATTGCACGAGCAGTTGAGCCAATGACTGGCACGGTTAGCAGTCAACGCACGTGCTGTGGACACTTATCTGTTACAGAGTTAATTCGACACTTATTACTAACAAATGTTAAATTGGTTGTTTACACGAGTAAAAATGCTAATTTATATGACTTATTTCTTAAATATTACAGTTCGAATACGTATTTTGTTTTTTATCCATTATTACTTTTAATTTATTATAGTCTGTTTAGTTTCGTTAACATTTTGACGTTTCACAAACGTTACGCGGTAAAGCTGTCATAATTCTAAGCTTTATTTTGATAACAGACGGCGCTGTTTACAATTGTATGGAGGCTGATTGGGGACATGCAAAATCTCGCCCTTTTCATAACACGACATAGACCAAAATCATAAACTATTCTATATATGTTTAAAATATATAAATAGGATTCTCTGTCGTGCATTTATTATAATAATACTGCTAAATCGATTGATTTGGCATATTTTGTTTCTAAAAGCACAATAAAATATATAGTAAGAACTAATTACGTCATGCACGGGAGTGAATAAATAAATATAAATAGGTAATCATTTTTCCCCTCAAATTTATGAAATATTTTACGCACATAAGTAATTTTTTTTTTATATTATTTTAGCTTTTTATCGGGTCAAGCTTCCAAATTTTTATGATCCTCGGTGGCTCGGTGTGTATGTCCTAGACTCGGTCTCGGGTTCGCTCCCGGTGTTGGAAGAGAAAGTCTCTCGGGTTTTCCACCATGATTTACCCTTTTCAGTGGTGCTAGACGGAGTTGTTGACAAATGAAATAGGATTTAACGTCCTATACTCTTCTGCACCTAACCTGGGCTAAGAGAAGACGGACACACGCCATACAGTGTGCTATGAGGGAAATTTTGACCGGGCAGCGGCGCTACGGCCAATGTGTATACGGGACCTCGGTTTTTCGCCCCTTCGGTTCCTGACGAGGAACAATGTCTAGTCGTTTTAATGGCGTGCACGTAAATGAACCCTGGACGTTGGAATTTGAAATAATAGTGAACCGTAGCGCCTCTGTCCGTGCAAAATCACCTCACACTAAACAGTTCATGGCGTGTTCTCGCCTTGATGCTGAACGACGGGACGTTAAACTCGATTTCATTTACAGATAAATTAAGGAAGAATAGATAGGCCCAAAAAGCTGACTAATGTAAAGGGAATTTGCTGAAAATTTCAGTTTCTCTCTGAACCTAGAATTTTGCGCATAATCTCGATCATCATTACGAAAGTCGGTACGATACAAAAAAAACCCACACAATCTCGATTATCCATTTTTTGATTTAATCATGAATCAGCGTTGAGCAGCAGATCGGATCTTTATACAGTAAACATCGCAGGCTAAAGGTGACATCGACAGTTGATAATGCCGATTCTGCTCTTGCATAATGTATGTTTGATTTCCAAATCACCGGGTTGTCTTGTGAGGTAGAGGGTCTCTTTAGGCATTGGGCGAACGATTCGCCCCTTAAATTGATCTTATTAAACTCATTCCAAAGTTTGGGTTGGTGGGTGGGTGAGGTGTGTCTGTGTGGACGGACGGACGGACGTCCGGACGGACAGGGGCGACGACATAATACGTCCACATGAAAATGTGGGCGTATAAAAAGTGATTTTTCCTAGAATCAAGTGACATAATTCATGAAGTTAAGATTCGATATATCGAAAGGACCCAAGATCGTTGGGTCGTAAACATGAATTTCAAGTTTCATCAAAATCGGATTAAAATTGTGACCTCTACTGGGTCCACAACCTTGGTATACCATATTTTTACACTATTCGCGTACAAGCCGCGGCGATTTGTCCGCCAATTTTGGTCCGATTTTCACGAAATTCGAACTCAATCTTCATTACGGTGTAACGGAGATATAATGAAACGGTTTTCTAAATTGGATAAAAAAAAATGGGACCTCTGGAGAGACCAAACGCCAAAAACGCGATTTTTCGTAGTCAGGGGCAATAATTCAGGAAGTTGCGATCCGATATGGGCGAATATCGAAAGGAACCAAGATGTACGGGTTATAAACATGCGTTTCAAGTTTCATCAAAATTGTGACCTCTAGAGTGTCGTACAATGAGTCATAATCCCTGATGTTACGTTGTAATACATGCCAATATCGACAGAAACCGAAATCTTAGGGAGATAAACCTATATTTCAAGTTTAGTTGAAATCGGATACAAATTGTGACCTGTAGAGTGTCGGACGGACAAACGGGGGGTGGGGCTACAATATACGTCCACATGAAAATGTGGGCGTATAAAAAATAGTTTTTATAACATTTGAAGCCAATTTAAAGACCTACAATAGGCGAAATTAGCTCTTACATAATGTATCTTGAAGTATAAACCCGTCTTTGTTCTGTGTTACCAGCATATTGCTTAATCATATTTATTTCTAAACCTGATAGGCCCAAATAAGACTTATATCCATTACGTAATACTCAGAATGTTACATGTGTCACTGTATTGTACTCCTTTAATGATATCATAAGCGTACATTTATGTTTCATGTAATATAAAATCAGGGTAATTGAATATTTAACATAGTGGTTACAGCTGTATCTTGCTTAGTGTAATTTATTTACATAATGCAGCTTTAACATGTGCATGTAGTTTACTGGGTAATAAGATCGTTAAATCGACCACGTTTAAGGCAAAGATACATTAAAAACGTGTTAGTTAAGTGAACTACTCAAATGGATGTTTTCTACATATTTATGTTGTTTACAGGGTAATACGATAGTTAAATCGATGACTTTTAAGGAAAAATACACCAAAATCTTGTTAGCTACGTGAACTACTCATATGGGTGTTCTATCAGTATTAGTTTTTTTCATCATTCTGTTATGCATCATGTATGGGATGGCCCAGAATTAACAACAGTTAATATTAATTTGTATCATCATTCTGTTATATTCATCATGTATGGGATGGTGAATGGCAGCAAAAGGTGGAGCGGACATATCACATAAGATAACAATGAACGGAAATGCACCATTTTTTATTTCGATCGTGATAACCTTGACAAGAATCTACGGTGAGAACAGAGATGACAAGAACCAACGGTGACGAATTGACCCTATCCTTCAGAGATGGAAATGACATCTTTTACAGATATTGTTGCCATGGTTTTTAAAACTGAGAGGAGAGTCGACAAGAATTCCAAGATTTCTTACAGTTCTAGACATGAGAATTTCGGTGTTTCCAATGTTGATCGATCGAATGTCATATTTCTTAAGTCTGTTAGCAGGACCCGCGAGAAGAAACTCAGTTTGTTCATCGTTAAGTTTAATCATACTGGATGACATCCATGTTTTGACATAACCGAGACATCCTTCCAGATTCTTGATGACGACATTTTGATCGATCGGAAGTGGCTTGAAATAAGGTTAAACAATGAAATACAGATACAACTGTTTGACTGTGACCCAATATTGATCTTTCCGAGGAAATAATGACTACCGTCATGTAAACAGTCCTAAAATTAAGGTGTGTCAACGTATAATAAGCCATATTTCTCTCATGTTTGAACTCATTGATACAAAGTTTGTTTTCGATTCGAGTAAATCTTGTGTAGGCCTACAAACGTTTTAGGATACTGTCCTAGATCAGTAGCTCCATAAGTTATAATAACATGCTATCAGTATTCCCATTAAAACAATAAATTATTAATAAAACGCCGTAAATTTAATTCAAGATGCATTATGTAAGATTTAGTTATAAAGCTGGCCGTTCTTGCTATAAAAGTTCAATAACAGATAATGAAAAATCAAAACATTGAAAATTCCATTCACATTAGTTTATTCTGAGTGATGTTCATTGATTGTTCATTGTGATTAAGTCTCGATTATCCAATTTATTATTATTTTTCAAATCTCGCGGGTGTTTTTATCCATTTGAATCTCGGCCATCAGATGATTTAGAGAGTTGATTACAGACTCGATATGTGCACAAATGTCTAAAAAATATAAAGACCTGCAATAGGCGAAGTTTGCTCTTACATAATGTATCTTGAAGTATAAACCCGTCTTTGTTCTGTGTTACCAGCATATTGCTTAATCATATTTATTTCTAAACCTGATAGGCCTTAATAAGAAATATATCCATTACGTAATACTCAGGATGTTACATGTGTCACTATATTGTACTCCTTTAATGATATCATAAGCGTACATTTATGTTTGATATAATATATAATCACGGTTAATTGAATATTTAACATAGTGGTTACAGCTGTATCTTGCTTAGTGACATATATTTACATAATGTAGCTTATACATATTCATGTATATTTTGCATGTTGTTTACTGCGTAATAAGATCGTTAAATCGATAACGTTCAATACAAAAATACATTAAAAACTTGTTAGCTACGTCAACTACTCATATGGGTGTTCTATCAGTATTAGTTTTTTTCATCATTTTGTTATGCATCATGTGTGGGATGGACGAGGATTAACAACAGTTAATATTGGTTTGTATCATCATTCTGTTATATTCATCATGTATGGGATGGTGAATGGCAGCAAAAGGTGGAGCAGACATATCACATAGGATAACAATGAACGGCAATGCACTATTTTATTTCTTTCGTGATAACGTTGACAAGAATCTACGGCGAGGACGTTAACAAAGATGATAAGAACCAACGGTGATAAAGTTGATAACAATGGTGATTGACTGAACACTCAAAGATAGCTTTCATATGGGACCTTCAATGATAAAATATACATCTTTCACATTAGTCAAAATAAGCTAAACATACATACATATTTATCTAATTAATATACCAAGATACGAATATGAGAAAATAATCACGAGAATAAGTTTTTGGCTTAAACAGGTGTTAACATTACATGCAATTCATCATGCCTTATGAGAGGGCATTTACTCAGAATCCATGTCTGGTAGGTTCTACAATAAGTCAATATTAAACAATTTATGAATGTGACAGCTAATAAAAGTTATATAAATATTTTCCCTCATTACTATACTCAACAATAACGTAATAATTAGTGCGCTCATCGTATTTTTTGTCATCTCACAATCGATATAAAACTAAAAAACCACCACTATGACATTAGCCACGTTCCAACAATGGCGACAGACCAAGATCCGGTCAACCAGGAAATTAACATAACAATTAACTTAAAGAGTAGAAATGTGGACAACATTTCTTTCCAACTAAACGTTAAGTGTAAATTTAAGACTGGTCAGTCTAAATGAAACAATAAAACGAATTATTGATAGTTTGCTTCTTACAGTTGATCTAGGATTTTTCGTCTGATTCTATATAAATTGATAAAACCTCCTTTGACGAAAGAACCAAAATGGCAGCCCCTGGTAGAATATTTACGATGCTTTAAATGATGAATTTATAGACATCTATATGTCGCCACCCTGTCCGTCCGTCCGTCAACAATTGACTTGTGAAAGCGATAGAGTCTGGAGTTTTGGGTGGATTCTTTTCAAATTTTATGTGAAGCATTGTGGTCATGATTGGACGAACCCTATCGATTTATAACGTTCGGCGACTTTGTGTGTCGAGGGTGTGCCCCGTTTTCCAAAACCGAGGCTATAGTTTTCTACGGAAGCATTGGTTTGAATTATTGTGGTCACGAGGGGACGAACATTACTGATTTCAAACATGGGACTTTTGGTTCCGGAGATATTTCCCTTTACAGGAAACATTGTGAACGCTGTAGAGGCTGTTTTGTTCGACGGATTTATTTCAAATTCTGCATGAAGCGTTGTGAACGGGACAGAAACCATTGTTTTCGGTGGATTCTTTTCAAACATTGTGACAATGAGAGGACGAACCCTACCGCTAATCAGCATTCTACGTCTTATCGTTCTGGATTCACCCATCCCACTCCCGCTTGAGTGTACCTGTTCGTGACACGACCTAATTTGGCCTAGGCCGTTCCTAACACGACCCCTCTTGGTTATTATTTTTGTCAAGTCGTATCTTATAATATAGAAAATACAAATATATTCATATATTCATATTGTTATAAAATAATTGCATACTAATTATTTGTATTGTTTATCTTTTCAGGTATCTGGCGTGAGTACTACCTATTTAATTATTAAAATATGTTTATTGTATAAAGACGCTATAGCTTTAGTCAACTAATCATATTTTTATTTATTATATAAAAGTAGGACGTTGAAACCCATTTCATTTATCCTACTAAACGAGTTAGTCCAGGCATTTTAACTCAATTTCGCACCAATTCGGGCATTTGCTGTAATAGAAATGCTGACCACAGTTTATGGTGGGTCTAGACGTATATTATCACCAAAAAAAGTCCCAGTCCGAAATTCCTGCCCAAATGGGTCAAATTGGCAAAAATCCAAAATGGCCGCCAGTTTTGACTGAAAAATGCCCATTTTTATCCACATAAGATGATCGAGTTTTATATCAAAATATATCCTTTCGGATACCCATTTTGCCGATTGTTATACAGCGGACTCAATATTAGGAAATAATTCGAGATGGCGCTCAGTTTGGGCGGGAAAATGCGAATTTTACCATATGAACACATTTGGTGTCAAAATATACGTTTTGGCGGCAGCTGATTCCATTTTCAACACAGTTTGTCGTTTTGGTAATTAACTGGTTCACCTGGGTTAGAATATGTGGAAATCTCATTGGGGATCAAGAGTAGTCGAGTATGCCTCAGATCCAATATGATGGTATTCATCAAGCATCAACAAAATCTCATTTAGACGCTCTGGATGACCACTGCTCACTGCGGAGGCAGCGTAGCAGGCATGACGAAAGGGGCCACTCCCAGCCGACTGTAGACGCAGCGTCGTGTGCGTGTCGTGGCCGTGTTCGATTTCCATCACCAATCTCAAAAATTGAGCCATGATGGCCAAACCTATTGGCGAATGTATTTCATAAAATGATTTAAGTGTTGAGACAGAGATGAATACAGTATCGCCTGTTTGTCAGATATGCAGTGAACCATTTGATAATGAACTTTCCACCGTCATTCCGAAAGATAACGGGTATTGGATGCCGATAAAAATGAGCTGATTAAGATTCTTGCCTAGTTCAATAATAAGCGGAGATACTAATTTCAATGGCAGAGAATTTAGGAGAGAGTAACACTGGGTGAAAAGTCATGACTAAGTTCGACAATTAGCAAATGGCGTGCTAGGTCCTCCGAATGAGGGTAGGCAGACCAAAGTTAGGGCACTTTAGGAGAGGGTGGTGCAGGATAAAAAAAAATGTGAGTTCTGTAGCATATGATAGACGCGATTTGACGACTATGCGATCCATTACATTGACACAAGGGATTATGATTAAGTCCTTAGGACCTGAACATGGACATAGTTAGCTGCAATGATAAAACTAAACGACCTGTGAGTAAAGAAAAACAAGCATGGAAAAGGACTGGTATTGTTTACAAAGGGTACCTGCCAAGTTTCATTCGATTCTGTTACCTAATGAGAGGATGGGTAACGGGGTACAAATGAAATTAGACTGACAACCCCAAGAACGAGAAGATGATCAGGATACACGTTAAAGTTGCGATTTCATATTTTTTGAAGTTATATTTTTAAACTGTAATAAAATAAAGCCTTAAAATAGATTGTATCTATAAACAGTCCTACCTTGTTGAAGAATAATCCTATAAATCTTATAATATCATTTTCAAATTCAAATTCAAACGTTTGAAGATTGCTATTCCACTGGGGGAATGTGTTATTATTTTCTGTGTCACTGATTTTAATGCCTAAGAAATAATGCCCATGATCGTATAATAGTGAGTTGACAACCTTTTGAGCAAAAGACATAGAAATAATTATGTTTCGACTTTCTTAGAAAAATGTAAAATTCCCGCTTTAAGCCTTAAGTCAGGCCACGAAATTAAATGTCAATAGAGTTCGTGGTTTTTATAGTTCAAAATTTCGTTTTACTTGTCTTTACTACACTAGGATCGGAAAGACTTGTTATTTAACTCGTGTTCTGCTTGAAATGAGGGGTCAGCCAATCAAATTGTCTATCGAATCGAGAGTTTGACCTTTTTTGCGCGGAATTGTGGGTAGGCATTAACAGCCATAGAAATCAAAACAAAGCAACAATGGTTCTGATTGGTTAATCGAATGACTGAGTTTATAGGGTCAAATGTCGCGTGTTTGACATCTGAACTCGTGTTTGACATCTGAACTGGCTGAACGTGGCCTCCCGCTATAACTTGTTAGATCTAAGGGTAGGCCATCGAAACTATACAAACCGAAACGAAATATAGATCTGAATTTTAAATAGATTGTGGTAACGGTTAGCTTTTTGGACTTGAGGATGCTAACCGGAAAAAATGTTCCCATCGCTCGTGTTGCAATTTTCCTAAATTCATTTAAATACAATTAAAGTCATCCGTGGAAATCAGGGGCTGATTGAGCTTGTATGGAACCCTTACATCATCAATGAGAAACGGACATATATATTCTTTACGTGCATTGAGTGCAATTGGTTTGTAGTATCTCTGGATTTGGTTGCAACAAGGGAAAGGCAGCTGTAAAAAGGGGCACAATGTTTTCATTGGGGGACAGTTCCTGAACTATTTAAGGAATGTCTGTGTAAATTCGACGGCACATACCCTAGTACGAAATCTCATTGGATTCGAGCGTTATTAACCATTTACAGTTTCTACCTTTATGAGACCAGGATAAGCGATTGACTACCTGCCTCTACAGTGAGAATTTTTGCTTAGGTTACACAGAGGGATGAGCCTTTAAAGAAGCGAAATCGCTAATATTTGGGACTGAGAAATTGACCCAAAAGGGCCGCAACGCATATAATAATGTAATCTGATTGTATATGAACTAATTTACATTCAATTGTTTCCGTTTTGACTCTAATTTCAAATCAGTTATGTCCAGCGAAATATGGCATGAGTCTAAACAGAATAGAAATTTCTAGTGTCTGATTATGCAAGTCTATTGTACATGCTCTCCAGCTAAGTTATAGCTTCACCGCTTGACGTAAGTTTTGGAATGTGTCGAGCCTCGTTCTTTCTGGTCACTTGATGCTGAAACGCACTATAATGGTACACGTTTCGTGCACTAATGGTAAAATTGTTTATTTTACCATTTACAACATGTAAGATTTTGGACGATATTGGATGAGAGATTTAGCTACTTTAAATGCTAGTATTAGATCTGTAAGTAATTAATGAGTGTCATCTATTTAGGGACACCGGCCTCAATTTTGATTTGTCAAATACAACTAGATTAATGTCCAGTCGTCTTTTGTCTGGTCATGGTATGTCCAAATAATAGGTGTTGTGACTTCTACTCTTTACTGTGGTATCAGCGGACACCGATTATATCTGTTGTAATGGGCTGTCTGCTAGTCTTGCCTACAGACCATGCAAACGACAACGGTCCTTAAAATTAAGTCTTAGCATTGTAGACCGTCTATACCTTGATACAGGCTCCTCCACTTCAGTAGAGTTACAACACTGAGCAATTTCATTATCAAATGGTTCACTGCATATCTGACAAACAGGCGATACTGTATCCACCTGAATCTCAAAATTTAAAGCAATCTGTGAAATAAATTTGCCACGTGCTTCAAAGGTTTAAGGTAGGAGTATCATTAATGTCCCATCCCTAATCAGAAATCTAAATCCCTAATTGGACTTGCTCCTATCATATTGACACAGGGAATAACTTAATCACTAAAATATGCACGAAAATGGATTCAGCTACCTCCAAAACGTATATTTGACACCAAACCTGATCCTCATGCAAAGTTTGAATTTTCCCGCCAAAACTGAACCCCGCCTTGAATAACCCCCAATATTGACTTTAGCACTTATCACAACAATGTGTATGGAAATGGATTCATATACCCCGAAAACGTATATTTTGATACCAGACTCGATTATATTATGGTAATTGGCTGGAAATCATAATAATATACGTTTTGGATTTTGTCCAATTTGGATTTCGGATTGGGAATTTTTTTTTGGGGGGGGGGTGATAATATACGTCTAGACCGACCATAAACCATGGTCGTCATTTCTATTGTAGCATCTGCTCGCACTTATCCTATCTTGCCTGGACTAGGTATGGTTTTGGCTTTTAACATTTTCTATGGGTTGAACTATTTTATAATAAATCACGGTCTGGACTCAGTTAAATACTTTGAAAAAATGAAACGGTGTCCTGCGTTGGGTTAACTTTTATACTATAAATCACATTTTATTACGAACTGATTCAGTTATATAATGTATATTGGGTGAAGAATGAGAAAACCCACGAGGTTAGAATTACGACCCAACTTCTTGTCACGTGTTTTTATACGACCACATTTTTATGTGGACGTAAATTGTCGTCGCCCCTGTCCGTCCGTCCGTCCGTCCACAATTGTTTGCGGACACTCTACATGTCACACTTCTTATCCGATTTTGACGAAAGATCTCGTCTGCTTTCGATATAGACATGCATCGGATCGAAACTTCATGGGTTTTGGCCCTGATTGCACGAAAAATCACGTTTTGAGCTTGTGGACCCCCTAGAGGTTACAATTTTTAACCGATTTTGATGACACTTGAAATGCAAGAGTAGGACGTTGAAACTCATTTCATGGTTTTAGCTCTTAACATTTTCTATGGGTTGCTTTCGATATTCGTGCATATCGAGTCGTAACTTCCTGGATTATGGCCCCAGATTCATCGTATTTTAGCTTGTGGATTCTCTAGAGGTCATATTTTTTAAAATACGATTTTAAAAACCGTTTAAATATATCACAACATTCTACCATACTGTAGGTTGAATTCATATCTCGGGAAATCGAAATGAAACTGCGCGTCATAATGGCCGCTCTTTGTGTGCAAATTGTGTATTGTATGTAATACGAAGGTCGTGGACCCTGTAGAGGTTACAATGTTTGTTCGAAATTAATGAAACTTAAAATATAACTTTATCGAAAAAAAGCTTTTGTTTTTAGCTTGCAAAATGTGGATGTTTCTTGCGTGGCAACCGCTTGTTATCTTTTATTTTCAAAAAGGAAATAACAGAAGCGGTATCGTACACATGTTTAAAAGCAACGATGTTAATAAATTGTATGGCGAATGTAGCACTACCGCTGCTGGGGCTGGTTGCTCAAAACTAAGTTATTTTAACGATCGATCCGTTAAACTAACGGATCGTTATGTTTCATGTGTCGTTTGGTAACGGTCCGTTAAATTTCTGTTGCTGGACAGTCAATTTCATTATCCGTTAAAGTTAACAGGGCTTCCAGCAACAACCTTTCTCTCCGTTAAAGTTAACGATCCGTTTACTCCATGTTAACGGACCGTTAAAAGTTAACAGAGCTTTGCGCAACCGGCCCCTGGTCGTCTAGGGGTTGGCTTGTCTCCGGGCTAGCTACTGTTGTATCTCGCTTATTATGCACTTCACCATTGTGCTTTCTCACGATACCGAAATCAAATATGTAACGGGAACCAAAATAGTTGTTTTCTCTACGTTTTATGTCTATATTACAATTTTTAAAATTAATATCTCTTTCTCTCAACTTTTAAAGTCTAACCAGTGTGGCGAGATTCAGAAAACCACATCATTATGAAATGGTCGTATAAAGAACTAAATGCGTGTTTGACTTTAAAGAATCAAAATGATGTCTAAAATTATTCTAACGCCGCTCTCTCTTATAGGTGTTGAATGACGTGGGATAATTAGTAATTTTTCACACACGTGTATTTCAAACAATATCAGCTTTTACTTGAAAAATGTAAATTACCAACATGTTTACTAAACTGTACCTCCGTTAATGTATCAAAGTAACCAGTGTGTGTTCTATATGTCTGGTTATGAAATTAGAATCAATAATTTGTAAAGATAACAATATTGTTTCATCCATCATTTCTCCATTCCTTGTCAATTAATTTGAAAACTATGTCGCAACGACAACATTGTTACACTAACGAGGACTAAAACGTCACACATCTGATAAAATAAGATAATAATCATCGTCGTATAAGGAAACATCCTCATTCTTAGTACCGCCGCAATATTCGTAGAGTATTTTATAATGCATCAAATGATTAATTGGTAAAAATAAATGTAATCCATTTATGATTAACATTTAAAGTTGTCGTGCAACGTTCGATCACATAAATAAGATAATAATCATCGTCTAGTAACAGGTTAATAGCCTGGTTTACATTCAATAAATTGAAAGGGGATTAGTACACAATGATCGAAGTGACCACGATAGTATATTTTGAACATTTTCATAGATCTACAAAAAATAAATAGCCATCGTGTGCATGGTCATCCGCAAGCATATCTACATAAGTAAGCCGATTTTTGTATCTGGTAAAGTGAACAACACATATATACTTCTGGTTAATGAACAATGTATATTTTAAACAATGCACAATGTATTAGATGCCTTTCTATGCATAATATTTCTGGACGCATGGGTCGGGCTTGTGGAATGGGTAAGTAACTTATAAGAACATAATTTGGCATGATTTTATGAAGACGAGCACCCAAATGTATTTTAATGACTGATAAATTATGATCATTATATTACAATATACAAAGAAAATCTTATGTGTTGGAGCCATGTCCCACAAATTCGACGCAGTCCAGATTAATCGTCCGTAAATAATTAAGGCTGTCGATAGATCGACTCACCTTCAATTGTATATAGATTATTTTAAGTTAAATACATACTACATGAATTTGATTTTAAATTGTAGGCTTTTTGACATATGTTTAATGAAAAATTAGAAAATATAAAAATTTGTAAGAACAATGTAGAGTAATACGTTAAGATGAATATAAATTGAAAAAAAAAAAATCCTATATATAAGACACAGGGGCGTAAATGTGGGATGGGGGGGTACACCCCACCCTACCCCCTCCCCTCCCCCCCGGCCCAAAAATAGTCGGTCTAAAAATCAGTGCAGACGGTCGCAAAATAGGAGTATATAGTCGGTATCAACATAAGAGCTCGCTGTATACGTCACGCAAAACTTTAGTATAAAAATAGTCGGTCGCAAAATCAGTGCAGTCGGTATCAAAAAAGGGGTTACCTGTATACGTCGCGCAAAACTTTAGTATATAATAACCTTGTCAACTTATCATGTTTGAAAAGATGCTGTGTTTCAGTCTCATTCTGTTGTGAGTATGTTAGTCTAACAACAAAATTTCACCCAGGGAGAAAAATAGTCGGTCTCAAAATAAGTGCAGTCAGTGCAGTCGGTCTCAAACACAATGCATGAATAGATCCCAAATACTGTGTATTTGTGTGAATCCGTGAGCCTAAATTGCATACGCCACTCTTAATCTGTTGTGAGTATGTTCGTCTAACAACAAAATTTCACCCAGGGAGAAAAAAAGTCGGTCACAAAATAAGTACAGTCTCTGCAGTCGGTCTCAAAAACAATACCTGTGTATTTGCGCGAAACCGTGTGCCTAAATTGCATACGTCACACAAAACTATAGTATAAAATAACCATGTATTCTTGTCACTCTTATTCTGTAGTGAGTATGTTGTTCTATGAGACCGCAGTGGGTCTCCGACTAAATGAATTCATGAGATAAACCAACAATCACAAAACGGGCGAAATTGGCAGATAATCCTCAAGATTCTGTCCCATTTCTTATCTCCGTTCACGAGAATTTGGTTCCATTTGACAAGATATTAATTCAAATTTTCAAGCCGAGTCCCAAAAATTTAAAAGCTCCGTTACATATCTGAATTTTTTTCCATTATAACATCATTTTTCTACACAGTTCCATATCTGAAATTTTTTTTCGCGACTGCGGCGCTCGATTCCATTTTAAAATTATTCTTCTACTCCTCAGTTGTCTTATACTGTATCAGTACTATTATATTTACCATTATAGTGAGCTGCCCAGTTTGTCGTACCACTGGTGTGTGGGGCGTCAGATTATGTTATGTCAACTCTTGCAAAACAGATCTTGAGATTCTGTCCCATTGACTGACATTTCTGGTCCACTCGTCCACAAGAATTTCTCCCAGCAATGACATGACCACATATGCCAGGATATTACTGTGTTATAGGCACAATCAATAATATGACATAAACTAAATAAAACTGCTTTCAGACGAGACAACGATCGGCGAACAACTATGTACTACCGGGACGCCTAATGTTATAGCCAGTACTTTGTTTACTTTCATTGTGGGGTGGGATTGTGGATGGCGCCCTAGATTTGAAACCGCCCCTACCCCACCCCATATTCCCTAGAAAACTCACTCGCGGTGCTTGGCTCCTGATTGCGTCACTCGCACTGGAGGGGGGGGGGATATGTGCATCAGTTGGTCGCATTTTGGCTACCCCCCCACCCCCCACCCCCCCAACAAAAAAACGAAATCATTATGTACGCCCCTGATAAGACATGAGTAATTACCAATTGCAATGTACTTTATTTCACATTTGCTGGAGTTAATATGTGTCGCTAGAAAGTTACAAATAAAGTTTGCCAGGAAAATGTATATCCATAAATGTATTACCATAAAAACAGTTGATGTGTTATTTAGATTTTAAGAAATATTTTGGAAATAAAATATAGTATTTCACTGAGCATAACCAGATACAAAAATATTCGATATACATTTTAAAAATATTTAACATCAATACCGGTATTATTGTAAAAACTGTTGATGTGTTTTTTATATAGAATGTGTCTTGTGATCAGCACGCTAATGATAATCTTACATCATCTTGCAAATTTTAGTGTGTATGGAATTGCAACTGCCAAGTGATATATTTCGTGGGCTGCTAATGTATATACGACATACCAAAACTAATATGTGTAAAACATGGACAGTTTTAATTTGTTGCTTTCTGTTCTTGTCACGACCTGGGAGCCACGGTGGGTCGGTGAGAAAGACGTTGCCTCGCTAATGGGCCTGTCACACTATAACGTTTTAGACAACTTATTCCGACGTATGAAATAATTATCCAACACGCTGGCATACGCTGAAGTTGAATTCAAAAATCAAGAGGACGCACTTTTTGGACGCATATATAACGTACTTCTAACGCGCTGAACGAGTATATAACCTATGTTTAACGTATGAGTTACTTATTATCCAACGTAAACATAACTTATACAAGTATATGACAGCGTGTGCCCAACGAATTTTTAGCGTTCTTGACTGATGAAGAACTGATGTACAACGTTAGTCTACCTTAGGCCTAACTTATCCATAACGTGTTGGGGCTTATTTTGACGACAACGTGAGGTCAAATATATACGCTGGGGCTCGCTAGACCAACAAGACATTATAGGGCTGTCACACATTGACGTATAGCATCAGCGTATGCCGACGTATGAGAAATTTAGCGAGCACGCTGGTGTACGTCGAATACGTTATGTGTACGTTTTTAACAAGTTACGAGCATGCTGAAAAACGATGGTATAAGTTGCTGTACGCTGAAAGCGGCCCAAAATTTTGTGCATGCATAAAATTTTCAGCGGATACCGACGTATTGCTTACACGTTAGGCGTATGTTACAGGTGCGCGACGGGTAAGATATGCACGCGTTCAGGCACGTTTCATATAAGTTACTCATAAGTTGCTTCTGACGTCCTGAGCGTGTTTGAAACGTGTGTAGAGATGCGCATGTGCAGAAGTCTACAATCATGGCGGACCCTCCACTTTTATATCTGACGTCACGTGGTCGTCGAATTATGTCCCAACACGTTCTGCACGAGTTCCGCGTAAGTCAAGAACGCTAAACATTCGCTGGGCACACGCTTTCATATGCTTGTATAAGTTATGTTTACGTTGAGGTTATACGTTATGAATAAGTTACTCATACGTTAAACATAGATTATATATTCGTTCAGCGCGTTAGAAGAACGTTATATATGCGTCCAAAACGAGCGTCCTCTTGATTTTTAAATTAAGCTTCAGCGTATGCCAGCTTGTTGGATAATCATTTCATACGTTCAGTAAGTTCTAAGGGCGCCAGAAGTACGCTGCCTATAGGTTAGAAATAGGTTACGCGTACGCTGCTCAATTGCCCTGCTGGTAGCCAACGTATGTCAACTTATAAGTAACTTACATGTAACGTGCGTGAACGCGTGCATACCTTACCCGTCGCGTACTTCTAACTTACGAGTAACGTGTAAGCAATACGTCGGAATACGCTTAAAATTTTGTGCATGCAACTTATACCATCGTATTTCAGCATGCTCGTAACTTGTTAAAAACGTACACCAGCGTGTTTGCTAAATTTCCCATACTTCGGCATACGCTGATGCTATACGTCAATGTGTGACAGGCCCATAACCTGTGTGTATACATGTCCCGTGTTCGATTTTTGCGTTGACCGAGAAAGTTCATCGTGCTGCGGGACCGAGGGCCTCGCAAGGGAAAACCTGTAGTCGGACAGATGAGACGTGCACGTAAAGGATTCCTTGGCAGTTGGGAATCGGTATAAGTGTAGGCCGTGGCGCAGTCGGAACAAAACAGTAGTTTAGATGCGACGTGTACGTAACGAATCCGTTGGCAGTTGGATTTTATATAAGAGTAGACCGGTGCGCTTCTATGGTGTATGCCCGTCTCCATTATCCCGGTCGTCGTATAAAAATAGTAGGACGTTAAACATGATACAACCTAAGTTGGGCTAGTTCGTTCCTGAGACGACCCTTTTGCTTATTATTTTTGTCAAGTCATATCTTATATTTAAAATACGATTTTTTCCATATGTCCATGATGTTATAAAATAATTGCGTATGACCTATTTATATTTTGTAACATGGAGGTGGAGTCTTTCTTTCTTCTTTTCTGTCAATAACCAAATTGTTTTCACTCTATTAGATTAGATGGAGCTTATAATAAATGTGCAACAACTAGATATTTTCCATGTTATTGCACACTTATGCTAGTTTACTTCAGTTTTAGTAGAAACATGGATACGAGCATGGAAATTAGTATTGACCGGTATAGTCCCACCCCCATTTTACATGCGAAGACAGTACTAATGTTCCTCTCTAAGATTACTTAAAATCGTCCAGTTTAAAAAAGAGACAATTCTTACCTTTACTCACTGCTACTTACATTTCCTTCATTAAAGGGGCTAAACGTCTAGCTTAATCTTTTCCATATTATTTGAAATTAAACTACGAATTAGCATTTAATATTAACACATTTTAATCCAATTCGATGTTCTTATATTACCGTAAAAAAACATGGGATCCTAATAGACAATATTCAAGAGAAAATGAACATTTTATAATCAGTACACGAGTCGTGTAGTATATGGTGGTAATGAAACAAAATATATCCTAAAAGACAATGCGGAAGTACTAAGTAATGGCAGATACACAAACGACAAAATGATAAAAGCGCGTAGAATGAATCCTAACCCCAAATCGACCGTGTTTAATTTGGACTCTTCACGTATTACACCGAAAATAATTGAATCGAAGTTTAAATAGTATTATTAACAATTGAATATACATGTAAATGGTTATATATACATTCATATTATATGTGCTTTTAGGTCCAGTTCGATCTCAATGAATAGTATACGCTTGTTAAATTCAGCTCATCGATCGGACATCAATAAATCAATGATCCATGCAATAACGACCTCTTTGGAAAAATTAAACAAAAAAGCAGTTTTATTCCAATTACTACAATCGGGTTATATTTTGACTTAAACTGAATTCACAATTGGTGAAATTCGCAGGGCCACATGGATTAAGTTATTATATCGCTCAAACAGACAGATTTTGATGTCTGGAATATTCCGCTTCACAAGGGTGATTTAGGATAACAGAAACAATTTTGTCCACCTCATCTGACTTTACTTTATAGACCATACATGCCTCTCTGGGTAGATATCCAGGACTGTCCATAATGTTCTATTCATCAATTATTCCTGCCTGATACAGGGCCGTTGCTGAAAGATTAGTGTAGTTCCCCTCTCTCATAAGTTGCCCAAATTCGTTGACATCCAGGGTTCAATAGTTTTCTATAAATGTTTCCGGTTCAAATGGCCTCCACGTAGGTTTTAAAAACTGTATCACCCGAAAAAAAATAACACGGGTAAAGGTCAGTCAATATTGTTACACAGCAAAATATTTTGAGTTTGTATCGTTTTAAGTCCGGCATGCAAGTAAGATTTGAATGTGTCTGATTCATAACAAATTCCAAAATTTTAATTCATAAAGAATTATTAGTGATGTTGGAGCTTGAAACGATTACATCTTTAGCGACTAGTACATAAACATATTTAACGACTAGACTATGAATGTGTTTAACGAGCATTTGATGTCATTTATTTAGATTTACACCAGTGAGTCGTAGTTCTCGCGTTCAGTGGAACCGGCCTTTTCTCTGTATCTATGAAATGCTATGGTCTTAAAACGCACACGAGAAAGGTACAAACGAAAAATACAAACCTGTACATAAACATATTTAAATATTTAAAACTAAATATAAATTCTTGGATTTTGATTGGTCGAAAAGTGGCTTCGAAAGAGTATAAGAGTCCTCTAAGTTTCTTGGGGCGATAATAAGAACATTTCATTTCAATGCTTGTGTCAAAATTGTTGATATGATGACCATGACAACTAATCAGACTGGTCGAATTACAATATTTCAAAAACTCATACTTGCTCGTTTTAACTGATGTGACATATTCTAGAAATAAGAATGCTCTGACTGGGGAGAAAAAGATTCACTTTTGGCTTAGTAAAAGTTATACCGTCGAAAAGACAAGTCTTTATATCACCAGTACTCTATACAGTGTTGTACTGGAAATAGGGCCCAACACTTTTAGGGTCTCTGTGTTTCCCTATGCTCTCACTTGGTTCAATAAATCCTCTCAATAATCACCTATGTAATGAAACTAATGCATTAAATGCAACGTATAATGTACATACATATGCTACTGTTATTTATTTTGATATTTTGTATTTGATGGATGGATGCCTGTGTGATATCTTGGCCAAGGGCCCCACAAAACCTTAATCCGGCCCTGACTGAAAGGTTTTAAAAAGATCACCTGATTATCAGTGACGTAATCGATGCTAAAATAATCACTTATTATCCAGCTACCAAAGAGACAACACGTTGATAATACAACTGTTTGGTGGTTCTACATAGTAAGTTACGAAATATTACAATTGGTTTGAAACGTCAACAAATAACCGGCATAAATGCTTCTTACACTTTATTTAATTTCACAAACTATAGATAAAAAAAAGAATTTACATGGGAGACAACTCTTTAAAGCATATCACTTTAGTTTTTTAGTATTAAATGGAGTTACCTCCCCCAGACCAGGTCAAATCGAAAAATGCCTTATCGTGGATTTCTCACCCCAAATTGTCCAATGAATTAGAATCCCAACCTGACATAAAAATGCAATATTCTTGAAGACACATAGATCACAAATATAGGCTTTTAGACAAAAAAGTATAAAATATAATAGATCAATCCTAAACCTAGCATTAGGCCCTACTAATACTAACACATAACACCTTTCATTTTCACTTCTTTAAATTATTATTTTACGGGATGAAAAGAAAGAAAACTCTGTTAAGTTTTTATAAAATAATTATATAATACTACTGCGAAATCTTAATAATTAATATGTACCTGAAGGGTAGATTTACCGGTATTTAAAATGACATGACTAGTACACGAAAATGAAATGGTGGTAATTTTACGGGGAGTAATCATGGGAATTAATTATACAGGGTGCACTCATTAAACAAAATAAAATATCGGTTTTCAATGACAGTGTCTGAGTGTCCGTATTTCAAAACAACATTCGCGTCGACGTAAGATTATAGACGCTTATAAAATCTAATGTAATTTGAAAATCTATTTTTAAACTATTAAAGCTGTTTATCTAAATCTTACATAATGCATTTTTAATAATATATTTCAAGTCACCTCCATAAATATAATCTTTTCTTTCGTAATACCAGTTAGTACCGAATTACAATAGCCTATTCTGGACAGGACAAAGGATCGCAAACTGATCCCGCAGTGAATATTCGCTTGGCCGCTACAATCACTGATAAGCATGACATCGACCAGGCTTAATGAGTACGGCATATTAACTTTTTTACTGCGACAAATTAAATTCTCAAACATTTTTTTGAGGTAAAAGAAAAATAAAGACGTTTGAAGTATTTGTAGTTAAAAAGAATATTTCCTATTTAGTGTAAATGGGTATTAAAATGAGTAAAATGCATCATTTTTCCCGAAGCATTTAGGTGTTAAGTAAACATTGCACGAGCCGTTGAGCCAATGACTACGAGGCTGGCAGTCAACGCACGTGTTGTGGACTGTCATCCGTTACAGAGATAATTCGTAAGTAATTCTCTGTGAAACAGATTGAAAGGATCGAGCTAAGGTTGCAGAAGCGTCTTCTGTTAATAGACCCTATCCCGAACTGACCCTATCCTTCGGAGATGGAAATGACATATTTTACAGATATTGTTCCCATGGTTTTCAAAACTGAGAGGAGAGTCGACAAGAATTCCAAGATTTCTTACAGTTCTAGACACGGGAATTTCGGTGTTTCCAATGTTGATCGATCGAATGTCACATTAGCAGGACCCGCGAGAAGAAACTCAGTTTGTTCATCGTTAAGTTTAATCATATTGGATGACATCCATATTTTGACATAACCGAGACACCCTTCCAGATTCTTGATGACGACATTTTGATCGATCGGAAGTGGCTTGAAATAAGGCTAAACAATGAAATACAGATACAACTGTTTGACTGTGACCCAATATTGATCTTTCCGAGGAAATAATGACTACCGTCATATAAACAGTCCTAAAAATAAGGTGTGTCAACGTATAATAAGCCATATTTCTCTCATGTTTGAACTAATTGATACAAAGTTTGTTTTCGATTAGAGTAAATCTTGTGTAGGCCTTCAAACGTTTTTAAGGATACTGGCCTAAATCAGTAGCACCATAAGTTATAATGGCATGCTATCAGTATCAGTATCCCCATTAAAACAATAAATTATTACTAAAACGTCGTAAATTTAATTCAAGATGCGTTATATAAGATTTAGTTATAGAGCTGGTATAAACCCGTCTTCGTTCTGTGTTACAGCATATTGCTTAACCATATTTATTTCTAAACCTGATAGGCCCAAATAAGAATTATATCAATTACGTAATACTCAGAATGTTACATGTATCATTATATTGTACTCCTTTAATGATATCATAAGCGTACATTTATGTTTGATATAATATTTAATCACGGTTAATTGAATATTTAACATAGTGGTTACAGCTGTATCTTGCTTAGTAAAAAATATTTACATAATACAGCTTATACATATTCATGTTGTTTACTCGGTAATAAGATCGTTAAATCGATAACTTTCAATGCAAAAATACATTAAAAACTTGTTAGCTACGTGAACTACTCAAATGGGTGTTCTATGAATATACGTTTGTGTCATCATTCTGTAATGCATCATGTTTGGGATGGACCAGGATTAACAACAGTTAATATTAGTTTGTATCATCATTCTGGGATGGTGAATGGCAGCAAAAGGTGGAGCGGACAGATCACATAGGAAAAACAATGAACGCCAATGCACCATTTTATTTCTTTCATGATAACGTTGGTATGAATCTACGGTGAGAACAGAGATGACAAGAACCAACGTTGACAACAATGGTGATTGACTGAACACTCTGTTCTCTGTCCATCTCTTGCAAAATGTGGATTATGTTGCATGGCAACCGCTTGATTTTGTACGAAACAATCACCATTCTTAATCCCGTCCCAATAATTGGACACTGCCCACTATTGGTAGAATATTTTAAATGATGAATTTATAAACATCCATGCAGTCATGTCTAATTATATACCCACATTTTATGTCGTCACCCTGTCCGTCCATCAACAATTGTCTAGTGAAAGCGATAGGGTCTTAGTCCGGTGGCTGAAGGTGGGGGGGGAATCGCCACCCGAGCTGTGAATTTATGAGACCAAGTTTTTCTACACCAGTTTTTTGTGTAGATTTCGAATCTGGGTGGTGATCAGGCGTTTGAGGGGGCTTTTTCGAGATATGGGGGGTCAAATGTCTACAAAGAGCGCATGTGTGTGGTGGGGCTGGGGCGGAATGACATGTTGACATTAATAAATAAATAAATTTACAGGACTGTCCATCTTTAAATAACTTTTTATGATGCCCTTGAGAATTGTTTCGGTTTATGGGGAGGTGGGATTGAGGCAACAGGTGTAGGTGTGGAAGTGGGTGGGGCCATTATGTTGACATAAATGATGATCATGTTATAATTATATTAATAAAACATAAATTACTAGGACTGCCCATCTCTAAATAAGTGTTTATGACGCCCCCAGAGAACGGTTTGATTTATGGAGTAGGCCTACTACTATATATAACTACTAAATTAGGCTACTTGATTGATGACAGACACAGCTCTCAAAGATGCCATAAGTTGTGCCTAAAATAAGTAAAATTAAAATATAAAATTAAAGATATTATTATCCAGTCAATAATTTCTTAAGTTTAAGGCTTATCATTATCACTAGGCTAATAATAATAGTAGTATTATAAATATAATCAGTTATATTTATTGATTTATTTATAGATAGACTGACACCCAGAAAAATGTAAGCCTTTCATAATTATATATCTATCAATGAGTTGAATAAGTTATGTGATATCATAGGAGCAGCCACAACTACAGTAGAAATGAAGCCTCCAAAAACAATGATATGATTAGGCCTAGATGATGAGTAGATCTATGTCGATCTTGGGCGTAATAAAAATGGCGCTAATAAAAAAGATTGAATGTTGTCTAGTTTCTATTTCAAGAATCAGTTACATTTTTTACGAATGCCAAGAATCAATCTGTGTGAAACCGAGATGAATGCCTACTATATAAACATTACTTACCTAAAACTGCAATGTGTGGTATTGACTGGGCTGGAGAAATTCCTCTTCGCCGCTGACTAACGGTCTTCGCAGTAATGGCGCCCAAGAAGACCGATGACGTCATCACTCTAATTTAATCACGCGTATGTCATATTTTACAGAAGAAATTCTGTATTTCCCAAATAATAACAGACTTGTGTCTGTTATCCGGATGACAGAACTGTGCTGCAGGCGTTTTACAGAAAAAATCTGTAAAAATTACAGAAAAGGCTTACAGTGTAGCAGGGCCATTATAATGAAAACTATAAGAGGTAAAGGATCAGCAGTAACTAAATTAATGTTTCGTGTCCCCTTCGTTCACTCCCATTATCTATTAGCTCCAGCCTCTTCAATCGGACGCCTTTAGTTGTATTCACTGCGGATATAATCGAGTAGTCGTTCACATCAAAATCAGTCATTTTCGTTTCGTTGTTATCATATCTAGTGGATTCGATCGGAGTTAAAACATCACACACATCCATTGTATCGTCATTATTATTTATACCATTCTCTTATTTGTCATATTTTGTTCGCTTCGGCACCGGTTTTGGAGGAGACTCATCTTCACTCGCGTTATGAGTCTGTTCATCACTTGCTAAATGGTCGTTATCACGCACATTTGTTTCATCATATTTTCCCGAGTTCTTTGCCTGCTCTATTTCTATAGATTGAATAAAGTTGACATTTGAGTCGATATCCTTGGGCTTTGTGTTTTCACTCGACATATGTTGATCATAATCAAAATCTTCTTCTTCCATATAGCACTGACACTTATTTGAAACATTATTACACGTATCGCAAAATGATTCAGGACACGCATACGCCATGTGACCAAAATGTCCGCACTTATTACATCTAATTTTGGGACACCTGGAAATTAAGTGGTGTGGGGAAAAACATTTAAAACAGACCATACTCTGGTTATTGTGAAGAACATTAAAGCTTCTAATTCCCTCGTCTGTGTCGAAATTCATCGCCCACGTTAAGGATGTAATGTGGGGGTGAAACTTGCATTTCACATGCCTCGTCCCGTTTGCACATGTTTTAAACTTATCATAGAAGTGACGGATAACTGGACCAGCTATTTCTACCCAATGTGATTTTAGTTTCTGTAGTATAATCTCATCTTCGACGTGAATCGGAATATCCATAAAGGAAACAACGGTATATGGAGAATATAGCATTTCACATTTATAATTTTTCCACTAACACTGATTCCTTCACACATATTAATCGCATTATCGACTGTATTTAAAGTTATTTCAATTATACTTGGCTGTCTTGGAACACACCCAATACATATTTATCTTCAACTGCTTGAATAACATCATCAATACATACATTTTTTAGACTGATAACATTTACCTTCAGGGTCCTTTCTTTAATATTCTTCCAGGTATCCATTTAAATGGGCCGAGGCCTCTAGGGGAAAATCCCAATTACCACACAATTAAATATTCCGATCACATTCTCGTAACCTAAAGTTTTAAATCCAAAAAAGCGAGGGAAAAACATACACAAAGTCTTATGAACGAGGTCAGTTCCGCTTGACCGCATTTCGGGAGCACATTTAAAACACGTCCTTACGCTAGCGCGTACCAATCGACTCTCTCACGTCGGATTATAACTGACGTGCACCTGATAATAACTGGCTTGCGTCGGATAATAACTGGCGCGCGCCGGATAATAACTGGCGCGCGCCGGATAATAACTGGCTCGCGTCGGATAATAACTGGCTCGTACCGGATAATAACAAGCGCGCCGGATAATAACATGCGCGTCGGATAATAACTAGCACTAATTAATACATTTCCCATATGAAATGGGGTTTATAGCCCTATTGCCAATGTGTACACCGGACCTCGATGTTTCGTCCCATCCCAACGACTGTACGTTGACCGTAGGCTCGCTATCCAGGAGGCCCCTTGTTCCATCCCTCCGTTAGCCAAAAAAGTTCATCGGGATTTTTAAGCGCGATTCCTTCTGCACCATTGATTGGCATGGGGGAGCCACGCCGGAAAATCACGATGAACGTTCTCGGTCAACGCAGGGATGGAACACGGGACCTTCTAGATAGCGAGCCAACGTCTTATTCACCGAACCATGTGGCCCCCTTTCCAATAAGAAGGGTTAGGTAGCAAAATAAGCTCCCTCTCTGTCTCCATCAGTGTCTCTGTCTCCCTCTCGGTCTGTCTCTCCGTCTCTCTGTCAGTGTTCCTGTCCATCTCCCTATCTTTTGCTGTCTTTCTCTCTGTATGTCCGTCTCCCTCTGTGTCTGTGTGCCCCTCTTCCTCTCTCTGTGTCTCTGTCTCTCTCTCTCTGCCCCCACCCCTGTGTCGGTCTGTCTGTCTCCACCCCGCTCTGTCTCTCTCTCTCTCTCTATGCTTGTCTGTGTCTGTCTGCATGTCTATCTCTCTGTCTGTCTCCCTCTCTGTTTGTCTCTCCCTCTCTCTATCAGTATCCCTGTCCACCTCTGTCTTTCTCTCTGCGTGTCCGTCTCCCTCTGCGTCTGTCTGTATGTCCCTCTCTCTGTGTCTTTGTCTGTCTCTCTCTCTCTCTCTCTCTGCCCCCCCTGTGTCCTGCCTCTCTGTCTCCCCCCTCTCTCTCCCCCCTCTCTCTCTCTCTCTCTCTCTCTCTCTCTCTCTAATTAATGCCTGTCTGTCTGTGTCTGTCTGTCTATCTCCCCCTGTGTGTATCTCTCTTTGACTCCCTGTCTCTCTCTATGGTGCATTGGGGTGGGACGATTTATCCACTACTACCCAATTCTACCCAATACCACCAGTACCGCCTCAATATCACCACATACTACCCAAATACTACAACGTAATACTTTAAAATGTGTATATCAATTGAATTTCTTCAAAAATAATTAGTTATACCGTGGGAATTGTACTTCAAATGCGATAACCGATGTCTGGCTGTTCCATTTGCCTCCCTATATCACATAAAACAAGCATGTGGTGATATTGGGGTGGTATTCAGGTTTACCAGAAACTAATTCAGTCATCTAACGTATATTGGGTGAGAGACAGAAGGACCCGGAGAAAACCCACGATGTTGGACATGCGACTCAACTCCTTGTCACGTACAAGTGAGGAATCGAAACCACGCCACTTGACTCAATGACAGACATTATGATCAAACCTGCACGTCTTAACCATTCGGCCCCCACCCCAACCCCGTTTGTCATAGCCAAAGTTTTTTGCATGAATGGGAACGTGTTCAATCCAAATAATACCAGGACCATTTCTAATCCACATCAAATTTCAAGCAATGTTGTTTTTTTTTTATTTTTAAATAAGAAATAACAAAGCGGTATCGTACACATGTTTAAAAGCAACGATGTTAATAATTTTTATGGCTAATGTAGCACTACCACTGCCACAATCTTTGATTTGGCCTGATCGTCTAGGGGTTGGTTTGACTGTTGTATCTCACTTCTTAAGGACTTTTCCGTTGTATTTTCTCACGATACCGAAACCAATTTTGTAACAGGAACCAAAATAGTTGTTTCGCAACAGTTACACAATAGTCTACCTTACAATGTTTAAAATTAGCTTCTCTTTCTCTCAACCCCAACTCTAGAAGTCTAACCAGCGTGGCGAGACTCAGAAACCGCTACATTATGAAATGGTCGTGTAAAGAACCCAATGCATGTTTGACTTTAAAGACTCTAAATAACGTTTAAAATTATTCAGGCCCTACTCTCTCGCATAAGTGACGAATGAGTTAGGCTAATTAGTAGTTTTCAACTAACGTGTATTTCAAACAGTAACAACCTATCCTTGAAAAATGTAAATTACCAACATGTTTACTAAACTGTACCTCCGTTAACGTATCAAAATAACCAGCGTGTGTTCTATATGTTTGCTTATGAAATTAGAATCAATAATTTGTAAAGATAACAATATTGTTTCAGCCATCATTTCATCATCATTTTGGTTAGTGTATATTTTAAACAATGCACAATGATTAGATGCCTTTCTATGGATATATTGTATAGGCCGCATGGGTCGGGCTTGTGGACATAGTTTGCTTTCAATTGATGAAGACGACCCCCCCTCCGATATATTCTTGCCTGATAAATTATCATTATATAACTATATTGAATACATATCTTATGTTTTGGAGAGATTGTTCGTGTTTACTCTTTTTATTAAGGCCTTGTAGCTTTATTGATTATCACTGTGGTCTTTATCCACAAGTTATCCCCAGTTTATCTCCCTTTCGTATTACAACTTCCGGGGAGCGTTCCAGGAGGTAAGCGGTTTTTTTTCCATCCACTGGAGCCAGGTGTTATGACGACATATGTGGATAGGACGGAGGACGAGACAAGGACAACTCTCTTCGGATGGGACAAAAAACCGAGGTCCCAGTGTATTAGTGTATACATTTGCGTGCTTGTAAAAGATCCCTTGGCAGTTGGAATTCAATATAAGAGTAGGCCATTGTGCCGCTGTCAGGACAAAATTTCCCTCAAAGCATACTGTATGGCACATGCCCGCCTTCATTAGCCCAGTCGGGACAGAACGTTTTCGTTTTAATTTGAGAAAACAAATAATTAATCAAAATTTTTCCTATTATCTCTCAGGGTTCGATGGTCGAATGGTTAGCGCGTGCGGGTTGTTTCATAAGGTCTGTCATTGAGTCAACTGGCGTGGTTTCGATTCCCCGGTGATACGTGACAAAGAGTAGCGTCGTCTATCAAACCTCGTGGTTTTTCTCCGGTTCCCCTGGCTTCCTCTAGAAATGGAGTATTTTGTGTCGATTGGACGTTAAACCCCATATCTCCCACACCCATGCTTTAAATCATATTTTAGATCTTACATTGGAAATGTAAATAAAAGATAAAACATTTCTACACCACAAATTTTATTATACTCTTTACTGTCATCATGCTGTAATAGTTCTAGTATAATACTTGTCATCAAAGTGTACTGGGTTTTTTTTGTATATAAAGTACTTATCATCATGCTGTAATATTTCTAGTATATTATATATAGTACTTGTCATCATTGTGTAGTATTTATAGTATACAGGGGGACCTCACCACACACAATAACACAATACTTGTCATCACCTATTTATCGTAGTCTTCAATTTACAGTGTGACTATAAATGTGGTTGAAATCATTCGAGCTATTCAGGAAAAGTAGAAAATGTAGATCAAACAATTTAAATTAGCGACAAATCTATCAAATCTGGTTGAAATACATCAAGCAGTTTAGGAGAAAAAAAATCCAAAACCTGTGAAAATTCCCGTATTTGCCCCCCCCCCCCCAATAATCCGCCTTTATAAAATAATTAATTAATAATTCTTTATATTTTTTTTTCATGTTTTCTGAAACAGAATTGGGTGAGTATTACAAATTTATATTTTTAATTTATCATGCACTAGTTGTTATATTGTGTATAATATACGTCACTGTATCTTATAATCCTGTCTGTTTACCTAACGTGACGTTCAAGTTGAATCAGAACAGTCGGACGTTAAACCCCATTGTATCTGATTTTTTAATCTGATATCACGTACAACTGAATATAATTAGAATGATTTGAGTCAAATATCTCATCTGATTTGTGACGTGACAACAGTTTAATCATCGCCGGGAACCAGTTGATGTTCATCATCAAATATCTCATCTGATTTGTGTCGTGATTCTACCGGTTTAAATCATTGGATGCATCATCGTCGCGAACCAGTTGATGTTCATTATTAATAAATATTACCGTAACTTAATATCGACTGAATTAATTTACCCTTGATTTGATTCATCACGAACTAGTTGTTTAGTTGTTTGCTAAGAGAGATACTATTCAGGTCCGTAGCTAGACCAAAATTGTTAGGGGGGGGGGGACAAAGGCTTCCGATGAGGCTTCCGATGGGGCTTCTGTGGGCGCTGATGACGGTCCGCGGCGAACGGTACCGTGCAAAGGTGCTCTCAATAGGCATACGGACTTGATGAATTTTAAGGGGGCAGAATCCTGACATGCTCAAACAAATTTCGGGTTAGGGTTACAGACGTCTAGGGACGTCCCACTACCCCACCCCTAGAAAATAGGTAAAATTTAACGACCTCAAACGCGTTTTCTTGCTATTCCAGTCTATGAATACAGTATATAGGCGGTACTGATATAGCCTAAGTAAGATGGCTTAGTCGAATTCCAATCAATCGTTTATATTCCACGGAGACGGGGTCGCCGGGGGCAAATTTTGACTGCCGCAAGCGTGTTTCCTGCTATTCCAGCCCGTGAATACAGCAACTTGAATGTGGTCCAATTCAAACTCAACCATCATTCATGTGTAACGGGGATAGTAAAACGTTTTTTTAATTCGGAATAAAATTGTGACTTCCATAGGGTCCACAAGTTAAAAAAACATTATATTCCGTACAATCAGGGGCCATAATTCAGGAAGTTGTGGTCCAATGTGCCCGAATATCGAAATAAACCGTGATCTTTGGGTTTTAAACTTACATTTCAAATTTCATCAAAATCGGATTAATATTGTGACCTCTACAGGGTCCACAACCTTGATATACCATATTTTTACACCATTCGCAGGGTTGGATCCAGGAATTTTTGCAGGAGGGCGTTTGTCAGGTTCCAGTTGGGGAAATCTGCCATCATCGTCCCTAAATTACATAGGCATACATACAAATTGAGCTTTTTAAAGAGAGAAATCATTTTTATACCGACGTAGGATCACATTGTGATTTCATTCTATTTATGCAAGGCATTAATTTTTTTTATGTAGCTGAGCAGAGTGGGGTTTGGACCCCCCCCCCCCAGGCTGGATCCGCCCCTGATTCGCGTAAAAGTGGCATCTCTCATGTCTCCATGGTACCACGTTCAAAGTTCGATGATTAACACATTAACAAATGTCTGGCTCGATCCAGTCTGGATGCCCTTACCAGTGATATAGGACTGAGATGGGCCTCATGATATGGACAAATGTGTAGCTGTTCGGATAGGGCGCAATATCGAGGTCATGGGTACGTCACATGTTAAAGATCCCCTTGGAAATCGAAACAAACGAAAGTGGTAACGACCCTGTAAGATCAAACTTCCGTCATAACACCCTGCACTGATTCACGATTAGGACGTTAAACCCCATTTTATTTTTTCAAATAACGTTTTAATTTTATTTAAATGAACCGCCATGATTTCACAAATTTATCTAGAAATTAAATAGTAGCCTTAAAAAAGGTTTATAGGTCTGTTTAAACGACGGAGTTGATTAGTTCCCCAGAAAGATCAATATTGTGGAACAGCGAAATAGTTGTAATCATATTTCATTGTTTAGCCTTACTTTTAAAATCCTTAATAATTGATCAACTTTAATGGCTTAATAAGTAAATGTGACAGGGCAAGTTCTGAAAGAGAGTAAGCTCTCTTAAGTGACAAGACAAATTGATATGAAAAAAGTGTGTAGATGGGCAAAGCAAACGTAATCGAACGTCGTTCATTTTGGACTTTTCGCGTATTTCGCTGAACATAATTTATTAGAAATTACAACAATATTATTAGCAATTGAATATAATTGACTACATATATTCATATAACAATAATAATATGTGCTATTAGACCCAATTCGGTCTATTTAAGTTTTCAAAGAATAGTCATATGCTAGTGAAATTCAGATTATCCATCGGACATCAATAAATCAATGGTGCATGCGACCGAAAAATTAACAAAAGAAAATGTACCTCTATGCTGTATTTCCATTTGATTTTTCGTTAAAATAGACAGATTTTTTTTAACGATGAGAGGTGGAAGCGGTTTATTTGTTTGGGTTTTCAATGTTTCACAAAGTTACGTTATCTTGTTTATCCAAATTTGGAATTTTTGTACTGACACAAATAAATACCCACTACCAATCGGGTCTATTCGTTTATTTTATGATATGCGACCTGACAAAATCTGCTCCAAGATTCGATTAAATCTCAGGATCGGCCATCCCTGTGTACACGTACTTAAAGTGTGCAGCCCAATTTGTTTTTAATATGTGTGCATTTATATTTCCGGTATAGGCCTACCCATAGACATATATATAGTTTTATTTATATCGGTATTTGTTACAGCTGTGAATCGTTTTCGCAGCTCATGAAAAAAAACCTCTCTCACTACTCTACTAGTGGCGTGCTATCACCATTGCGGTGATTTAAAAGCTTTTGATCCGATTAAAGGTTTTCTACAATTTCATTTTATCCTTAGATACAACAAATGTGGAATCTTCTGAAATCCGGTCTATATTGTCACTCCGGTATCTATAAGTATTGGCGGGTGCCGTACATGACGAAGAGTATGCTTACCTGTTCGAAAACTACTGATACCACTTCTTATTCAAGCAATTAACATATAGCTAACTAACCTTCGTCCTGCTGTCGTAATTCTACATTACTAAATTTATACCAAAAATAATCTACTTTTTAAGGCAACATGTTTCATTATTTGAGAAAAGGGAGCCACGGTGGCTAAGCGGGTAAGACGCTTGCTCGCTAGCCTGGAGGTCGTGTGTTTGATCCTGCATTCTGCAGAAACTGTTATATCATTGTAAGTCAGATCGGCGAGAAACATATCATATATCATTTTACGGAGTAAAATACAGTTCTATGCTTGAATTTAGGTAATGCGATATCATGAATATATGAAACTGATTATTCTTTTGTCTCGTAGCTAATCTTTACTTCTTGATTAACCAATAATATTTACCCTTGATTTGATTCATCACGAACTAGTTGTTTAGTTGTTTGCTAAAGGAAGATATTATTCAGGTTCGTAGCTAGACCAAAATTGTTAGGGGGGCAAAGGCATCTGGGGGCGCCGATGGGGCTTCTGTGGGCGCCGATGACGGTCCGCAGCGAACGGTACCTTGGAAGGGTCTATAGGTTGCTCTCCATGGGCATACGGACTCAATGGATTTTAAGGGGGCAGAATCATGACATGCCCGAACAAATTTCGGGTTAGGCCTACAGACGTCTGGGGACGCCCCACCCCCCCCTAGAAAAAAGGTAAAATTTAACGACTTCAAACGCGTTTTCTTGTTATTCCAGTCTCTGAATACAGTAGGTGGTACTGACATAGTCTATCTAAGGTGGCTTAGTCGAATTCTAATCAATCGTTTATATTCCACGGAGACGCGGTCGTCGGGAGCAAATTTTGACTGCTGCAAACGTGTTTTTCGGCTTTTCCGGCCCCTGAATACAGCCACTTGAAATGTGGTCCAATGTAGTCTACCTTAGGTGGCGTACCACACTCCTCGCAGTGTTTCGTCTGAATATAGCTAATCCCACTTATCACTGCTGTAATGGAAGCATATTTCTGTTCCAAATTATGGCTGGTCTATAATCCGATTAACAACCACTAGCTAACTGCGTAACCAGGGGCGTAAATGTGGGTAAAAAGTAGTCGGTCGCAAAACCACCGCACTCGGTCGTAAAATAGGAGCAGCCGGTATCAAAATAAGTGCTCACTGCATACGTCACACTACTCACGCAAAACTTTAGTATAAAATAACCTTGTCAACTTATCACGTTTGAAAAATTGTTGTGTTTCACTCTTATTCTGTTGTGAGTATTATTCTGTTTCTCCCCTGGAGAAAAATAGTCAATCTCAAAATAACTGCAGTCACTGCCGTCGATCTCAAAATTAGGCATCGGCGACTTCATGAATTAGATCTAATGAGGTAAACAAACAATGCCAGAATAGATCCCAAATACTATGTATTTGCGTGAATCCGTAACCCTAATTACACACGTCTACGTCACGCCAAACTATAGTTTAAAATAACCATGTCTGCTTGTCATGTTTGAAAAAATGTTTGTCACTCTTATTCTGTTGTGAGTATGTTGTTCTATGAAATGTTTTCCACCCATGGTAAAAAAATAGTGGTCCTAAAAAAAGTACTCACCGCAGTCGGTCTCAGACTAAATGAATTATTGGCATAAACAAACAATCACAAAACGGGCGAAATTGGCAAATAAGCCTCAAGATTTTGTTACGTTTCTTATTCCCTCGAACTTATGCACCTTCTTCTTCAAGTGTTTCTGCATTGTCCCATGATACAAAAGAGTACCTGTATGTTTATTTTACTGTGGATACTAACAGGGAAACAATCTATTTAAAAAAAAACACCTGATTAAAATAGTCACGTTCAACATATAGATGTCAAAAAGTATGTATTAAATGAATCAATGATGTCAATGTAAAGATAATGCCTGTTATTGTATTTGACTGATCAGTGAGGGCATCTCAACCATTTATGTCAAATTAAGCTTCATGACGTAATTTACATGACAGCTAGGGTGACTCAGTGTGTTAGGCGCTGGCTTGCTAATCCGGATGTTCTGTCTTCAATCCCTGCATTGGCCGAGAAAGTTTATCAGGATTTTCATGTGTGGTTCACATTCGACAAAAACATGACACCCCTTGTAATAATAATAATAATAATAATAATAATAATAATAATAATAATAATAATAATATCCAATTATCCAACAAAAAATGTTGCTCTTTGGTTACAGTTTGTACAAAGTAAAATAGCACATATACAACACTAGTTTCAGCTAAAAACTATAAAACTAGGAAAACACTTTAGTGAAAATGTAGGACTTCAGGTTCCGTTTAAAGATGTCAATTGATTTACTGTTTTTTAGAGCAATGGGAAAATTATTGCAATTCCAAAGTTCAGCTGCCGCACAAGAGAAAGAGCGTTTACCGTACGTTGTTTTCGTTTTCACAGCATTTAAAAGAAATTGGTGTTCAGAGCGAAGCGATCGAGTGGGCTGGTAACGTTGCGTTAGTTCTTTAATGTATGCTGGACAGTCCTCACATGATAAAGCACAATATGTCAATGAAAGAATTTTGAACTCGATTCTAGATTTCACAGGAAGCCAATGGAGGTCTTTTAGTATAGGAGTAATATGAGTTCTTGATTTAGTACGAGTTACAATTCTTGCTGCTTTGTTTTGAATTTTTTGTAGACGGTTAATTTGGTAGACTGGTAGGTTATATAATAATGCATTGCAGTAATCAAGACGAGATGTCACGAGAGAGTTAACTAGCATTTTAGCAGTATCAACGTCTAAGTAATTTCGAATTTTTCCAACGTTATATAACTGAAAGTTGGTCGCCTTGCAAATAGATGATACATGCGAGTTCATATTCATATTTTTATCGAAAATCACACCTAAATTTCTAACACTGTCAACTGGGTTGATTAAAATGTCGCCTATTTTAACATTACCACATTTTATTTTGGAGAGTTGAAGATTGGAACCAATTTTTAACACTTCTGTTTTTTCATCGTTCAGTTTAAGATAGTTGCATTTCATCCATGATTTGATGGCAGCGACACAGTTTTCAAGATTAGCAATGTGTGGTGATGTATCAAGTGGTTTAATAGATATGTATAATTGTAAACATTGGTATGCACATAATATAAGAATCCTTGACTGTTGGAATCAAAATAAGAGTATGCCGTAGTGCCGCTGTCCAGGCAGATTTCCCGCACTGGCCGTCTTCATTAGCTCAGTCGGTGAAGAGCAGGACATTACATCCCATTTTATTTCTTCATTTCATTTTTTAAGTGACCAAAAACATCTTAGGGCAGTTTGCAGGGGCGGATTGGGGCAGGGAACCGGCCTGGGCTCCCGTGTCGGAGCAGCCCCTTTTAATGACAGAGGAGCTCGGAGGGGGGGGGGGCTCTTCCCCTGGACATTTTTGAAAAATGAACCCCAATTATGCGATTTGGTGCAATATCTGATTATAATCTCTGTCAAATAATATATTTCATAAATCGATTAACTTAGGCCAAAACCCCGACCTGCAAGTAATTTACACTCATCAACCTGTGAAATTATCATATCGTCATATTATTAATTAACGTGTTATCATTGCATCGTCAAGAGTCAAGAGAATTTAATTGGTTGAAAAATGGGACTAGTTGAGAAAATTTTGACCATTGGATTAACCAGTTAGAAATATTGAATCAGCAGGAATATTTTCATTTGAAAATGTCCCATTTTTGTTGCCGGGAGCGCTAGTTGATTCCTCCTGTGATGGAAGGCTACGAAACACATTGGTACAGAGTGACGAAAATGAAAATCATAAAAGCTGATATTTAATTTTGGATTCTGGCGTATCCCCACAAACAGGGTGCAGGTGACTTAATAATTAATCGGGTGAATCCGATGAAATTTTCGGTTGAATTTCGTATCCCCATTGCAGGATTCCGAATTCTGACCCACACCCAGCACACCCGGTCCAGAAAGTCTATTATACCAGCCCATTAAAGCCACCGGTCACATACAATATGATCATCATGGCTCCATGGTCGGTCCAATACCCCCTCTCCCATATAATGTTCAGCAGGAAAAGGTTGTTTTTTTTGAACGAATTGGACAAAATTATCGCCTTTCGAGTGATCGTCCGACCGGCCCTTCGGGCCGACTTTGAACTCAAAATTAGCAATGACAATTGCAGTATTTTGAAAATTGCTATTGTGGTATGAAATATGCATTTTAATTGATATTAAAAAGATAATAAAAGATTGCCGCAATACTTTTATCTGCACTATAACAACGATCTTCTGAGTCAGCCATTCAAATGTCCCATTTCGAACCTTAAAATCAGGCATATTATACATTTCAATTTTTTTATTTTATCTACAATATTTTACATGTATGTATGGTTCTGCTATTGTCTTTTATATCCCCCAAACAACCTCCCTGTGCAGTGGAATGTCGTTTGTTAAAAAAAAAGATAAATAGCGAAAATTATGTATGCAAAAACAAAATGCGGAAAAAATTATGGCACCTTAGCAAATAAGCACCCATAACTACATGCAAATACAAATAAATATCATTGAATACAGCCATTGAAAAACATATGGCTGTATTCAGTGGCTCGAAAACGTACTACTTTTGTCCAGAATGACGTCACTTTCAGAATTACGTCAAACAGTCGTGACGTCACCGCTATCGCTCGTGGAATACTTGCGCAGGGACTTTCTTGAACTATTAGCGTAGTCAATCTGGCATCTAAATTGCCGAACTTGCAACTAATTGCAACACAAGCTTTTCTTGGTGCAAATTGGAGCATGGACTTGTATTAGCAACATACTAAAATTATACATTTATATAACTTGTGGAAAAGGTATTTTTCGGATGCTTTTAATAAAAAATGGGGAAAAAAGGGGAGAAAATGGAAAATTCGCTTTTTTATGAATTTTGAGACAAAATGAAATTTTATTTTTCATCATGGACTTGTATTAACAAAATTCTAAACATAAAAAAATATAATTGTTCCAAAAAATGTCTTTTTGGGGTGGTTTTAAGAGAAAATTGTCAAAAAAACTAAAAAAAAATTGTTGTTTTATCTACAGATCTTTAAAATCTATGAATTGTGAGAGAAAGGCAAATATTTATTAGGGAATGGATTTATTTACATCCACAACATACTAAAATTAGTAAAATATAAATAAATATATAATTTGTGGTAAAGGTATTTTGCGGTAAAAAAGTGGAAAATCTATGAATTTTTGGGGGAGAAAAAGCACATTTTTATTATATTTGGTGGATGTTTTATATTATACCCATCCTCCCTTTATATTATAAGTCAAATAGTTACATTTTAATACATTTTCAAAAATTGTCTTATGCTTTCTTTTTCGATAAAACAGTTCACATATTTAGCTCATTTTTCATCTTCAAGATCTTCGTCTGTGATGGCTGTTGAATTGGAACAGTTGATGCCTCTACATCCTCCACACCCAAAAGAGCAACTAATTATAAGACCATTTTTCCGACAACCACATCTCCTGTTATCGCAATCAGATTTTGACTAGGCTATATTGAATAACCCGAGCGGTATTCAATGATCATTGAGTTCTGTGTATATATACGCATACATTTATATTATATATAACAACGGCTTATTGAATGTTTAATATAGTGGTTACTGTATCTTGCTTAATGAAATATATTTACATAATGTAGCTTATAAATATTCATGTTGTTTACTCGGTAATAAGATCGTTAAATCGATAACTTTCAATGCAAAAATACATTAAAAACTTGTTAGCTACGTGAACTTCTCAAATGGGTGGTCATAATTCTGTTATAAATTGATAAAAAAAAACAATATGTCTATTACGGGGCCCAGTAAGGGACGCAAAGAATAAAAATATAATAATAATAACTGGTGCGCGCCTGATAATAACTAGCGTGCGCCTGATAATAAGTGGCGCGCGCCTGATTATAACTGTGGCACGCCTGATAATAACTGGCGTACGTCGGATAATAACTGGCGTGCACCTGATCTGGCGCGCGCCGAATAATAACTGGCTCGCGTCGGATAATAACTGGCTCGTGTCGGATAATAACAAGCGGGCCGGATAAAAACAAGCGCGCCGGATAATAACTAGCACTAATTAATACATTTCCCACATGAAATGGGGTTTATAGCCCTACTGCTCCGACTGGCCTAATGAAGACCGGCATACGCCAAATAGTGCCAATGTGTATACCGGACCTCGGTATTTCGTCCCATCCCAACGACTGTACGTTGACCGTAGGCTCACTATCCAGGAGGCCCCTTGTTCCATCCCTCCGTTAGCCAAAAAAGTTCATCGGGATTTTTAAGCCCGGTTCCTCCTGCACCATTGATTGGCATGGGGGAAACCACGCCGGAAAATCAGGATGAACGTTCTCGGCCAACGCAGGGATGGAACACGGGACCTTCTAGATAGCGAGCCAACGTCTTATTAACTGAACCATGTGGCCCCCTTTCCAATAAGAAGGGTTGGGTAGCCAAATAAGGTCTGACATTGAATCAGGTGACGTGGTTTTGATTAAGTCTGTGAGAACGGAATAAAAATTACGTAACTTGAAAATATAAACTGAAAAAATATTGCTATATATAAGTAATAATTAATTGGAATGTACTTTATTTCACATTTGCTGGAGTAAATATGTGTCGCTGGAAAGTTACAAATAAAGTTTGCCAGGAAAATGTGTATCCATATATAATGAGCCCATGACTTGACGTTTGAAATATTTAATATCAATACCTATATTACTATAAAAACTGTTGATGTGTTATTTATATAATGGTATTCAGATTTTAAACGTATGTCACTGAGCGTAGTCAGGCAAAAAAATATTAGAACGGTGTACATCGTCAAGTGTAGCCTTTGATTATATTTTTATTATAACATCGGATTGGCATTCAAATTTATGATGTATTCAAACAGCTGCTGTGGACACTTAAAATTATGTGTATTAAATCATCTATTGAACATGGTATCTCAACTGCCAATAAAGATATTTCGTGCACTGCTAATGTATATACGACATATAAAAAAATAATATGTATAAAAAATCGACAGTTCGAAATGTTTGTTTTTTGTTTTTTTGTTCCTGCCACGACCAGGGAGCCAGGGTGACTCAGTAAGTAAGACGTTGGCTCGCTAACTTCGAGGTCCCGTGTCCGATCCCTGCGTTGACCAAGAAAGTTCATACGGATTTTTAGTTGTTCCAAGCCTTTGTCAGTGATGCAGGACCGAGGGCCTGGCAAGTTGGCCTAGTTAGTTCCTGAGACGACCCCTTTTGCTTATTATTTTTGTCAAGTCGTATCTTATATTTAAAATACGATTATATCCATATGTTCATGAAGTTATAAAATAATTGCGTATGACCTATTTATATTTTGTAACATGGACGGGGAATCTTTCCTTGTTCTTGTCTTTCAATAAGCAAATTCTTTTCGCTTAAGTAGATTCGATGGAGCTTAACTGTGCAATAACTAAACATTTTTCTTATAATTGAACACCTTGCTAATTTACGACAGTTTTAGTAGAAATCATATAGAGAAGTAGGTTGGGTTATCTGTTCAATAAAAACGAACATTGACATTAGCATTAGCATGTGGAGCCCTGCCACCATTTCACCTCCGAAATAGAACTGGTCTTAACGTGTGAGAGTGCCTAAAACCGGCCAGTCTATTAAAGAGATAATTCTTACTTTTGCTCACTGCTACTTACAGCTACAATTTCATATTTTAAAGTTATATTTTTAAAATGTATTAAAAAAGCGTTAAAATAGGTTGTATCTATAAACAGTCCTACCTTGTTAAAGAATAATCATATTAATCCAATAATTCACTATTGCATAAATGACAAAATGATATGAAAATGGTGTGTAGATGGACAACGTAATCGACTGTCGTTCAATTTGGACTGTTCACGCATTTTACTGAACATAATTTATTAGAATTTAGAATAATATTATTAGCAATTGAATATAATTGACTACATATATGGATATAACAATAATATGTGCTTTTAGGGCCATTTTGGTCTATTTAAGATTTCAAAGACTAGTCATATGCTCGTGGAATTCAGATTATCGATCAGACATCAATAAATCAATGATGCATACGGTCGAAAAATAAACAAAAGGAAAAAACAGTTTTATTCCAGTTCTTGGAAACATATTTACGGAAGCGTAACAGGGCCACATATTTTTTTTTTTATTCTATTTTAAATTTTTCAAGTTAGTAACTTGAATTTTCAAGTTAGTAACTTGAATGTTCAAGTTAGTAAATTGAATTTTCAAGATAGTTAACTTGAATTTTCAAGATGCTAACTTGAATTTTCAAGATGCTAACTTGAATTTTCAAGATACTGACTTTAATTTTCAAGATACTAACTTTAACTTTCAAGATACTAACTTGAAAATTCAAGTTACTGTTGTATTATAAAATAAGCCTTTTGATCTAATGATATAGTATGTCATGCAATGCTTTAGGCAATGGACGACACGGTTATAGACCGAGACACAAGGACATCTAACCCCGGAACTTTCACCCCCTGGACATTCCCCCTCCTTAGGACATCTACCCCCGGATCTTCTCAGCCTGGACATTTGCCCCCGTGGGACATCTGCCCCCCCCCCCCACCAAAGTATTAACGACTGTGATGTATATTTGGTCCAGGCGTTTATCCGTTACATATCCGTTATATTTCTGGTAGCCTATATTTGTGTCAAGGTTGTTGTGTGGGCGTATTATCTTTCTTGTATGGCATTTTACTACCCGGAATTTTCAAGTTGTTGACTTACAGGCTTTAAAATTTAGAAAAGAATGAATTAATGGCCCTATTACGCTTCCGTGGAATTAACAGAGGAGGAAAGAGTATTTTGTTTATACTCCGCTCTGATAAAAAAAAAACAACAACATGTTTTCTCTTCATAAACTGGCAGTATATTGACCAAAATAAATGAATGAGTGAATGTTGTTTATAGCACGTCGACAACGTAAATCATGTCAATATACATGTTATCGCCGATAATCTGCTTACGTACTGAGAGTACCCCTAAGTGATCGGATAGGCTGCTCCCACACCTTGTCACTAAGATATCAGAGAATGGACTCGAACCTTCGACACCATTGATGGCAGACTAAGGCTTAGCCTATCGGCCACCGACCCTCTACCCAAGAGTCGCCTTCTACGACTCGCTAGGAATGGGGCGATGGACACATTCAACTATCTAACTCTGTATTTTTGACCTGTAAAATAATGCACTGTAAAAAAAATGTATATTTGTGTATAGTTGTCCTAGGGGACAGATGTTCCAGAGGAAAAAAGTCCGGGGGGGGGGGGTCTAAAACTCTGGGGGTAGATGTCCTAGGGGGTGGGGGTAGATGTCTAATGGGGGGCAGATGTCCTGGCGGGGGGGGGGGGCAAATGTCCGGTGAGTAAAAGTCCGTGGGTAGATGTCCTAGGCGGGAAGATGTCTTCAGGAGGAAATGTCCTGGGGGAAAAAGTCCTGAAAGGGTGGGTGGGGGGGTATCCGGCGGCAGATGTCCGGCGAGGGAGATATCCAGGGGGAGGGGGGATGTCGTGTATTACGTCACTAAAGACTATTTTTAGAACTGGGAACTGGGACGTTTGATTCGTCATTGCGCACCACATTTAATTTTTTATTGTACTTCAAAAGGGTTTTCTATAGGGCTCAAAACTGTTAGAATGAATGAATGAATGGTGTTTTATGGTACGTTGGCACCATAATAATCTGGCCAATTTGCGCCAATCTATGTGCTATCGGAGATGATTTGCATAATGCGCTGGGAGTAATTTCGCTGCAGGGGGGAAACCGGAGTACCCGGGGGAAACCTGCGTGATCGAATAGGCTACTCCCGCAAAACGCTTATTTTATAATACAACAGTAACTTGAAAATTCAAGCTTCCCTACTTGAAAATTCAAGCTACTAACTTGAAAAATTGAACATAAATTAATAAAAAAAAATATGTGACCCTATTACGCTTCCGTACATAATAAATGTGACAGGGGAAGGGAGGCAACTACGTTTAAGTTCTGAAAGGGAGTAAGCTCTCTTGAGTAGACAAGGCAAATTGATATGAAAAAAGTGTGTAGATGGGCAAGGCAAACGTAATCGAACGTCGTTCATTTTGGACTCTTCAGGTATTTCGCTGAACATAATTTATTAGAAATTACAATAATAGTATTAGCAATTGAATATAATTGACTACATATATTCATATAACAATAATATGTGCTCTTAGGTCTACATGTATTTAAGTTTTCAAAGAATAGTCATAATATGCTAGTGAAATTCAGATTATCCATCGGACATTAATAAAACAATGATGCATACGACCGAAAAATAAACAAAAGAAAAAAACAGTTTTATTCCAGTTCTTGCAATCATGTTATATTTTAAATGAAATTGAATTTAAAATTGGTGAAATTTACATGGCCACATGGATTAATTTATTATATTGTTCAAACGGGCAGATTTTGATGACATTTGATTTCAACATTTTCCGCTTCACAAGGAAGATTTAGGATAACAGAATCTATTTTGTCCAACTCATCCGACGTTACTTTATAGACCATACATACCTCTTTGAATCCATATCGTTGTTTGTCCGTACATGTATAGGGTGCCCCGAGATAAAAACAATGGATGGTCATTACACTATATCTATATATACAACAATCCTAGATGATTCTCTATCATAAACTATCAAAAAAATGTACCTCTATGCTATATTTCCATTTGATTTTTCGTTAAAATAGACGGATTTTCTTTTAAAGGGCAATATTGGTGCCAGTCATTATCACATATGTGATAGAACTGATTAAAGACTTTCCAAATATAATATTACCACAGAGATCATCGCTACCATAGAGAAGTAATAAAGGATTCATGAATCGGAAGTGACGAACGCCAAAGGAAAACACGAGTTATCTCTCCATGTGAATGACTGAAGTGACGAGTGATGACAGATAAACAGCCGAATTTCTGCTCACTAATTATTCCTTCGAAGACAAAAAGTTGTTATATGGGACCGCAAGAGGATATCTGACGATTCATTAAAGTAATTAAGTGTCATAAGATAAGAGAACACGGGAAAAATAGAAATACTCCGTACAGTCCCTTGTTTTTATTCATTCTATGGAGACCGGGGCACACTGAACCATTTTGTTGACATACATGATTGTCCTCATTTCATATCAAATGTTTTTATTAGAAGATCTCTTTATTTTATTTATTGTTTAAAGACATATCATAGTTGCTATCGTGTATCAGATTCAATTAAATTAATCTTTAACTTATCCCCCCCCCCCAAAAAAAAACAACAACATATTTTAATCCACTTGACCGTAATGGTTCTGTGTATCTCTCTTACAAAATAGTCGGGGCAGGTTTAGCCAAATAATTGGGAAATTGAACACCGATAAAAAATTCTATGTTAACATAGATCTGGATTTAGATCTTAAGCCTACTCACTTATTTCGTAGTGATCTAATGAATCTGCAAACAATCAGCAGTGTATAGTTAAAAACAAATATCCACAGATTTGACATCGGTGCAACGATCGAAACAAGCAGTCTGGAGTCTGGATTCCCTAGGCTCCTACAAATCGCCGTAAAATGCACATAAGTTGGCAGTTTAGTGGGATCAATTCAACTTTTGTAGTGATTCAAACAAACGTTGGTCCAATATTCAGACAGCCTGATTTGCTGACGAGCGACTCTAGTCCGGGAGACCCATTGCGCTCATGCATGGCACAGCCAAGTTTCGAACAAGTTTAATTCCTTTTATAAGATAGGCCTACAGAGTTGGATAAACTGATATTCTAAATCTTTTGTTTTTATTTTCAAAGATATTTTTAAAAAATTCAAAATGGATCAGGCCCTTGTTTGTATGGATTGTAGATTACACATACAAGAGTTTCTTAGGCTAAACAAATTATTAAATGATATATAGTCTATAATTCACTGGGGAACATTGAACCATGGTTCAAAGTACCCCGCTGACAGTGGTTCAATCTGCCCCATCACAGTTTCATGATCAAAATTTAAAAAAAAAAAATCAATATTATGCCCTCTTATATGGATCAAACCCCGGTTTATCTGGATTGTATAGATTAGACATATGTGAACTTATTTAAAGTACAAGAATTTCCTAGGTTAAGAAGTTAACATGTATGGATAATTTTTCTCTTTTAAGCGCTTTTGAAAAAAATTCACTGCCTAAAAAAATAATTGACAGCATGTGGCTTATTGATGGAGAAATGGGTCTAATAAGTTATCTCACTTCTGTATAGTATTGGGTTGTATATTATTTTATGATCAGTAGTGGAATACCGCGTTTTATCAGTGAAATAAAAGTGTTATTCCACTGGCGGACAAAGTAGTCCATGTTGTTTTATCTAAAATGATTGTAAAATCATAAAATAAATAGAACATTTGTCATTGTGTCGTGAATAACATATTTTAATTCATCTCTAAGCAAGAAAACGTTTATATTTTCACAATATAAGTTTTCTTGCTTCTCGATGAAATAAAATATGTTATTCACGATAAAACGACAAATATCCTCTATGTATTAGTTATAAAGGATATATCCATGATGGTTCAATGTGCCCCAGTCTCTCCCCTACCTTATAAAAACATGGTAATGGACGGACTTTTTCCTTTTTTTCTTCGTGTTCTCTTATCTAGTGGCAGTCAATTCTGTTTATGAATTGTAAGATATTCTCTCACAGTGTCACACAGCAACTTTAGGTCTTCGAGGGAATTATTAGTGAGCACATATACGCCCATGTATCTGTTATCACTAATCACTTCAGTTAGTTATATATAGAGGAATAACTCGTGTTTTCCTTTGGCGTTCGTCACTTCCGAATCATGAATCCTTTATTACTCCTCTATGGTAGCGATGATCTCTGTGTTAATATTATATTTGGAAAGTGTTTAATCAGTTCTATCACATATGTGATAATGACTGGGACCAATATTGTCCTTGAGGGGTGGAAGCGGTATATTTGTTTGGGTTTTCAATGTTTCACAAAGTTACGTTATCTTGTTTATCCAAATTCGGAATTTTTGTACCGAAACGAATTAACACCCACTACCATTCGGGTCTATTCGGTTTTTTTTATGATATGCGACCTGACAAAATCTGCTCCAAGATTAAATCTCAGGATCGGCCATCCCCGTGTACATGTACATAACGTGTGTCGCCCAATTTGTTTTAAATATGTGTGCATTTATATTTCCGGTATACCCATAGACATATACGTTTATTTATATCGGTATTTGTTACAGCTGCGACTCATGAAAAAAAACCTCTCTTACCACTCTTCTAGTGGCGTGCTAACACCATTGCGGTGATTTAAAAGCTTTTGATCCGATTAAAGGTTTTCCACAGATCCAGTTTATCCATAGATGCAACACTGTGGACTCTTCTGAAATCCAGTTGATATTGTCGCTCCGGTATCTATAAGTATTGGTGGGTGTCGTACACTAGGCAGGGTATGCTTACTGGTTCGAGAACTACTGACACCAATTCGTATTCAAGTAATTAACATAGCTAACTAACCGTCACCCTGTTATTGTAATTCTACACTACTTGAATAATACGAAAAATAATTTACTGAGAAAAGGGAGCCACGGTGGCTAGCATGGTAAGACGCTGGCTCGCTAACATGGAGATCACGCGTTCGATCCTGCATTGGCCGAGAAAGTTCATCGGGATTTTCCGACTTGGACATGGTTTCTCCTTGTCAGTCCTGCAGGGAGGAGGACGAGACAAGGACAGCTGTCTTCGGATGGGACAAAAAATCGAGGTCCCTCTGTATTAGTGTATACATTTGCGTGCATGTAAAATATCCCTTGGCAGTTGGAATTCAATATAAGAGTAGGCCATTGTGCCGCTGCCCGGGCAAAAATTTCCCTCATAGCACACTGTATTGTATATGCCCGCCTTCATTAGCCCAGTCGGAGTAGGACATTAAACCCAATTTCATTTCGTTTTAATTTGAGAAAACAAATAATTAATCAAAATTTTCCTATTATCTCTCAGGGTTCGATGGTCGAATAGTTATCGCGTGCGGGTTGTTTCATAAGGTCTGTCATTGAGTCAACTGGCGTGGTTTCGATTCCCCGGTGATACGTGACAAAGAGTAGCGTCACCTATCCAACCTCGTGTTTTTTCTCCGGTTCCTCCGGTTTCCTCTAGAAATAGAGTATTTTGTGTCGATTGGACGTTAAACCCCATATCTCCCACACCCACGCTTTAAATCATATTTTAGATCTTACATTGGAAATGTAAATAAAAGATAAAACATTTCTGCACCACAAATTTTATTATACTCTTTACTGTCATCATGCTGTACTATTTCTAGTATAATACTTGTCATCAAAGTGTACTGTTTTTTTTTGTATATAAAGTACTTATCATCATGCTGTAATATTTCTAGTATATTATATAGTACTTGTCATCATTGTGTACTCTTTTTTGTATATAAAGTACTTATCATCATTTTGTAATATTTCTAGTATATTATATATATATATATAGTACTTATCATCATTGTGTAGTATTTATAGTATACAAGGGGACCGCACCACACACAAACAATAACACAATACTTGTCATCACCAATTTAAATGCCAATGGTTTACAGTGTGAATATACATGTGGTCGATATCATTCGAATGATTCAGGAGAAGTAGAAAATGTAGATCAAGCAATCTGAATCAGCGACAAATCAGGTTGAAATACATCAAGCAGTTAAGGAGAAAATTCCCAATTATTTGCCCCCCCCCCCCCAATGATCCGTCTTTATAAAATAATTACTTAATTATTCTTTATTTTTTTTTTCATGTTTTCTGAAACAGAAGGGGGTGAGTATTACAAATTTATATTTTTAATTTATCATGCACTAGTTGTTATATTGTGTATAATATACGTCACTGTATCTTATAATCCTATCTGTTTACCTGACGTCACGTTCAAGTTGAATCAGAACAGTCGGACGTTAAACCCCATTGTATCTGATTTTTTAACCTGATATCACGTACAACTGAATATAATTAGAATGATTTGAGTCAAATATCTCATCTGATTTGTGTCGTGATTCCACCGGTTTAAATCATTGGATGTATCATCGTCGCGAACCAGTTGATGTTCACCATTTATAAATATTACCGTAACTTAATATCGACTGAATTATTCCTGTTTCTATTACTGTTTACACTCTCTGTAAATGAGATATGTTCATGAATTATTGATCAGTAGAAATTTGATATTTAATTTACCCTTGATTTGATTCACCACGAACTAGTTGTTTAGTTGTTTGCTAAAAGAGATTTTATTCAGGTCCGTAGCTAGACCGAAATTGTTAGGGGGGGCAAAGGCTTCTGGGGACTTCCGATGTGGCTTCTGTGGGCGCTCTCCATAGCCATACGGACTTGATGAATTTTAAGGCGGCAGAATCCTGACATGCTCGAACAAATTTCGGGTTAGGCCTACAGACGTCTAGGGACGTCCCCCCCCCCTAAATAATAGGTAAAATTTAAAGACCTCAAACGCGTTTTCTTGCTATTCCAGTCTCTCAATACAGTAGGTGATACTGATATAGTCTAAGATGGCTTAGTCGAATTCCAATCAATCGTTTATATTCCACGGAGACGGGGTCGTTGGGAGCAACGTTTGACTGCCGCAAACGTGTTTTTCTGCCATTCCAGCCCGTGAATACAACAACTTGAATGTGGTCCAATGTAGTCTACCTTAGGTGGCGTACCACACTTAACACTGCTGTAATGGAAGTAAATTTCTGTTGCAAATTATGACTGGTCAATAATCCGATTAACAACCAATAGCTAACTGCGTAACCAGGGGCGTAAATGTGGGGGTGTGTGGGTGTGGTACACCCCACTCCCAGGAAAAAAAAATAGTCGGTCGCAAAACCAGTGCAGTCGGTCGCAAAATAGGAGCAGTCGGTATCAAAATAAGTGCTCACTACATACGTCTCACTACTCACGCAAAACTTTAGTATAAAATAACCTTGTCAACTTATCAAGTTTGAAAAATTGTTGTGTTTCACTCTTATTCTGTTGTGACTATTATTCTGTTTCTCCCCGTTAGAAAAATAGTCAATCTCAAAATAAGTGCAGTCACTGCCGTCGATCTCAAAATTAGGCATCGGCGACTTCATGAATTAGGCCTAATGAGGTAAACAAACAATGCCAGAATAGATCCCAAATACTATGTATTTGCGTGAATCCGTGAGCCTAAATTACACACGTCTACGTCACACCAAACTATAGTATAAAATAACCATGTCTGCTTGTCATGTTTGAAAAAAAGTTTGTCACTCTTATTCTGTTGTGAGTATGTTGTTCTATGAAATGTTTCCAACCATGGCAAAAAAATAGTCGGTCTAAATAAATGTACTCACCGCAGTCGGTCTCAGAATAAATGAATTATTGGGATAAACAAACAGTCACAAAACGGGCGAAATTGACAAATAAGCCTCAAGATTTTGTCCCGTTTCTTATTCCCTCGACCTTATGCACCTTCTTCTTCAAGTGTTTCTGCATTGTCCCATGATACAAAAGAGTACCTGTATGTTTATTTTACTGTGGATACTAACAGGGAAACAATCTATTTTAAAAAAAAACACCTGATTAAAATAGTCACGTTCAACATATAGATGTCAAAAAGTATGTATTAAATGAATCAATGATGTCAATTTAAAGATAATGCCTGTTATGGTATTTGACTGATCAGTGAGGGCATCTCGACCATTGATGTCAAATTAAGCTTCATGTCGTAATTTACATGACAGCTAGGGTGGCTCAGTGTGTTAGGCGCTGGCTTGCTAATCCGGATGTTCTGTCTTCAATCCCTGCATTGGCCGAGAAAGTTTATCAGGATTTTCAGGTGTGGTTCACATTCGACAAAAACATGACACCCCTTATAAACATTGGTATGCACCTAATATAAGAATCCTTGACTGTTGGAATCAAAATAAGAGTATGCCGTAGTGCCGCTGTCCAGGCAGATTTCCCGCACTGGCCGTCTTCAGTAGCTCAGTCGGTGAAGAGCAGGACATTACATCCCATTTTATTTCTTCATTTCATATTTTAAGTGACCAAAAACATCTTAGGGCAGTTTGCAGGAGCGGATTGGGGCAGGGAACCGGCCCGGGCTCCCGTTTCGGAGCAGCCCCTTTTAATGGCCGAGGAGCTCGGAGGGGGGGGGGGCTCTTCCCCTGGACATTTTTGAAAAATGAACCCCAATTATGCGATTTGGTGCAATATCTGATTATAATCTCTGTCAAATAATATATTTCATAAATCGATTAACTTAGGCCAAAACCCCGACCTGCAAGTAATTTACACTCATCAACCTGTGAAATTATCATATCGTCATATTATTAATTAACGTGTAATCATTGCATCGTCAAGAGTCAAGAGAATTTAATTGGTTGAAAAATGGGACTAGTTGAGAAAATTTTGACCATTGGATTAACCAGTTAGAAATATTGAATCAGCAGGAATATTTTCATTTGAAAATGTCCCATTTTTGTTGCCGGGAGCGCTAGTTGATTCCTCCTGTGATGGAAGGCTACGAAACACATTGGTACAGAGTGACGAAAATAAAAATCATAAAAGCTGATTTTTAATTTTGGATTCTGGCGTATCCCCACAAACAGGGTGCAGGTGACTTAATAATTAATCTGGTGAATCCGATGAAATTTTCGGTTGAATTTCGTATCCTCATCGCAGGATTCCGAAATCTGACCCACACCCAGCACACCCGGTCCAGAAAGTCTATTATACCAGCCCATTAAAGCCACCGATCACAATACCCCCTCTCACATATAATGTTCAGCAAAAAGGGTTGTTTTTTTTTAACGAATTGGACAAAATTATCGCCTTTCGAGTGATCGTCCGACCGGCCGTTCGGGCCGACTTTGAACTCAAAATTAGCAATGACAATTGCAGTATTTTCAAAATTGCTATTGTGGTATGAAATATGCATTTAATTGATATTAAAAAAATAGGTTGCCAGGCAACGAAACATACGCCCACACAGCAGCCAAATCGTCCGGGCAGTCAACAAGAGTTGTCACATATTAAGGAATTATCAGAAAATCATTAGAATTTGTTTGGTTTTTAAAATCAGATAATAATTGTGACCTCCAGAGGCACCACAAGCTAAAAAGGGTGATTTTTCGTACAATCAGGGGACATAATTCAGGAAGTAATGACCCGATGGGGGCAAATATCGAAAGGAACCAAGATCTTTGGGTTATAAACATACATGTCAAGTTTCATCAAAATCGATTCAAAATTGTGACCTCTATAGGGTCCACAACCTTGATATAACATATTTTCACACTATTCGTGTACAAACGGCGGCCATTTTGTCCGTCAATTCTAGTCTGATTTTCACGTAATTCAACCTCTCTCTTCATTACCATGTAACGGTGATATAGTCAAACGTTTTTTTAAATCGGATAATAATTTTGACCTCCAGAGGGACCAAAAGCAAACAAAAGCGATTTTTTGGACAATCAGGGGCCATAATTCAGGAAGTTACGATCCGATGGTCGCAAATATCGAAAGGAACCAAGATCTTTGGGTTATAAACATACATGTCAAGTTTCATCAAAATTGGTTCAAAATTGTGACCTCTATAAGGTCCACTAACCTTGATATAACATATTTTCACACTATTCGCGTACAAACGACGGCCATTTTGTCCGTCAATTTTGGTCCGATTTTCACGAAATTCGAACTCAACCTTCATAACCATGGAACGGTGATATAATCAAGCGTTTTTTTAAATCGGATAACAATTTTGACTTCAAGAGGGACCACAAGCTAAAAAGGGCAATTTTTCGGACAACCAGGGGCCATAATTCAGGAAGTTACGATCCGATGGGCGCAAATATCGAAAGGAACCAAGATTTTTGGGTTATTAACATACATGTCAAGTTTCATCAAAATCGGTTCAAAATTGTGACCTCTATAATGTCCACAACCTTGATATAATATATTTTCACACTATTCGCGTACAAATAACGGCCATTTTGTCCGTCAATTTTGGTCCGATTTTCACGAAATTCGAACTCAACCTTCATAACCATGTAACGGTGATATAATCAAACGTTTTTTTAAATCGCATAACAATTTTGACCTCCAGAGGGACCACAAGCTAAAAAGGGCGATTTTTCAGACAATCAAGGGCCATAATTCAGGAAGTTACGATCCGATTGGCGCAAATATTGAAAGGAACCAAGATCTTTGGGTTATAAACATGCATTTCAAGTTTCGTCCAAATCGGTTCAAAATTGTGACCTCTACACTGTTCAGTTCACAACCTTGATATAACATATTTTCACACTATTCGCGTACAAATGGCGGCCATTTTGTCCGTCAATTTTGGTCCGATTTTCACGAAATTCGAACTCAACCTTCATAACCATGTAACGGTGATATAATCAAACGTTTTTTTAAATCGCATAACAATTTTGACCTCCAGAGGGACCACAAGCTAAAAAGGGCGATTTTTCAGACAATCAGGGGCCATAATTCAGGAAGTTACGATCCGATTGGCGCAAATATTGAAAGGAACCAAGATCTTTGGGTTATAAACATGCATTTCAAGTTTCATCCAAATCGGTTCAAAATTGTGACCTCTACACTGTTCACAACCTTGATATAACATATTTTCACACTATTCGCGTACAAATGGCGGCCATTTTGTCCGTCAATTTTGGTCCGATTTTCACGAAATTCGAACTCAACCTTCATAACCATGGAACGGTGATACAATCAAACGTTTTTTTAAATCACATAACAATTTTGACCTCCAGAGGGACCACAAGCTAAAAAGGGCGATTTTTCAGACAATCAGGGGCCATAATTCAGGAAGTTAGGATCCGATTGGCGCAAATATTGAAAGGAACCAAGATCTTTGGGTTATAAACATGCATTTCAAGTTTCATCCAAATCGGTTCAAAATTGTGACCTCTACACTGTTCACAACCTTGATATAACATATTTTCACACTATTCGCGTACAAATGGCGGCCATTTTGTCCGTCAATTTTGGTCCGATTTTCACGAAATTCGAACTCAACCTTCATAACCATGGAACGGTGATACAATCAAACGGTTTTTTAAATCGCATAACAATTTTGACCTCCAGAGGGACCACAAGCTAAAAAGGGCAATTTTTTAGACAATCAAGGGCCATAATTCAGGAAGTTACGATCCGATTGGCGCAAATATCGAAAGGAACCAAGATCTGTTGTGTTGTAAACATGCATTTCAAGTTTCATCCAAATCGGTTCAAAATTGTGACCTCTACACTGTTCACAACCTTGATATAACATATTTTCACACTATTCGCGTACAAATGGCGGCCATTTTGTCCGTCAATTTTGGTCCGATTTTCACGAAATTCGAACTCAACCTTCATAACCATGGAACGGTGATATAATCAAACGTTTTTTTAAATCGGATAACAATTTTGACCTCCAGAGGGACCACAAGGTAAAAAGGGCGCTTTTTCGGACATTCAGGGGCCATAATTCAGGAAGTTACGATCCGATTGGCGCAAATATCGAAAGGAACCAAGATCTTTGGGTTATAAACATGCGTTTCAAGTTTCATCAAAATCGGTTCAAAATTGTGACCTCTACACTGTTCACAAGCTAAAAAACGTGATTTTTCGTACAATCAGGGGCCATAACCCACGAAGTTACAGTCCTATACATGCCAATATCGAAAGGAACCGAGATCTTAGGGTGATAAACCTATGTTTTAAGTTTCATTGAAATCGGATAAAAATTGTGACCTGTAGACTGGACGAACAGGGGCGACGACAATATACGTCCACATGAAAATGTGGGCGTATAAAAATTATAAAAGATTGCCACAATACTTTTATCTGCACTATAACAACGATCTTCCGAGGCAGCCATTCAAATGTCCCATTTTGAACCTTAAAATCAGGCATATTATACACTTCAATTTTTTAATTTTATCTAAAATATTTTATGTATGGTTCTGCTATTGTCTTTTATATCCCTCAAATAACCTCCCTGTACAGTGGAATGTCGTGTGTTAAAAAAAAAAGATAAATAGCGAAAATTATATATGCAAAAACAAAATGCGGACAAAATTATGGCACCTTAGCAAATAAGCACTCATAACTACATGCAAATACAAATAAATATCATTGAATACAGCCATTGAAAAACCTATGGCCATATTCAGTGGCTCGAAAACGTACTACTTTTGTCCAGAATGACGTCACTTTCAGAATTACGTCAAACGGTCGTGACGTCACCGCTATCGCTCGTGGAATACTTGCGCAGGGACTCTCTTGAACTATTGAATAACCCGAGCGGTATTCAATGGTCATTGAGTTCTGTGTATATATACGCATACATTTATATTATATATAACAACGGCTTATTGAATGTTTAATATAGTGGTTACTGTATCTTGCTTAATGAAATATATTTACATAATGTAGCTTATACATATTCATGTTGTTTACTCGGTAATAAGATCGTTAAATCGATAACTTTCAATGCAAAAATACATTAAAAACTTGTTAGCTACGTGAACTTCTCAAATGGGTGGTCTTAATTCTGTTATAAATTGATAAAAAAAACCAATATGTCTATTACGGGGCCCGGTAAGGGACGCAAAGAATAAAAATATAATAATAATAACTGGTGCGCGCCTGATAATATCTAGCGTGCGCCTGATAATAAGTGGCGCGCGCGCCTGATAATAACTGTGGCGCGCCTGATAATAACTGGCGCACGTCGGATAATAACTGACGAGCACCTGATCTGGCGCGCGCCGAATAATAACTGGCTCGCGTCGGATAATAACTGGCTCGTGTCGGATAATAACTGGCTCGTGCCGGATAATAACAAGCGCGTCGGATAATAACTAGCACTAATTAATACATTCCCCATATGAAATGGGGTTTATAGCCCTACTGTTCTGCTCCGACTGGCCTAATGAAGACCGGCATACGCCAAATAGTGCCAATGTGTACACAAAGTCTTATGACCGAGGTCAATTCCGCTTGACCGCACTTCGGGAGCACATTTAAAACACGTCCCTACGCTAGCGCGTATCAATCGACTCTCTCACGTCGGATTATAACTGACGTGCACCTGATAATAACTGGCTTGCGTCGGATAATAACTGGCTCGCGTCGGATAATAACTGGCTCGTGCCGGATAATAACTGGCTCGTGCCGGATAATAACAAGCGCGCCGGATAATAACAAGCGCGTCGGATAATAATTAGCACTAATTAATACATTTCCCATATGAAATGGGGTTTATAGCCCTACTGCTCCGACTGGCCTAATGAAGACCGCCATACGCCAAATAGTGCCAATGTGTAGACCGGACCTCGGTATTTCGTCCCATCCCAACGACTGTACGTTGACCGTAGGCTCGCTATCCAGGTGGCCCCTTGTTCCATGCCTCCGTTAGCCAAAAACTTTCATCGGGATTTTTAAGCGCGGTTCCTCCTGCACCATTGATTGGCAAGGGGGAAAATCAGGATGAACGTTCTCGGCCAACGCAGGGATGGAACACGGGACCTTCTAGATAGCGAGCCAACGTCTTATTAACTGAACCATGTGACCCCCTTTCCAATAAGAAAGGTTGTATAGCCAATTGAGGTCTGACATTGAATCAGGTGACGTGGTTTTGATTCTGCCTTGAACGTGGCAAAAGGAGGGTCAACCGTTTTCTTTCGTGTGTTCTGGTTTCACCCCACTGCTAATCACCCGTACGTAGAGTATTTTATAATGCATCAATGATTAATTGATAAACATAACGCTAACGCTACAATATACGTCCACATTCCTACTTTGATTGATATGGTACTTTGTCAAGAAGGCTAGGCGTTTGGTTTGTTTAGCGTTGAGGGTCGTGCATCAACATTAATAGTTGCCGTCCTTAGAGTATAAGGAATAACTATACCAAGATAATCCATTCAGAATTGTGCCTTCCTAACACTAAAGGCAAAAAGTGGGCGTGGCTCTGCCCCTGGGGGTCGGGACATTCATCAAAATCAATAGTGGACGCCCTCAGGCTATAAGGAATACATAAACCAAATGGGTGTTGCTGTCCCATGGGGGTCGGGCATGCACCCAAAACAAAAGGGGTCATCCTTAGGGTATAAGGAATAAGTATTTTAAGTTTCAAGATGACCGATTAAGAATTGTGGCCTGTAGGCGACACACAAAAAGAAAATGGGCGTGACTCTGCCCCTGGGGATTGGGCATGCGCCCCAAATGATAGAAATGTTCCTTAGGGTACAAAGCATAATCATTCAAAGTTTCAAGATGATACGTTAAGAAATGTGGCTTGTAGACGACAAACAAATAAATACAAGGAATGGGCGTGGCTCTGCCATTGGGGGTCGGGCATGCACCAAAAAACAATACGGATCATCCTTAGGGTAAGTATACAAAGTTTTAAGAAAATACAGTTAGAATTGCGGCTTCTAGGCGACACAGAGACACACAAAAAGAAAATGGGCGTGGCTCTGCCCCTGGGGGGTTGGGCATGCACCCCAAACGATAGGGATCATCCTTAGAGTATAAAGAGTAAGTATACAAAGTTTTAAAGAAAATCCAATAAGAATTGCGGCCTGTAGGCGACACAAAGACACACGATAAGAAAATGGGTGTGGCTCTGCCCCAGGTTGGGCATGCACCCCAAATGATAGGGTACAAAGAATGTGTATGCTAAGTTTCAAAATTATAAGTTAAGAAATGTGGCCTGTAGACGACAAACAAATACATACTAGAAATGGGCGTGGCTCTGTCCCTGGGGGTCGGGCATGCACCAAAAACAATAGAGATCTTCCTTAGGGTATAAGGAATACGTATACCAAGTTTGAAGAAAATCCAGTAAGAATTGCGCCCTGTAGGCGACACAAAGACACACGAAAAGAAAATGGGCGTGGCTCTGCCCCTGGGGGTGGGGCATACACCCCAAATGATAGGGATGTTCCTTAGGGTACAAAGAATGTGTATGCTAAGTTTCAAAATTATAAGTGAAGAAATGTGGCCTGTAGACGACAAACAAACAAATACTAGAAATGGGCGTGGCTCGGCCCCTGGGGGTCGGGCATGCCCCCAAAACAATAGGGATCTTCCTTGGGGTATAAGGAATAAGTATACTAAGTTTGAAGAAAATCCATGAAGAATTGCGGCCTGTAGGCGAACCACAGACACACATACACACACACACACCCACACACACACAGACAGGGGCGACGGCATAATACGTTCACATTATGAATGTGGACGTATAAAAATGAATATAATCTTGTCTGATATAAATCTATAATTTATTTATGATTAACATTTAACGTTGTCATGGTTTACATTCAATAATCTGAAAGGGAATTAGTACACAATGAACAAGTGAGAGAGAGACAGAGAGAAATGGGGTTTAACGTCCACTTGACACAAACTAGGTCATTTCGGGACTAACATATATTGTTTAATTTTATTTCAATAATTCGCTTGCGCGTAGGGGTCTTTAGCAGTGGCAGCAAACCGGGGGACCAAGAGAAAACCCACGAGGTTGAATGAACAAAATAACCCATAGAAGAACAAAAAATTATAACGATCGTGTGCATGGTCTTCCGTAAGCGAATCTACATAAGTAAGCCGATTTTTGTATCTGGTAAAGTGAACAACACATACTTTTGGTTAATGCAAAATGTATATTTTAAACAATGCGCAGTGTATTAGGTATCTTTCTATAGTGCATAATATTTCTGGTGGCATGGGTCGGGCTTTTGGAATAGGTAAGTAACTTATAAGAACATAGTTTGGCATGATTTTATCAAGAAGAGCACCTAAATGTATTCTTATGACTGATAAATCATCTTTATATATAGATTATTTTAAGCAAATTACATACTACCGTACATGAATTACGTTTTAAATTAGGAAAATATAAAAGTCTGTGAGAAAGGAATAAAAATTACACAACTTGGAAATATAAATTGAAAAAATAGGCCTATATATAACACGTGAGTAATAATTAATTGCAATGTATAACGTTATTTCACATTTGCTGGAGTAAGTATATGTCGCTGGAAAGTTACAAAAAAAGTTTGCCAGGAAAATGTGCATCCATAATGGGCCCATGACTTGACGTTTGAAATATTTAATATCAATACCTGTATTATTATACAAACTGTTGATGAGTTATTTATATAATGGTATTCAGATTTTAAACGTATTCCACTGAGCGTAGTCAGGCAAAAAAATATTAGAACGGTGTACATCGTTAAGTGTAGCCTGTGATTATAATTTTATTATAACATCGGACTGATAGTCACATTCATGAAATATTCAATCTAAGTACAACTGTGGACACTTACAATTATGTGTATTAAATCGTGTTACAAATTCTATTGTGCATGGAATTTCAACTGCTAAAAGACATATTTCGTACACTGCTAATATATATACGGCATACAAAAACTAATATGTGTAAAACATCGACAGTTAGAAATTTTTGTTTTTTTGTTCCTGCCACGACCAGGGAACCAGGGTGACTCAGTAAGTAATTTCAACTGCTTCCAAGCCTTTGTCAGTGATGCAGGACCGAGGGCCTAGCAAGGGAAAACCTACAGTTGGGCGGATTGAACGTGCACTTAAAGGATCCGTTGGCAGTTATGAGAGTAAGTCGTATCGCCGCTGTCTTGGCACAATATATCTCGTAGCGCACTGAATGACGTATGTGCGTCTTCATTAGCCCAGTCGGAACTGAATAGTAGTTCAGATGCGTCGTGCACGTAAAGGATCCCTTGGTAGTTGGATTCTATATAAGACTAGACCGTAGCATTGCTGTCCTGGCACCGTATGGCGTAACATGCTTGTTAAATTCAGCTCATTGGACATCAATTAGGAGATAAACACTTCCTGTTTCACATTTAGAGGGGTGTTATTGTCCAATAGACATGTCCTGAGATCATTAGAACCCAAGACGCGTTTATCGACATTGTAGACAAATCAGAACGGTAGGTTTACGTTTAAGCATGTTACAATATATCAACGATGCATGCAATTACGACTTCTTTGGAAAAATTAAACAAGAAAGCAGTTTTATTCCAGTTACTACAATCAGGTTATATTTTGACTTAAACTGAGTTCACAATTGTTGAAATTCGCATGGCCACATGGATTAAGTTATTATATCGCTCAAACGGGCTGATTTTGATGTCTGGAATTAAACATGCTTGTTATTTGATTTCAAGATTTTCCGCTTCACAAGGGTGATTTAGGATAACAGAAACAATTTTGTCCACCTCATCTGACTTTATTTTATAGACCATACATGCCTCTCTGGATCGATATCCAGGACTGTCTACAATATTCTATTCATCAATACCTGCCTGATACAAGGCTGTTGCCGAAAGATTAGTGTAATTCCCCTCTCTCATAAGTTGCCCAAGTTCGTTGACATCCAGGGTTCAATAGTTTTCTATAAACGCGTCAGGTTCAAATGGCCTCCACGTAGGTTTTAAAAACTGTATCACCTAAAAAAAAACGGGTAAAGGTCAGTCAATATTGTTACAAAGCAAAATATTTTGAGTTTGTATCGTTTTAAGTGCGACATGCAAGTAAGATTTAAATTTGTCTGATTCATAACAAATTCCAAAATTTTAATTCATAAAGAATTATTAGAGATGTTGGAGCTTGAATGGATTACATCTTTAACGACTAGTACATGGACATATTTAACGACTAGACTATGAATGTGTCTAACGAGCATTTGATGTCATTTATTTAGATTTACACCAGCGAGTCGTAGTTCTCGCTTTCAGTGGAACCAGCCTTTTCTATGTATCTCTGAAATGCTATGGTCGTAAAACGCACACTAGAAAAGTACAAACGAGAAATACAAACGGGTACATAAACATATTTAAAACTAAATATAAATTGTAGCTCAAAATGTTAATAGGGCCCAACACTTTTAGGGTCTCTGTGTTCCCTAAGCTCTCGCTTGGTTCAATAAATCCTCTCAATAATCACCTATGTAATGAAACTAATGCAATAAATGCAATGTATAATGTACATACATATGCTATTTTGATATTTTGTATTTGATGGATGGATGGATGCCTGTGTGATATCTTGGCCTAGGACCCCACAAAACCTTAATCCGGCCCTGACTGGAAGGTTTTTATAAAGATCACCTGATTATCAGTGACGTAATCGATGCTAACATAATCACTTATTATCCAGCTACCAAAAAGACACCACATTGATAATACAAGTGTTTGGTGGTTCTTCATAGTAAGTTACGAAATATTACAATTGGTTTGAAAACGTCAACAAATAACCGGTATAAATGCTTCTTACACTTTATTTAATTTTCTCTGGTATAATATAAGCGCTCTGAAATATAAGATATACAAAGGCTTTCACAAACTATAGTTAAAAATCGAATTTACATGGGAGACAACTCTTTAAAGCATATCACGCTACTTTTATAGTATTAGATGGAGTTACCGCCCCCAGACCAGGTCAAATCGAAAAATGCCTTATTGTTGATTTCTCAGCCCAAATTGTCCAAGGAATCAGAATCCCAACCTGACATAAATATGCAATATTCTTGACGGCACATAGATCACAGATATAGGCTTTTAGGCATAAAAGTATAAAATATAATAGATCAATCATAAACCTAGCATTACTAATACTAATACATAACAGTAACACCTTTCATTTTCACTTCTTATTAAGTTATTATTTTACGGGATGAAAAGAAAGAAAACTCTATTAAGTACTTATAAAATAATTATATAAGACTACTGCGAAATCTTAATAATTAATATGTACCTGAAGGGTAGATTTACCGGTATTTAAAATGACATGACTAGTACACAATAAAGACATGGAAACATGTTTTTCTCTTCTCATGTATGCACGAAAATGAAATGTCGGTAATTTTACGGGGAGTAATCATGGGAATTAATTATACAGGGAGCATTCATGAAAACACTCATTAAACAAAATAAAGTATCGGTTGTCAATGACAGTGTCTGAGTGTCCGTATTTCAAAACAACATTCGCGTCGCCGTAAATTCGTTCGACTACGATTACGTTAAATATTGCGGCCTCGGTCGTGATCAGTTGTTTTAGGAATTCCACGCTTGACATTTAGGTCATAGCTTTAGTTCAAATAAGAGTAAAAAAAACGTCAGGGCAAACCCATAATCCACTCTCTAGTCAATCGTGTGGTCCAGATTTAAATAGATTAAAACAGCGGGATATCACAATAGCCTATTCTGGACAGGAAAAAGGATCAATTGATCTTTCCGAGGAAATAATGACTACCGTCATATAAACAGTCCTAAAATTAAGGTGTGTCAACGTATAATAAACCATATTTCTCTCATGTTGGAACTTATTGATACAAAGTTTGTTTTCGATTCGAGTAAATCTTGTGTTGGCCTACTACGTTTTGGGATACTGTCCTAGAACAGTGGCTCCATAAGTTATAATAACATGCTATCAGTATCAGTATCCCCATTAAAACAATAAATTATTAATAAAACGCCGTAAATTTAATTCAAGATGCATTATTATGTAAGATTTAGTTATCCAATTTATTGTTATTTTTCAAATCTCGCGGGTGTTCTTATCCATTTGAATCTCGGCCATCCGATGATTTAGAGAGTTGATTACAGACTCGATATGCGCACAAATGTCTAAACAATATAAAGACCTGCAATAGGCGAAGTTTGCTCTTACATAATGTACCTTTAAGTATAAACCCGTCTTTGTTCTGTGTTACCAGCATATTGCTTAATCATATTTATTTCTAAACCTGATAGGCCTTAATAAGAAATATATCCATTACGTAATACTCAGGATGTTACATGTGTCACTATATTGTACTCCTTTAATGATATCATAAGCGTACATTTATGTTTCATGTAATATAAAATCAGGGTAATTGAATATTTAACATAGTGGTTACAGCTGTATCTTGCTTAGTAAAAAATATTTACATAATACGGCTTATACATATTCATGTTGTTTACTCGGTGATAAGATCGTTAAATCGATAACTTTCAATGCAAAAATACATTAAAAACTTGTTAGGTTTGTTTACTACTCAAATTAGGCCGTGGGCCGAACCAGATAAATGTGATATTTAGCTGCAAGTGTTTGGTGAGGGGGAAATCTCATCATAATTAAATCAAATAATGTTATTTATGATTAAATCAACATTGTTTTCCCCAAAAAGTATGTTTGCTACTTAGAAAATGCTATTTTAAAGTGACTTAATTTTAACCAATCAGAATGCAGCATAAGGCCTGAAAACTATCGAGTCAGAGTCTATCAAAGATGGCCGTGCCCTAGTAACTATACTTGTTACCTTAAACTGTGTTTAAGGTAACAATTGGTACAGTCTAAGACCCCTTACGCAAGTTCAAATAGGTTCAAACGCACGATTGCCAACACATATCATTACAGTTTGTATTAAAATAAGTAATTCCATCAAAAATAGTGAAGACTGGACCATTAAAAGAGTTACCGAACAGTTTTTCTCTGCATAGCGCTGTTTATGTTGTAGGCCTAATGACGTATTACGCAACTTGCGGCCATGACGGTCGGCCAGTTGAAATTTCGCGTAGGAGATGGGTTTCATCAAATCATATAATTATGCGGTAACGCCTCACCTTTATTTCAATAAGAATTGATTTATTATATGTTAAGCTGCGTGCAGTAGTGCTTTGGGTCAGTTTATTTGTAAATTAAGCGAGCTATAGCATAGGCCAGTAAACTTTTTGTAGTCATTTGACTAAAAAACTTGCGCAAAGGAACTCTGTATGAAAAACCACTACTGCGACTGGAGTAAGACGAAAGACAGCAGTAGTGGAACCATTTCTAGCCGCGCCCATGCTTGAATGTTGTTGTCATATCACTGACTGCAATATTTAAGAGCTGAATATGGCTATTTCAGATCTTTCTTCAGGCCTTAAATGTTATTTAAATTATCAATTAAACTTTATAAAAAGAGCTAACTCTCTAATCTTTTGGCAACTAGATATCGACACATAATATGTAATATGAATGTATATAAACAGACTGACATTCAATCGTTTCTGATTTTACTGTAATTTCTATTCCGCCAGGCCCTGTGTTTGGCGAAACATGCGAAGAGTCGGGGGCGGTCCAGAGGAGGGGGGGGGGGCAACCCCATCCTGCTAAGCTACATAAAAAAAAATCAGTGACTTGCATCATTAAAATTAAAACAAAATGTGATCCTACATCATTATAAAAATGATTTCTCTCTTTAAAAAGCTCAATCACCCTTTTTAGCTTGTGGTCCCTCTGGAGGTCACAATTATCATCTGATTTAAAAAATCGTTTGATTATATCACAGTTACACCGTAGTTATGGGTGAGTTTGAATTATGTTTTTCTGGTGATTACTCTTGTTGACTGCCCGGACGATTTAGCTGCTGTGTGGGCGTATCTTTCGTTGCCTGGCCACCTATTTTTAATTATTATATTGAGAACTGTCAGCTATTTATATCTTAACTCCAATAATGTATCCAATAAAAGAATACGTTAGTTCATCACTTATATTGTCGATGTTTTCAACGCTTGTTCAAAGATAGATTGTTTCTTCGTGGTCTTCTTTTTTTCAATAATTATTGTCTGTTTTAAAGGCATTCTGAATATGATGTTATAAATAAATCAATTACATTTCATGTCTTGTCGAAAATCATATACATTGTCAAAAAGATGGTGTACTTCTGATTTGAACAAATTGTACTATAATTTCGATCTATCTACTTATAAACATAAAAGGCAGCGCGAATTTTAAAACCATATCTAACAATAGGTGTAGATTTCATTTACAGATATAACATATCCACAACAACAATATTTGGCGCCAAATCTAAATTTTTGCCGGCAGAAGAGATGGCGAATGGTGTTTTTTGCAGACGTTATTCTCATGTTGTATTGTTAACTAGCGTAACATAAACCCATTGCCGAGAAGACGGATAAATGAACTTAATTTGTAACTAACTAAACGAAATGCCAATAAATAATGAGAAACTCTTCCATGCGTAGAAAAATAAAATACTAGACGAAAATGGAGAAAGGCAAAATATGAGCCGATTTTCGCAGTTCACGATCCAGCAAAAGCAAACCTGATATACCACGGCGATCTCATATCTGTTAAATTTCAGGATATGTATTCAATAGGTGCATATATACATCTGATATGTACGTGAGAGAGAGAGAGAGAGAAATGGGGTTTAACGTCCACTCAACACAACCAGGTCATTTCGGGACTAACATACGGTTTTAATTTTATTTTAATAGTTCGCTTGCGCGTAGGGGTCTTTAGCCGTGGGAGGAAACCGGAGTGCCCGGAGGAAACCCACGAGGTTAAGAAGGCGCCCCTATCTCCATGCCACATACGCCTGATATGTACGTGAACAGAGCAAACAATTGTCCACAATACAGGATTCTATACCTTGTTTTCAAAGTATTGCAAATTGGCATTTCATATCGAACAAACATTTTTGGGAAAACATTGCAGTTTTGAAACAAGCACATTCTGCAGATTAATTTGATATATAGTTTATGTAGTCACCAAAAACTTGCACCCTTTGCCATTTTGTACAGGCCGTACAGGTTTCGATCCACGGCCTAATAGGTTCCATATTTGTTCAGCGCGTCAGAAGTACGTTATATATGCGTCCAAAGAGTATGAAGCAGAATTTTGTTTCTAAAAGAACAATAAAATATATAGTAAGAACTAATTACGTCATGCACGGGAGTGAATAAATAAATAAGTAAAAATTTTTTTATATTATTTTAGCTTTTTATCGGGTCAAGCTTCCAAATTTTTATGACTCGGTGGGTATGTCCTAGACTCGGTCTCGGGTTCGCTCCCGGTGTTGGAAGAGAAAGTCTCTCGGGTTTTCCACCATGATTTACCCTTTTCAGTGGTGCTAAACGGGGTTCCTGACAAATGAAATAGGGTTTAACGTCCTATACTCTTCTGCACCTAACCTGGGCTAAGAGAAGACGGGCACACGCCATACAGTGTGCTATGAGGGAAATTTTGACCGGGCAGCGGCGCTACGGCCAATGTGTATACGGGACCTCGGTTTTTCGTCCCTTCGGTTCCTGACGAGGAACAATGTCTAGTCGTTTTAATGGCGTGCACGTAAATGAACCCTGGGCGTTGGAATTTGAAATAATAGTGGGCCGTAGCGCCTCTGTCCGTGCAAAATCACCTCGCACTACACATTTCATGGCGTGTTCTCGCCTTGATGCTGAACGACGGGACTTTAAACTCGATTTCATTTACAGATAAATTAAGGGAGAATAGATAGGCCCGAAAGGTGACTAATGTAAAGGGAATTTGCTGAAAATTTCAGTTTCTCTCTGAACCGAGAATTTTGCGCATAGCCTCGATCATCATTACTAAAGTCGGTACGATACAAAAAAACCCACACAATCTCGATTATCCATTTTTTGATCTAATCATGAATCAGCGTTGAGCAGCAGATCGGATCTTTATACAGTAAACATCGCAGGCTAAAGGTGACATCGACAGTTGATAATGCCGATTCTGCTCTTGCATAATGTATGTTTGATTTCCAAATCACCGGGTTGTCTTGTGAGGTAGAGGGTCTCTTTAGGCATTGGGCGAACGATTCGCCCCTTAAATTGATCTTATTAATCTCATTCCAAAGTTTGGGTTGGTGGGTGGGTGAGGTGTGTCTGTGTGGAGTGGGCGGGGTGTGGCTTTGCTTTAATATTTATATCTGAATTATCATTTCCTGTTTCTCAATCCAATCTCAAATAAAATAAAATGTTGTTTATAAACCAAAACAAACACAAAATAGCTTTGTTTTTACTGGTGTATTTCTATAATATAAGAATAATTTACTTTTGTACGTAACATATTTTATATATCTTTAGAGATGAAAATAGCCGATTACTTCTCTTAAAAATATTGAGAACGAATATTGCAAAAAAAGATGGCTAAATCAATCGATAAAGCCGTATCGGGGCAAATGCACGAAAAGGTATCATATTTATTCATCTGAAAAATATGTAGAATAATTCGCCTTTTTACGTAAAGTATTTTAGTATTTTTGACATAAAAATGTCGTCATGTCTGACGGGTAATGAAAAGAGCGATATTGTACATGTCCCAATGAACCACCATACAGTACACAGCGCCACCTGTTAGCATAATGCGCGTTAAAATTATGACATAATGCGCGTTAAAATCATATTTTAATTTATTCTATAAAAGAGTAGGACGTTAAAACCCCTTTCATTTATTCTCTAAAAGGGTATGGTTTTAGCTTTTAAAATCTTGAATGGGTTGAACTATTATATAATAAATCACGGCTTGGATTCAGTTAAATGAAATGAAACGGTGTTCTGCATTGGGTTAACTATTATATTATAAACCACATTTTACCAGAAACTAATTCAGTTATCTAACTTATATTGAGTGAGAGAGAGATGTTCCTTAACGTCCCGGAGAAAACCCACGATGTTGGACATGCGACTCAACTCCTTGTCACGTACAAGTGAGGAATCGAAACCACGCCACTTGACTCAATGACAGACATTATGATCAAACCTGCACGTCTTAACCATTCGGCCCCCACCCCTCCCCCGTTTGTCATAGCCAAAGTTTTTGCATGACTGGGAATGTGTTCAATCCAAATAATATCAGAAGCATTTCTAATCCACGTCAAGTTTCAAGCAATGTTGTTTTTTTTATTTTTAAAAAAGAAATAACAAAGCGGTATCGTACACATGTTTAAAAGCAACGATATTAATATGGCTAATGTAGCACCTATTGTATGGAATTGACAACATAGAAATCTCATTCATTATTTTTAAAACTGTTCACTCGTTTTTCGAAATCACCAGACGATTCCAGGGACAACTATAACCATATAACCATTCATTGTAAATATATTTTCACATGAACATTATTTGCCTATTTGCTTATTACTAAACTGTAAATCCATTCCAGAGACAACTATAACACACTCACTGTAAAATATTTGCACTTGTACATTGGATGTTTCTTTATGTAAATACATGTATCTATATCTGACAGGGAGAAGGGTTTAATATAGGCTATGCCTGTTATCCAATCCCTATTCAGATAGAAATCTGAATAAAAATATTGCTTATAAAAAAAAGATGTAGCACTACCGCTGTCACAATCTTGGATTTGACCTGATCGTCTATGCGTTGGTTTGACTGGCTACTTTTGTATTTCACTTCTTAAGGACTTCATCATTGTTTTTTCTCACGATACCGAAATCAAATATGTAACAGGAACCAAAACAGTTGTTTCTATACGTTTTATGTCGCAACAGTTACACATTGTAACATGCTTCAGTGTAAACCCTGCGTTTTGATTGGTCAATTACACACCGTCTATTGGACAATAACACCCTTCTGTTTTAGGAATGTCTTTTAAAAACCTAAAAAAGCATTACAATGTCGATAAACACGTCTCGGGTCCTAATGATCTCAGGACATGTCTATTGGACAATAACACCCCTCTAAATGCGAAACAGGAAGTGTTTATCTCCTAAATAGTCCACATTACAGTGTTTAAAATTAGCTTCTCTTTCTCTCAACTATAAAAGTCTAACCAGCGTGGGCTATATATTTTTTTACGTCCACATTCATAATGTGAACGTATTATGCCGTCGCCCCTGTCTGTGTGTGCTGTATGTATGTGTGTGTGTGTGTGTGTCTGTGGTTCGCCAACAGGGCCCAATTCTTCATGGATTTTCTTCAAACTTGGTATACTTATTCCTTATACCCCAAGGAAGATCCCTATTGTTTTCGGTGCATGCCCGACCCCCAGGGGCAGAGTCACGCCCATTTCTAGTATTTGTTTGTTTGTCGTCTACAGGCCACATTTCTTAACAAATAATCTTGAAACTTTGCATACACAATCTTTGTACCCTAAGGAACATCCCTATCGTTTGGGGTGCATGCCCAACCCCCAGGGGCAGAGCCACGCCCATTTTCTTTTCGTGTGTCTTTGTGTCGCCTACAGGGCGCAATTCTTACTGGATTTTCTTCAAACTTTGTATAATTACTCTTTATACTCTAAGGATGATCCCTATCGTTTGGGGTGCATGCCCAACCCCCAGGGGCAGAGCCACGCCCATTTTCTTTTTGTGTGTCTGTGTGTCGCCTACAGGCCGCAATTCTAACTGGATTTTCTTAAAACTTTGCATACTTACTCTTTACACCCTAAGGATGATCCGTACTGTTTGGGGTGCATGCCCAACCCCCAGGGCTAGAGCCACGCCCATTTTCTTCTCGTGTGTCTTTGTGTCGCCTACAGGGCGCAATTCTTCATGGATTTTCTTCAAACTTGGTATACTTATTTCTTATACCCCAAGGAAGATCCCTATTGTTTTTGGTGCATGCCCGACCCTCAGGGCAGAGCAACGCCCATTGTTTGTTTGTCGTCTACAGGCCACATTTCTTAACTTATAATCTTGAAACTTTGCATACACATTCTTTGTACCCTAAGGAACATCCCTATCTTTTGGGGTGCATGCCCAACCCCCAGGGGCAGAGCCACGCCCATTTTCTTTTTGTGTGTCTGTGTGTCGCCTACAGGCCGCAATTCTAACTGGATTTTCTTAAAACTTTGTATACTTACTCTTTACACCCTAAGGATGATCCGTATTGTTTTTTGGTGCATGCCCGACCCCCAATGGCAGAGCCACGCCCATTCCTTGTATTTATTTGTTTGTCGTCTACAAGCCACATTTCTTAACGTATCATCTTGAAACTTTGAATGCTTATTCTTTGTACCCTAAGGAACATTCCTATCATTTGGGGTGCATGCCCAGCCCCCAGGGGTAGAGCCACGCCCATTTTCTTTTTGTGTGTCGCCTACAGGCCATAATTCTTAATCGGTCATCTTGAAACTTAAAATACCCTAAGGATGATCCCTTTTGTTTTGGGTGCATATCCGACCCTCGTGGGACAGCAACACCCATTTCTTGTATTTGTCTGTCGTCTAAAGGCTGCATTTCTTAATGTATCATCTTGATACTTTGAATACTTATTCTTGGTACCTTAAGGAAGATCCCTATAGTTTTTGGTGCATGCCCGACCCCCAGGGACAGTGCCATGCCCATTTTCTCTTTGTCTGTCTGTGTGTCACCTACAGGCCACAATTCTTAATCGATCGTCTTGAAAACTTTTTTTATACTTATTCCTTATACCATAAGGCTGACCATTATTATTTTTGGTGAATGCTGGACCCCCTGGGACAGCCACGCCCAATGCTTTTGTGTCTTGTGTTTGCCTACAGGATGCAATTCTTAACAGATCCTTTTAAAACTTTACATACCTATTCCTTATACCCTAAAGATGACCCCTATTGTTTTTGGTGATTTCCTAACCCCCAGGGGCAAAGCCATGCCCATTTTTACTTCGTGTCTGTGTGTGTTGTCTACAGGCCACGATTCTTATTGGATCGTCTTTAAACTTGGGATATGTATTCCTTATAGCCTAAGGACGACAACTGCATGTCCAGACTCCCACAGGCAAGACACGCCCAATTTCCGTGTTTGTCGTTTACAGGCCGCAATTCTGAATGAATCAGCTTGGTACTTGGTTTATGTATTATGCATCCTGTAGGCTTATGTATTTCTTATAGCCTGAGGGCGTCCACTATTGATTTTGATGAATGTACCGACCCCCAGGGGCAGGGCCACGCCCACTTTTTGCCTTTAGCGTTAGGAAGGCACAATTCTGAATGGATTATCTTGGTATACTTATTCCTTATACTATAAGGACGGCAACTATTGATGTTGAGGCACGACCCTCAACGCTAAACAAACCAAACGCCTAGCCTTCTTGACAAAGTACCATATCAATCAAAGCAGAAATGTTAGCGTTATGTTTGGTTATGAAATTAGAATCAATAATTTGTAAAGATAAAAATATTGTTTCAGCCATCATTTCTCCATTCCTTGTCTATGAATTTGAAAACTATGTCGCAACGACAACATTGTTACACTAACGAGGATTAAAAGCTTATGTATCTGATAAAATTTGTTCCATGCATGTTTTAGTTTATTTCTCGATTTTATGAACATGTATACAATTTAATTTTAAAATACAGAGATCAACATCCTTACACATTAAATACAAAATACTGCAAGCCGAGTATGGTCTGACCGATCAATGGACACGGTTCCAAATTGTTATGGTTTTGACATATATATAGCAGCATAAGTAATTTGGGAACAAAATGCCATTTGCAACAAACATTACGCCACATTTATTTTATAAGGAACAATCTTCATTCTTAGTACCGTCCAAATATTCGTAGAGTATTGTACAATGCATCAAATGATTAATTGATAAAAATTAATATAATCTTGTCTGATATAAATCTATAATTTATTGATGATTAACATTTAACGTTGTCATGCAACGTTCGATCATATAAATAAGATAATAAACTTGTGTTAATGATATGAAAAAAAAACACACAAGATTTTATTAATCTACACAAGTTTTGTGTATAGATTATTTTAAGCAAATTACAAACTACATGAATTACGTTTTAAATTAGAAAATATAAAAGTCTGTGTGAACGAACTAGAAATTACATAACTTGAAAGTATAAATTGAAATAAATAGGTCTAAAATAACACATGAGTAATTACTAATTGCAGTGTACTTTATTTCACATTTACTGGCGTTAATATATGTCGCTGGAAAGTTACAAATAAAGTTTGCCAGGAAAATGTGTATCCATAATGAGTCCATGACGTGACTTTTGGAATATTTAATATCCCTGTATTATTATAAAAACTGTTGATGTGTTATTATGGTATTTGGATTTTATACGTATTTCACTGAGCGTAGCCAGGCAAAAAATATTAGAACGGTGTACATCGTCAAGTGTAGCCTGTGATTATACCTTTATTATAACATCTTATTGATAGTCAAATTCATGATATATTCAAACTAAGTACAGCTGCGGACACTTACAATTATGTGTATTAAATCATCTTACAATTCTATTGTGCATGGTTATTCAACTACCAAGAAAGATATTTCGTGCACTGCTATTATATATACGACATATAAAAAACTAATATGTGTAGAACATCGACAGTTCGACATGTTTGTTTTTTGTGTTTTGTTCCTGTCACGACCTGGGAGCCAAAGTGAGTAAGACGTTGGCCCGGTAACCTGGAGGTGCCGTGTCCTATCCCTGCGTTGACCGAGAAAGTTCATCCGGATTTTTTGTTGTTCCAAACCTTTGTCAGTGATGCAGGACCGAGGGCCTGGCAAGGGAAAACCTACAGTTGGGCGGATTGAACGTGCACTTAAAGGATCCGTTGGCAGTTATGAGAGTAGGTCGTATCGCAGCTGTCTTGGCACAATTTCTCTCGTAGCACACTGAATGGCGTATGCGCGTCTTCATTAGCCCAGTCGGAACTGAATAGTAGTTCAGATGCGTCGTGCACGTAAAGGATCCCTTGGCAGTTGGATTCTATAAAAGACTAGACCGTAGCATTGCTGTCCGGGCACTGTATGGCGTATGTACGTCTTCATTTTCCAAGTCGGAGCAGAATAGTAGGACGTTAAACACCAGTTCATTTCTGTTACGACCTAACCATGGGGCAAACTAAGTTGACTTAGTTAGTTCCTGAGACCACCCCTCATGGTTATTATATTTAAAATACGAATATTGTTCATATCGTTATAAAATAAAGCTTTTCTTTCAATAGGCAGATTGTTTTCACTCTAGTAGATTCGATGGAGATTCACCGTGCAATAATTACTAGACAGTTTTCATGTTATTAAATCTTATGATCGGCCACCCCCGTGTACATGTAATTAACTTATGTCGCCCAATTTATTTTAAATATGTGTGCATTTATATTTCCGGTATACCCACGGACATATAGAGCTATTTATATCGGTATTTATTACAGCAGCAAATCGTTGTCGCAGCTCATGAAAAAAATTCTCTTACCACTCTATTTATATCGGTATTTGTTACAGCTGCGACTCATGAAAAAAAAAACAACTCTCTTACCACTCTTCTAGTGGCGTGCTAACTCCATTGCGGTAATTTAAAAGCTTTTGATCCGATTAAAGGTTTTCTACAGATCCATTTTATCCATAGATGCAACAATGAGGAATCTTCTGAAATCCTGTTTTTATTGTCGCTCCGGTATCTATAGGTATTGGCGGGTGTCGTACACGAGGCAGGGTATGCTTACTGATGCGAAAACTACTGACACCAATTCGTATTCAAGCAATTAACATAGCTAACTAACCTTTGCCCTGTTATTGTAATTCTACACTACATGAATAATACGAAAAATAATTTACTTTTTAAGGCAACATGTTTCATTATTTTAGAAAAGGAAGCCACGGTGGCTGGCTGGGTAAGACGCTGGCTCGCTAGCCAGGAGATCACGCGTTCCATCCTGCATTGGCCGAGAAAGTTCATCGGGATTTTCCGACTTGGACATGGATTCTCCTTATCAGTCCTGCAGGACAGAGGACGAGACAAGGACTGCTGTCTTCGGATGGGACAAAAAACCGAGGTCCCAGTGTATTAGTGTATACATTTGCGTGCATGTAAAAGATCCCTTGGCAGTTGGAATTCAATATAAGAGTAGGCCATTGTGCCTCTGTCAGGACAAAATTCCCTCAAAGCATACTGTATGGCACATGCCCGCCTTCATTAGCCCAGTCGGGACAGAACAGTAGGACATTAAACCCAATTTCATTTCGTTTTAATTTGAGAAAACAAATAATTAATCAAAATTTTCCTATTATCTCTCAGGGTTCGATTGTCGAATGGTTAGCGCGTGTGGGTTGTTTCATAAGGTCTTTCATTGAGTCAACTGGCGTGGTTTCGATTCCCCGGTGATACGTGACAAAGAGTAGCGTCGCCTATCCAACCTCGTGGTTTTTCTCCGATTCCTCCGGTTTCCTCTAGAAATGGAGTATTTTGTGTCGATTGGACGTTAAACCCCATATCTCCCACACCCACGCTTTAAATCATATTTTAGATCTTACATTGGAAATGTAAATAAAAGATAAAACATTTCTACACCACAAATTTTATTATACTCTTTCCTGTCATCATGCTGTACTATTTCTAGTATAATACTTGTCATCAACGTGTACTGTTTTTTGTATATAAAGTACTTATCATCATTTTGTAATATTTCTAGTATATTATATATATATAGTACTTGTCACCATTGTGTAGTATTTATAGTATACAGGGGGACCGCACCACACACAATAACACAATACTAGTCATCACCTATTTATCGTAGTCTTCAATTTACAGTGTGACTATAAATGTGGTTGAAATCATTCGAGCGATTCAGGAAAAGTAGAAAATGTAGATCAAACAATTTGAATCAGCGACAAATCTATCAAATCTGGTTGAAATACATCAAGCAGTTAAGGAGAAAATTCCCAATTTGCCCCCCCCCACCCGATGATCCGTCTTTATAAAATAATTACCTAATAATTCTTTATATTTTTTTTTCATGTTTCCTGAAACAGATGGGAGTGAGTATTATAATTTTATATTTTAATTTATCATGCACTAGTTGTTATATTGTGTATAATATACGTCACTGTATCTTATAATCCTGCCTGTTTACCTAACGTCACGTTCAAGTTGAATCAGAACAGTCGGACGTTAAACCCCATTTTATCTGATTTTTTAACCTGATATCACGTACAACTGATTATAATTAGAATGATTTAAGTCAAATATCTCAAAGACTTCCGATGGGGCTTCTGTACGTGAAAGGTACCGCGCAATGGTGCTCTCCGTAGGCATACGGACTTGGTGAATTTTAAGGGGCAGAATCCTGACATGCTCGAACGAATTTCAGGTTAGGCCTACAGACCTTTAGGGACTTCCCACCACCCTTCCCCCTAGAAAATAGGTAAAATTTAACGACCTCTGAGGCGTTTTCTTGCTATTTCAGTCTCTGATGCAGTAGTTGGTACTGATATAGCCTAACTAAGGTGGCTTAGTCGAATTCCAATCAATCGTTTATATTCCACGGGAACGTCGGGAGCAAATTTTGACTGCCGCAAACGTGTTTTCCTGCTATTCCAGCCCGTGAATGCAGCAACTTGGATGTGGTTCAATGTATTCTACCTTAGGTGGCGTACCACACTCCTCGCAGTGTTTCGTTTGATACATGCTAATCCCACTTAACACTGCTGTAATGTAAGCAAATTTTTGTACTAAATTATGACTGGTCAATAAGCCGATTAACAACCAATAGCTAACTGCGTAACCAGAGGCGTAAATGTTGGGGTGTGGCTGTGGTATAGGTTGCCAGGCAGCGAAACATACGCCCACGGCAGCTAAAGCGTCCGTACAGTCAACAAGAGTTGTCGCATATTAAGAAATTATCAGAAAATCATTAGAATTTGTTTGGTTTTTATAAAGTTCTGCCCCATGCTAACGTTTAGTATACGAAACATTTAATATTATTGATTTAGCTGTTAAATTATCCATTTTCAAGAAATTCAAACTCAACCATCATTAATGTGTAACGGGGATATAGTCAAGCGTTTTTTTTTAATTCGGAATAAAATTGTGACTTCCATAGGGTCCACAAGTTAAAAATGATGATATTCTGTAAAAATCAGGGGCCATAATTCAGGAAGTTATGGTCCAATGTGCCCGAATGTCGAAAAAAAAACCGTAATCGTTGGGTTATAAACTTACATCCCAAATTTCATCAAAATCGGATTAATAGTGTGACCTCTACGGGGTCCACAACCTTGTTATACCATATTTTTACACCATTCGCGTAAAAGTGGCGGCCATTTTGTTCAATAATTTTGGTCCAGTCGAACCAAACATTCATTACAGTGTAACGGTGATATAATCAAACGGTTTTTTTTAATCAGGTAACATATTTTCACACTATTCGCGTACAAACCGCGGCCATTTTGTCCGTCAATTTTGGTCCGATTTTCAGGAAATCGGTGATATAACGGTGATATAATCATACGGTTTTTGAAATCGGATACTAATTTTGACCTCCAGAGGGACCACAAGCTAAAAAGGGTGACTTTTCGGACAATCAGGTGCCATAATTCAGGAAGTTACGATCTGATCATGGGCGCAAATATCGACAGGAACCAAGAACGTTGGGTTATAAACATGTATTTCAAGTTTCATCAAAATCGGTTCAAATTTGTGACCTCTGCACAGTTCACAAGCTAAAAACGTGATTTTTTTTGTACAATCAGGGGCCATAACCCAAGACGTTACAGTCCGATACGTCATGCCAATATCTTAGGGTGATAAACCTATATTTTAAGTTTCATTGAAATCGGATAAAAATTGTGACCTGTAGTTCACAATATACGTCCACATAAAAATGTGGGCGCATAAAAATAGTCGGTCGCAAAACCAGTTGCAAAATAGGGGCAGTCGGTATCAAAACAAGTGCTCATTGCATACGTCACACTACTCACGCAAAACTTTAGTATAATATAACCTTGTCAACTTATGACGTTTGAAAAATTGTTGTGTTTCACTTTTATTCTGTTGTGAGTATTATTCGGTTTCTCCGCGGGAGAAAAATAGTCAATCTCTAAATAAGCGCAGTCACTGCGGTCGGTCTCAGAATTAGACATCGGCGACTTCATGAATTAGGCCTAATGAGGTAAACAAACAATGCCAGAATAGATCCCAAATATTATGTATTTGCGTGAATCGGTGAGCCTAAATTACACACGTCTACGTCACACAAAACTATAGTATAAAATAACCTTGTCTGCTTGTCATGTTTGAAAAAATGTTTGTCACTCTTATTCTGTTGTGAGTGCGTTGTTCTATGAAATGTTTTCCCCATGGCAAAAAAATAGTCGGTCTTAAAAAAAGTACTCACCGCAGTCGGTCTCAGACTAAATGAATTATTGGGATAAACAAACAATCGCAACGGGCGAAATTGACAGATAAGCCTCAAGATTTTGTATCGTTTCTTATTCCCTCGTTAACGAAAATTTGGTTCCATTTGCCATGACAATGACTAAAATTTTCAAGCCCAGTCACCCAAATTTAAAAGCTCGGTTACATATCTGAATTGTTTTTGCGCCTGCGGCACTCGATTCCATTATAACACCTTTCATCTATTCCTCTGTAATCTTGCACTGTCTCAGAGACTATACAAATGTAATGTCAACTCTTGCAAAACGGGCGGAGTTGACAGGGACAGATCTCGAGATTCTGTCCCATTGACTCACATTTCTGGTCCTCTCGTCCTCAAGAATTTCTCCCAACAATGACCTTAGATGCCAGGATATTGACTCAATTTTTCAAACTTTTCTCAAGTTGCTAAGTTTTATAGGCACAATCATCATATATGACATCAACTTTTTGTCAACTTAAAAAAACCTATGCTTTCCGGCGAGACAACGATCGGCGTTCAACTATATAATTATACAATACTATCTATGTTTTACCAACCGTTTTGGCACACCATTGATCAAGTCGTTGGTGCCCAACCAATCTGATTCGGCATTATGCACTATGTGCGGCCCAACATTTTAAAACGCCCCACCACTCCCCGGTTGTGGTGTTAATCGTGGGGGTCATTTTTTGGCGCCTCACCATTTCGGGAGCGTCTCATAAATAACGACATGATTGACGAGGCGCCCATAAAACCAAGTGACATCGTAGACGCCCAACCAATGTCAATCGGTTTTATGTGGCGCCCATACAAATATGGCACCTGCCCCTCTTGCCCTCCCATCCCGCTAGCTACGGGCCTGTTATTTGTGTGTTTCACCATTGTAATATTGAGTGTTGTATACCCGATTTGAAAACAATCACGATAACTTGTACTGTTCCATTGTCTAACGTCTTCGTCTTCTTCCTTGGGTCCTGGGTACGTCACATGTTAAAGATTCCCTTGGAAATCGAAACAAACGAGGGTGGTAGCGACTCTGTAAGATCAAACTTCCGTCATAACACCCTGCACTGATTCAGGAAACTGAAACAGGCTCCTTAAGCGTCCAGAACTAAAATAATATCTTAAATACAAAAGCAAAACAACCTGTTCTTGTCTACTCGAGAGAGCTTACTCTCTTTCAGAACTTAAACGTAGTTGCCTCCCTTCCCCGGTCACATTTACTTATTAAGCCATTAAAGCCGATCAATTATAAAGGACTTTAAACGTAAGGCTAAGCAATGAAATATAAATACAACTATTTCACTGTTCCATGCAGGGGCGGATTGGGTCATAGGGCCTGTCGGACGATCACCCGAAGGGCCGGTCGGGCATAAGATAAAGAAAAATAATTTTCTTCAATTCGTCTAAAAAAAACCCTTTTCTGCCGAACATTATATGGAGGAGGGGGTATTGCACCGGCCATGGAGCGATGATGATCATGTTGTATGTGGCCGGTGGCTTTAACGGGCCACATACTGGAGTCTGAAATGGGCTGGCATAATATACTTTCTGGGTCGGGTGTGCTGGGTGTGGGAGAGAATTCTCCTGCAATGGGGATTTCGAATTTCATCCAAAAATTTCATCGGTTTCACCCGACACTGTCGCCGGCAAATTTACTGATTAAAGTCACCTGCACCCTGTTTGTGAATTTCACTTTTGTCACTCTGTAACGATGGGTCTCGTGGTCTTCCATCACAGGAGGAATCAAATAGCGCTCCCTGCAACAATAATGGGACATTTTTCAATGAAAATATTCCTACTTAATTAATATTCCTAACTGGTTAATCAAATGGTCAAAATTTTCTCAACTAGTCCCATTTTTTTAACCAGTTAAATTCTCCTGACTATGGACGATACAATGATAAAACGTTCATTAATTATCACGATATGATAATTTCACAAGTTGATGGTTGTAATTAAATTACTTTCAGGTCGGGGTTTTGGACAGCGCCCCCCCCCCCCCCGCCCCCGTCGTCTGGGCTCCACGGTCAGTGAAAGGGGCCGCTCCGACACGGGAACCCGGGCCGGTTCCCTGCCCCAATCTGCCCCTGGTTCCATGATATTGATCTGTCTGGGGAACTAATCACCTTCGTCGTTTAAACAGACCTATAAACTTTTTTTAAGGTTTCCATTTAATTTCTAGATAAATTTGAATGTGTTTAGGATTTGGCCAGTAGCAGTATACCATGCGATCACTATTCCCATTAAAGCAATCAATCGTAGATAAAATGCCACAAAGTCAATTAAATATACCTGACTTTGTTCTGTGTTACCGCACATCATATTTATTTTTAAATCTAGTGTATTGTACTCCTTCACCCACAAATTACTCAGAATTTTACATATATCATGATTTATTCTATAACTACATGCAAATACAAGCAAATGTCATTGAATACAGCCTTTGGAAAAACCTATGGCTATACATTATATTCAGTGGCTCGAAAACGTACTACTTTTGTCCAGAATGACGTCACTTTCAGAATTACGTCAAACGGTAATGACGTCACCGCTATCGCTCGTGGAATACTTGCGCAGGGATACACTCTCTTGAACTATTGAATAACCCGAGCGGTATTCAATGGCCGTTGAGTTCTGTCTATATATACGCATACATTTATATTATATATAACAACGGCTTATTGAATGTTTAATATAGTGGTTACTGTATCTTGCTTAATGAAATATGTTTACATAATGTAGCTTATACATATCCATGTTGTTTACTCGGAAATAATATAGTTAAATTGATAACTTTCAATATATACAAAAATACATTAAAAAAAATTGTTGGCAACTTCTCAAATGGGTGGTCTATGAATATTAGTGGTCATTCTGTTATTCATCATGTATGTGATAGCCCAGGATTAACATCAGTGTTTCTTCTGATTCTGTATAAATTGATAAAAACCTGTCTATCGCCTTTGACGAAAGAACCATTATAATAATCCATTTCAAGCCACATATACACTAATAATAAAGTTATTTAAAAAGCATGAGCGTATTAATTGGCATGGTTCGCTCCCGTCGTTGACCGAGAGAGTTGATCCGTCGAGGTTTCCTTTTGTCAGTGATACAGGACCGAGGGCCTGACAAGGACAGCTGTCTAGTCGTTCGGATTGGATGAAAAACCTACCTTTTGCTTTTAATTTTAAAATTTTGTTCAATAATTGTAAATGAATTTTGTGTTATTTGCCACATATTTAATAATATGTACCGATGATTTCAAAATGACTTTTTGGTTCAACTCTTAACATTAATTTATAAGCGGCACATGTTAAAGATCCCCTTGGAAATCGAAACAAACGAAGGTGGCGACCCTGTAAGATCAAACTTCCGTCATAACACCCTGCACTGATTCAGGTTTAGGACGTTAAACCTCATTTTATTTCATTTTATTTTCAAATAACGTTTTAATTTTATTCACAAATTTATCTAGAAATTAAATAGTAGCCTTAAAAAAGGTTTATAGGTCTGTTTAAACGACGGAGTTGATTAGTTCCCCCAGAAAGATCAATATTGTGGAACAGCGAAATAGTTGTATTTATATTTCATTGTTTAGCCTTACTTTTAAAATCCGTAATAATTGATGAACTTTAATGGCTTAATAAGTAAATGTGACAGGGCAAGTTCTGAAAGAGAGTAAGCTCTCTTGATTGACAAGACAAATTGATATGAAAAAAGTGTGTAGATGGGCAAAGCAAACGTAATCGAACGTCGTTCATTTTGGACTTTTCGCGTATTTCGCTGAACATAATTTATCAGAAATTACAACAATATTGTTAGCAATTGAATATAATTGACTACATATAATATGTGCTCTTAGGCCCAATTCGGTCTATTTAAGTTTTCAAAGAATAGTCATATGATAGTGTAATTCAGATTATCCATCGGACACCAATAAATCAATGTGCATACGACCGAAAAATAAACAAAAGAAAATGTACCTCTGTGCTGTATTACCATTTGATTCTTCGTTAAAATAGACGGATTTTTTTTTAACGTTGAGGGGTGGAAGCGGTATATTTGTTTGGGTTTTCAATGTTTCACAAAGTTACGTTATCGTGTTTATCCAAATTCGGAATTTTTGTACTGAAACGAATAAATACCCATTACCATTCGGGTTTATTTTATGATATGCGTCCTGACAAAATCTGCTCCAAGATTCGATTAAATCTCAGGATCGGCCATCCCCGTGAACATGTACTTAAAGTGTGCAGCCCAATTTGTTTTTCATATGTGTGCATTTATGTTTCCGGTATAGGCCTACCCATAGACATGTATATAGGTTTATTTATATCGGTATTAATTGTTACAGCTGCGAATCGTTGTCGCAGCTCATGAAAAAAACTCTCTTACCACTCTTTTAGTAGCGTGCTAACACCATTGCGGTGATTTAAAAGCTTTTGATCCGAATAAAGGTTTTCTACAATTCCATTTTATCCTTAGATACAACAAATGTGGAATTTTCTGAAATACGGTCTTCTGGTATCTATAAGTATTAGCGGGTGTCGTACACGAGGCAGGGTATGCTTACTGGTTCGAGAACTACTGACACCAATTCGTATTCAAGCAATTAACATAGCTAACTAACCTTCGCCCTGTTATTGTAATTCTACATTACTTAAATAATACCAAAAATAATCTACTTTGGAAGACAACATGTTTCATTGTTTGCGAAGAGGATAAAACGCTTGCTCGTTAGCCTGGAGGTCGCGTGTTCGATCCTGCATTGGCCGAGAAAGTTCATCGGTATTTTCCAACATGGACATGGTTTCCCCCTGTCAGTCCGGCAGGACGGAGGGCCATTGTATACATTTGTATACATATAAGAGTAGGCCATTGTGCCGCTGCCCGGGCAAAAATTTCCCTCATTGCATACTGTATTGCATATGCCCGCCATCATTAGCCTAGTCGGAGTAAGACATTAAACCCCATTTCATTTCATTTTGTTTTTAGAAAACAAATAATTAATCAACATTTTCCTATTATCTCACAGAGTCGGATGGTCGAATAGTTAGCGTGTGCACGTTGTTCCATAAGGTCTGTCATTGAGTCAACTGGCGCGGTTTCGATTCCCTGGTGATACGTGACAAAGAGTAGCGTCACGTATCCGACCTCATGGTTTTCCTCCGGTTCCTCCGGTTTCCTCTGCTAAAGGCCGCTACACACAAGCGAATTATTGAAATAAAATTGAACCATATATGAGTGGACGTTAAATTGAAACATATTTAGTCTAGAAATGAAGTATTTTGTGTCGAGTGGACGTTAAACCCCATATCTCTCACATCTCTCGCTTTAAATCATATTTTGTAGTTCGAGATCTTGTAGTTCATTCGAAGTGTAAATAAAAGATAAATCATTTACTGGCAACATTTCTTCTCCACAAATTTATTATACGCTTGCCTTGATGTTGGGCTATATGTCCGCTTCCACCCTGGGTGATATCGCAAAAAATATTCTTTTGCTGTATATGCCAAATAATTTGCTTTGATTTCATCTCGCCATCTATATGCCTATATGGAAATATATAATTGATAAATCTGCTCACATCAAAGTCAAGTAAATCTAAAAAAATAGGTTTGCTAATAAAAATTATCAAGTAAGTCTAAAAGTGTTTGCTAATAAATATTGTCTTTATAAATTCAATATAGGACTGGATAAAATAAAATTAATCGATGAATGATAATAATTGGAACTGTTTCCAATCTGTATTATTTTGTGCGCTAGATAAACAATTAATGGATGAATGATAAAAGCTTCCAATCTTTATTATTATGGATGCATGATAATAATTGGAACTGTTTCCAATCTTTATTATTTCGTGCACAATCTACTTTTACATTACTTATCACTGTCTGTATTGTGTTTGATGAGTTAACCTTAAACCCATTCCCTGTCTTTCCTGTCATCACGCTGTAATATTTCTAGTATAGTAATTGTCATCGTTGTGTAGACGTATTTATAGGCAGGGGGACCGCACCACACACAAACAATAACACAATACTTGTCATCAGCTTCACTGTCAAGGGTTTACAGTGTGAATATAAATGTGCTTGATATTATTCGAGCGATTCAGGAAAAGTAGAAAATGTAGATCAAACAATTTGAATCAGCGACAAATCTATCAAATCTGGTTGAAATACATCAAACAGTTTAAATCACTGGATGTATCATCGTCGGGAACCAGTTGATGTTCATCATTTATAAATATTACCGTAACGTAATATCGACTGAATTATTCCTGTTTCTATTACTGTTTACACTCTCTGTAAATGAGATATTTTCACGAATTATTGATCAGTAGAAATTTGATATTTAATTTACCCTTGATTTGATTCACCACGAACTAGTTGTTTAGTTGTTTGCTAAAAGAGATATTATTCAGGTCCGTAGCTAGACCAAAATTGTTAGGCGGCTTGGGGGGTGGGGGGGCAAAGGCTTCCGATGGGGCTTCTGTGGGCGCTGATGACGGTCCACGGAGAAAGGTACCGCACAATGGTGCTCTCCATAGGCATACGGACTTGATGAATTTTAAGGGGCAGAATACTGACATGCTCGAACGAATTTCAGGTTAGGCCTACAGACGTTTAGGGACTTCCCACCACCCTCCCCCTAGAAAATAGGTAAAATTTAACGACCTCAAACGCGTTTTCTTGCTATTCCAGTCTATGAATACAGTAGGCGGTACTGATATAGCCTAACTAAGGTGGCTTAGTCGAATTCCAATCAATCGTTTATATTCCACGGAGACGGGAACGTCGGGAGAAAATTTTGACTGCCCCAAACATGTATTTTCTGCTATTCCAGCCTGTGAATACAGCAACTTGGATGTGGTTCAATATATTCTACCTTAGGTGGCGTACCACACTCCTCGCAGTGTTTCGTTTGATACATGCTAATCCCACTTAACACTGCTGTAATGTAAGCAAATTTTTGTACCAAATTATGACTGGTCAATAAGCCGATTAACAACCAACAGCTAACTGCGTAACCAGAGGCGTAAATGTTGGGGTGTGGGTGTGGTACACCCCATTCGCAGGGAAAAAATAGATTGCCAGGCAACGAAACATACGCTCATGACAGCTAAAGCGTCTGTGCAGTCAACAAGAGTTGTCGCATATTAAGAAATTATCAGAAAATCATTAGAATTGGTTTGGTTTTTATAAAGTTCTGCCCCATGCTAACGTTTAGTATACGAAACATTTAATATTATGGATTTAGCTGTTAAATTATCCATTTTCAAGAAATTCAAACTCAACCATCATTAATGTGTAACGGGGACATAGTCAAACGTTTTTTTTTTAATTCGGAATAAAATTGTGACTTCCATAGGGTCCACAAGTTAAAAATGATGATATTCCGTAAAAATCAGGGGCCATAATTCAGGAAGTTATGGTCCAATGTGTCCGAATGTCGACAGGAACCGTAATCGTTGGGTTATAAACTTACATTCCAAATTTCATCAAAATCGGATTAATATTGTGACCTCTACGGGGTCCACAACCTTGTTATACCATATTTTTACACCATTCGCGTAAAAGTGGCGGCCATTTTGTTCAGTAATTTTGGTCCAGTCGAACCAAACATTCATTACAGTGTAACGGTGATATAATCAAACGTTTTTTTTTTAATCTGGTAATAATTGTGACCTCCAGAGGGACCGCAAGCTAATAAAGGCGATTTTTCGAACAATCAGGGGCCATAATTCAGGAAGTTACAAACCGATATGCGCAAATATGGAATGGAACCAAGATCTTTAGGTTATAAGCATGTATTTCAAGTTTCATCAAAATTGAATTAAAATTGTGACCTCTATAGGGTTCACAACCTTGATATAACATGTTTTCACACTATTCGCGTACAAACGGCGGCCATTTTGTCCGTCAATTTTGGTCCGATTTTCAGGAAATCGGTGATATAACGGTGATATAATCATGCGGTTTTTGAAATCGGATACTAATTTTGACCTCCAGAGGAACCACAAGCTAAAAAGGGTGATTTTTCGGACAATCAGGTGCCATAATTCAGGAAGTTACGATCTGATAATGGGCGCAAATATCGACAGGAACCAAGAACGTTGGGTTATAAACATGTATTTCAAGTTTCATCGAAATCGGTTCAAAATTGTGACCTCTGCACAGTTCACAAGCTAATAACGTGATTTTTTTTGTACAATCATGGGCCATAACCCAAGACGTTACAGTCCGATACATGCCAATATGGAAAGGAACCGAGATCTTAGGGTGATAAACCTATATTTTTAGTTTCATTGAAATCGGATAAAAATTGTGACCTGTAGACTATTCACAATCAATTGTGGACGGACGGAAGGGCGGACAATATACGTCCACATGAAAATGTGGGGGCATAAAAATAGTCGGTCGCAAAACCAGTTGCAAAATAGGGGCAGTCGGTATCAAAACAAGTGCTCATTGCATACGTCACACTACTCACGCAAAACTTTAGTATAAAATAACCTTGTCAACTTATGACGTTTGAAAAATTGTTGTGTTTCACTTTTATTCTGTTGTGAGTATTATTCGGTTTCTCCGCGGGAGAAAAATAGTCAATCTCAAAATAAGCGCAGTCACTGCGGTCGGTCTCAGAATTAGACATCGGCGACTTCATTAATTAGGCCCAGCGCTCACGCTGTCGATCGCCAAATTCGCCAATTGCGATTAAAATATAATTTTGGCTAAAGAATATTCAATTTGGCGAAATTTTTGGCGCTATTTTTTTCCTGTATGGCGATTCTTTTTTTACCTGGAAATAAAAAAATTATCGAAACAAAGCTTTGATTTCCGCGCGAACATACTAAACAGTGTATCGTCGATCGCGCTTCGTTGAGTCAATCAACAATCAATTAGGTATCAATAATAGCCCTATCTTTTGTCTCTTGATCAATCTGGGATTAGTGTTGATAAGTATTTACAGTCAGAGTAGTAATAAACTAATTAACAGATAAAAGATTTAATTGTGTGTTTTCAAATACGAATCGGTTGCTTTGTTGATGGTTTCGATATATTCAAAATGGCGGACACTGTAAACAATACTCACTCGATTTGTTCGGGATTATTGGATTATGACTGCTGTTTGATCCATTTCATACCGAAATTGACGATATCGTTAATAAATGAAGCCAGGTATGTTGTTACAGTTTATAAATGCGTATATAAACTTGGGACTGTCGAAAGCCATGTATTATCAAATCATATGCCATGGGTCGTAAGCGAAAAATTGAACAGCCTTCTTCAACGTCTGACAGAAGAATGTCAGATTTTTTTAATATTCCACCACCAAAATGCACGAAGACTACAGATGATACTGACATGATGATATTACAGCCCTAGATATTGAACTGATACCCCAAAAGACCACCGCAGAGAAAAATTTCGAAAAACGTAAAATAATAAGTGCATTTGGAAAAGGTAGATCTTTCACTTTCAGGGATGAATCGAAATTTTCAAATTCTTGGTTAAGGTATGATGCAGCTAACAAAACAATGTTTTATTCAACATGTGAATCAGTCTTCAAAAAATGGGAGAAGAATTTTTTAAATTTTAAGATATATATTGTATGTATTTATGTAATTAAAATTCCCGAAAAAAATTTTTAATAGTTATTTTATTTTGGCGGAAAAAATATCTGGCTGATAAATTAAAATGAAAAATTGGCGGAAAAAAAATGGAACCCAGAGTGAGCACTGATTAGGCCTAATGAGGTAAACAAACTATGCCAGAATAGATCCAAAATATTATTATTTGCGTGAATCCGTGAGCCTAAATTACACACGTCTACGTCACACAAAACTATAGTATAAAATAACCATGTCTGCTTGTCATGTTTGAAAAAATGTTTGTCACTCTTATTCTGTTGTGAGTGCGTTGTTCTATGAAATGTTTCCCCCATGGCAAAAAAATAGTCGGTCTTAAAAAAAGTACTCACCGCAGTCGGTCTCAGACTAAATGAATTATTGGGATATACAAACAATCACAACGGGCGAAATTGACAGACAAGCCTCAAGATTTTGTATCGTTTCTTATTCCCTCGTTAACGAAAATTTGGTTCCATTTGCCATGACAATGACTAAAATTTTCAAGCCCAGTCACCCAAATTTAAAAGCTCGGTTACATATCTGAATTGTTTTTGCGCCTGCGGCACTCGATTCCATTATAACACCATTCGTCTACTCCTTTGTAATCTTGTACTGTCCCAGAGACTATACAAATGTAATGTCAACTCTTGCAAAACGGGCGGAGTTGACAGGGACAGCTCTCGAGATTCTGTCCCATTGACTCACATTTCTGATCCTCTTGTCCTCAAGAATTTCTCCCAGCAATGACCTCAGATGCCAGGATATTGACTCAATTTTTAAAAATTTTCTCGGGTTGCTCAGTTTTCTAGGCACAATCATCATATATACATCAACTTTATCTCAACTTAAAAAAACTGCTTTCCGACGAGACAACGATCGACGCACAACTACATGTATGTAATTATACAATACTATCTATGTTCTACCCATCGTTTTGGGCGCACCATTGATCAAGTCGTGGGTGCCCAACCAATCTGATTCGGCATTATGGGCGGCTCTCCGGGATAAGGCACCCAACAGATCAAGCCGTTTTGGGCGCCCCATCAGTTGTGGTGTTATTCGTGGGGATCATTATTTGGCGCCTCACCATTTGGGGAGCGTCTCATATATAACGACATGATTGACGAGGCGCCCATAAATATTTCACCGAACATAATTGAATCGAAATTTAAATAATATTATTAACATTTGAATATACATGTAAATGGCTATATATACACATTCATATTACAATAAAGTGTGCTTTTAGACCCAGTTCGGTCTATTTTAAGGTTTCAATGAATAGCCATACGCTTGTTGAATTCAGCTCATCAATCGGACATCAATAAATCAATGATGCATTGGAAAAATTAAACAAAAAAGCATTTTTATTCCAGTTACTACAATCAGGTTATGTTTTGACTTAAACTGAATTCCCAATTTGTGAAATTCGCATGGCCACATAGGTTAAGTTATTATATCGTTCAAACAGGCAGATTTTGACGACATTTGATTTCAAGATTTTCCGCTTCACAAGGAGGATTTAGGATAACAGAATCTATTTTGTCCACCTCGTCCGACTTTACTTTATAGACCATAATCTGCCTCTTTGGATCGATATCCTGGTTTGTCGATAATTAGGGTGCCCCGAGATAAAAACAATGGATAGTCATTACACTATATCTATATCTACAACAACCCTAGATGATTCTTTATCATAAACTATCAAGAAAATGTACCTCTATGCTGTATTTCCATTTGATTTTGCGTTACAATAGACTGCTTTTTACGGCCCAGGGGTGGGGAGCAGTATATTTGTTTGGGTTTTCAATGTTTGACAAAGCTACGTTCGTTATCTTGTTTATCCAAATTCGGAATTTTTGTACCTTGACGAATAAACACCCACTACCGTTCGGGTCTATACGTTTATTTTATGATATGCGACCTGACAAAATCTGCTCCAAGATTCGATTAAATCTCATGATCGGCCATCCCCGTGTACATGTACAAAAAGTGTGCAGCCCAATTTGTTTTAAATATGTGAGCATTTATATTTCCGATATACCCATAGACATATAGGTCTATTTATATCGGCATTTATTACAGTTGCAAATCGTTGTCGTAGCTCATGAAAAAAAACTCGCTTACCACTCTAGTGGCGTGCTAACACCATTGTGGTGATTTAAAAGCTTTTGATCCGATTAAAGACCGGCCCTACGAGCGATCGTCCGACCGGCCCTTCGAGCGATCGTCCGACCGGCCCTTCGGGACAACTTTGAACTCAAAATTAGCAATGACAATTGCAGTATTTTGAAAATTGCTATTGTGGTATGAAATATGCATTTTAATTGATATTAAAAAAAAAATAACAAAAGATTGCCACCATACTTTTATTTGCACTAAAACAACAACCTTCCGAGTCAGCCATTCAAATGTCCCATTTTGAAACTTAAAATCAGGCATATTAATTATACACTTCAATTTTAAGTATGGCTCTGCTATTTTCTTTTATATCCCTCAAACAACCCCCCTGTACAGTGCAATGTCGTTTGTAAAAAAAATAAATAGTGAAAATTCTATAAGCAAAAACACTTTCAGAATTACGTCAAACGGTCATGACGTCACCGCTATCGGTCGTGGAATACTTGCGCAGGGATACACTCTCTTGAACTATTGAATATCCCGAGCGGTATTCAATGGTCATTGAGTTTTATCTATATGTATACGCGTACATTTATTTTATATATTATAACAACGGCTTATTGAATGTTTAATATAGTGGTTACTGTATCTTGCTTAATGAAATATGTTTACATAATGTAGCTTATACATATTCATGTTGTTTACTCGGTAATAAGATCGTTAAATCAAAAACTTTCAATACAAAAATATATTAAAAACTTGTTAGCTACGTGAACTTCTCAAATGGGTGGTCTATCAATATTAGTTTTTGTCTTAATTCCGTTATGCATCATGCATGGGATGGTTAAGGATTAACATCAGTTTTTGTCTTAATTATGTTATAAATTGATAAAAGCAATATGTCTATTATACGGGGTCCAGTAAGGGACGCAAAGAATAAAAATATAATAATAATAACTGGTGCGCGCCTGATAATACCGTCTGATAATAACTGTGGCGCGCCTGATAATAACTGGCGCACGTCGGATAATAACTGGCGTGCACCTGATAATAAGTGGCTTGCGTCGGATAATAACTGGCGCGCGCCGGATAATAACTGGCTCGTGTCGGATAATAATAAGCGCGTCGGATAATAACTAGCACTAATTAATACATTTCCCATATGAAATGGGGTTTATAGCCGTACTGCTCCGACTGGCCTAATGAAGACCGGCATACGCCAAATAGTGCCAATGTGTACAGCGGACCTCGGTATTTCGTCCCATCCCAACGACTGTACGTTGACCGTAGGCTCACTATCTAGGAGGCCCCTTGTTCCATCCCTCCGTTAGCCAAAAAAGTTCATCGGGATTTTTAAGCGCGGTTCCTCCTGCACCATTGATTGACAAGGGGGAAAATCAGGATGAACGTTCTCGGCCAACGTAGGGATGGAACACGGGACCTTCTAGATAACGAGCCAACGTCTTATTAACTAAACCATGTCGCCCCCTTTCCAATAAGAAGGGTTGGGTAGCCAAATAAGGTCTGACATTGAATCAGGTGACGTGGTTTTGATTCTGCCTTGAACGTGGCAAAAGGAGGGTCAATCGTTTTCTTTCGTGTGTTCTGGTTTCACCCCACTGCTAATCACCCGTACGTAGAGCATTTTATAATGCATGAAATGATTAATTGATAAAAATGAATAAAATCTTGTCTGATATAAATCTATAATTTTTTTTATGATTAACATTTAACGTTGTCATGGTTTACATTCAATAATCTGAAAGGGAATTAGTACACAATGAACAAGTGGGAGAGAGACAGAGAGAAATTGGGTTTAACGTCCACTTGACACAAACTAGGTCATTTCGGGACTAACATATATTGTTTAATTTTATTTCAATAATTCGCTTGCGCGTAGGGGTCTTTAGCAGTGGCAGCAAACCGGGGGACCAAGAGAAAACCCACGAGGTTGAATGAACAAAATAACCCATAGAAAAACAAAAAATTATAACGATCGCGTGCATGGTCTTCCGTAAGCTAATCTACATAAGTAAGCCGATTTTTGTATCTGGTAAAGTGAACAACACATTCTTTTGGTTAATGCAAAATGTATATTTTAAACAATGCGCAGTGTATTAGGTATCTTTCTATAGTGCATAATATTTCTGGTCGCATGGGTAGGGCTTGTGGAATAGGTAAGTAACTTATAAGAACATAGTTTGGCATGATTTTATCAAGAAAAGCACCTAAATGTATTCTTATGACTGATAAATCATCTTTATATATAGAAATTTTTGGTTTTTTGTTCCTGCCACGACCAGGGAGCCAGGGTGACTCAGTAAGTAAGACATTGGCTCGCTAACTTCGAGGTCCCGTGTCCGATCCCTGCGTTGACCAAGAAAGTTCATCCGGATTTTTTGTTGTTCCAAGCCTTTGTCAGTGATGCAGGACCGAGGGCCTGGCAATTGCAAGGGAAAACCTACAATTGGGCCGATTGAACGTGCACTTAAAGGATCCGTTGGCAGTTATGAGAGTAAGTCGTATCGCAAGTGTCTTGGCACAGTATCTCTCTTAGCACACTGAATGGCGTATGCGTGCGTCTTCATTAGCCCAGTCGGAACTGAATAGTAGTTCAGATGCGTCGTGCACGTAAAGGATCCCTTGGTAGTTGGGTTCTATATAAGACTAGACCGTAGCATTGCTGTCCGGGCACTGTATGGCGTATGTACGTCTTCATTTTCCCAGTTGGATCAGAATAGTAGGACGTTAAACACCAGTTCATTTCTGTTACGACCTTACCATGGGGTAAACTAAGTTGACTTAGTTAGTTGCTGAGACCACCCCTCATGGTTATTATATTTAAAATACGAATATTGTTAATATCGTTATAAAATAAAGCTTTTCTTTCACTAGGCAGAATGTTTTCACTCTAGTAGATTCGACGGAGATTCACCGTGCAATAATTACTAGACAGTTTCCATGTTATTGAACACTTTTGCTTGTTTACGACAGTTTTAGTAGAAATCATATAGAGAAGCGGGTTGGCTTATCCGTGCAATAACAACGAACATTGACATTAGTATTAGCATGTGTAGCCCCGCCACCATTTCACCTCCGAAAATAGAACTGGTCTTAACGTGCGAGAGTACCTAAAATCGCTCGGTCTATTAAAGAGACAATTCTTACATTTGCTCACTACTACTTACATTTCCTTCATTAAAGCTTCATTAAAGGAGATAAACGTCTAGCATAATCTTATCCATAATATTTAGAATTAAAACACGAAATAGAATTCAATATTAACACATTTCAATCCAAATCGATGTTCTTATATTACCGTAAAAAATATGGGATCCTAATAGCCAATATACAAAAGACAATGAACATTTTATAATCAGTACACGAGTCGTGTAGTATATGGTGGTCATGAAACAAAAAATATATCCTAAAAAACAATGCGGAAGTAATAAGTAATGGCAGATACACACACGACAAAATGATAATAAAAAGGCGCGTAGAATGGACCCTAACCCTAAATCGACCATGTTTAATTTGTTGGACTGTTCACGTATTTCACCGAACATAATTGAATCGAATTTTAAATAATATTATTAACAATTGAATATACATGTAAATGGCTATATACATTCATATTATAATATGTGCTTTTAGACCCAGTTCGATCTACATGTATTTAAAGGTCTCAATGAATAGTCGCACGCTTGTTAAATTCAGCTCATCGGACACCAATTATTAGGAGATAAACACTTCCTGTTTCACATTTAGAGGGGTGTTATTGTCCAATAGACATGTCCTGAGATCATTAGAACCCAAGACACGTTTATCGACATTGTAGACAAATCAGAACGCTAGGTTTACCTTTAAGCATGTTACAATATTCAACGATGCATGCAATTACGACTTCTTTGGAAAAATTAAACAAAAAAGCAGTTTTATTCCAGTTACTACAATCAGGTTATATTTTGACATAAACTGAGTTCACAATTGGTGAAATTCGCATGACCACATGGATTAAGTTATTATATCGCTCAAACGGGCTGATTTTGATGTCTGGAATTAAACATGCTTGTTATTTGATTTCAAGATTTTCCGCTTCACAAGGGTGATTTAGGATAAGAGAAACAATTTTGTCCACCTCATCTGACTTTATTTTATAGACCATACATGCCTCTCTGGATCGATATCCAGGACTGTCTATAATATTCTATTCAACAATACCTGCCTGATACAAGGCTGTTGCCGAAAGATTAGTGTAGTTCCCCTCTCTCTCATAAGTTGCCCTAATTCGTTGACATCCAGGGTTCAATATTTTTCTATAAATGTGTCCGGTTCAAATGGCCTCCACGTAGGTTTTAAAAACTGTATCACCTGAAAAAAACCGGGTAAAGGTCAGTCAATATTGTTACAAAGCAAAATATTTTGAGTTTGTATCGTTTTAAGTGCGACATGCAAGTAAGATTTAAATTTGTCTGATTCATAACAAATTCCAAAATTTTAATTCATAAAGAATTATTGACATTTAAGAGTGATGTTGGAGCTTGAAAGGATCACATCTTTAACGACTAGTACATAGACATAATTAACGACTAGACTATGATTGTGTCTAACGAACATTTGATGTCATTTATTTAGATTTACACCAGCGAGTCGTAGTTCTCGCTTTCAGTGGAACCAGCCTTTTCTATGTATCTCTGAAATGCTATGGTCGTAAAACGCACACTAGAAAAGTACAAACGAGAAATACAAACAAGTACATAAACATATTTAAATATTTAAAACTAAATATAAATTTTAGCTCAAAATTTTAATTTCTTGGATTTTGATTGGTCGAAAAGTGGCTTCGAAAGAGTATAAATTTCCTGTGGCGATATTAAGAAAATTTCAATTCAATGCTGGTGTCAAAATATTTGCTATGATGACCATGCCGACTAATCAGACTGGTCAAATTACAATACTGTATTTCAAAACCTCATACTGGCTCATTCTAAAAATACGAATGCTCTGACTGGGGAGAAAAAGATTCACTTTTGGCTTAGTAAAAGTTATACCGTCGAAATGACAAGTCTTTATATCACCAGTACTCTATACAGTGTTGTACTAGAAATAGGGCCCAACACTTTTAGGGTCTCTGTGTTTCCCTAAGCTCTCACTTGGTTCAATAAATCCTCTCAATAATCACCTATGTAATGAAACTAATGCAATAAATGCAATCTATAATGTACATACATATGCTACTGTTATTTATTTTGATATTTTGTGTTTGATGGGTGGATGGATGCCTGTGTGATATCTTGGCCTAGGACCCCACAAAACCTTAATATGGCCCGGACTGGAAGGTTTTATAAAGATCACCTGATTATCAGTGACGTAATCGATGCTAAAATAATCACTTCTTATCCAGCTACCAAAGAGACAACACGTTGATAATACAAGTGTTTGGTGGTTCTTCATAGTAAGTTACGAAATATTACATTTGGTTCGAAAACGTTAACAAATAACCGGTATAAATGCTTCTTACACTTTATTTAATTTTCTCTGGTATAATAAAAGCGTTATGAAATATAAGATATACAAAGGCTCTCACAAACTATAGATAAAAAACGAATTTACATGGGAGACAACTCTTTAAAGCATATCACGCTAGTTTTATAGTATGAAATGGAGTTACCTCCCCCAGACCAGGTCTGTGTTACCAGCATATTGCTTAATCATATTTATTTCTAAACCTGATAGGCCTTAATAAGAAATATATCCATTACGTAGTACTCAGAATGTTACATGTATCATTATATTGTACTCCTTTAATGATATCATAAGCGTACATTTATGTTTTATATAATATATACAGGCGCGGGTCCAGGATTTTTTGCAGGGGGGGGGGGGGTCTAGGTTTGATCATTTCTTAACTAATTGCGCTTAACCAATTAACGGGAAAAATTTGGTAAATTATATTCAATTTGGTGCATTCTGACGTATTTCCGGAAGGTAAATCCCAAAATTACAGGTCTAAAAATCGCATAGATTTAAGTTTCAAATTTTCAAGTCTGAGCGGGGGGGGGGGGGGGCCGGGCCCCGGGACCCCCCCCCCCCCCCTGGATCCGCGCCTGATATAATCACGGTTAATTGAAAATTTAACATAGTGGTTACAGCTGTATCTTGCTTAGTAAAAAATATTTACATAATACAGCTTATACATATTCATGTTGTTTACTCGGTAATAAGATCGTTAAATCGATAACTTTCAATCGATATCATTCTGGGATGGGGAATGCCAGCAAAAGGTGGAGCGGACATATCACATAGGATAACAATGAACGCCAATGCACCATTTTATTTCTTTCATGATAACGTTGGCAAGAATCTACGGTGAGAACAGAGATGACAAGAACCAACGGTGATAACGTTGATAACAATGGTGATTGACTGAACACTCTAAGATAGCTTTCATAAGCTCAGTACATACAAATTACTACCTAACTGTCTTATGCAACCTTAATCATAAAATGTACATCTTTCGAAATATTAATAGTTTGCATCTTACAGGTGGTCTAGAATTTTTCTTCTGATTCCATATAAATTAATAAAACCTGTCTATCGCTTTTGACGAAAGAACCATAATGGTCGCTACTATACGCAAATAGTGTAAAAGTATGAAATAGCCTACCAAGGTTGAGGGCACTCTAAAGGTCAAATTTTTTTCCGTCTTTGATGGAACTTACAATATATGTTCATATCCAAGCGATTTCGTTTCCTTTCGATAATTCTTACTCCCTGGATGATGACCCTGTACAAAATCACCATTCTCAACCCTGTCCCATTAAGTGGACCACTGCCCACTATTGGTAGAATATTATATTTTAAATGATGAATTTCTAAACATCCATGCAATCATGTATAATCATATGCCCATACTTAAGTGTGACATTTTAGGTCGTCACCCTGTCCGTCCAGCAACAATTGTCTAGTGAAAGCGATAGAGTCTTAGTCCGGTGGCTGAAGAGGGTGCGGGGGGAATCGCCACCCGAGCTGTGGGTTTATGAGACTCAAGTTTTTCTAGACCAGTTTTTTGTGTAGATTATGGATCTGGGTGGTGATCAGGCGTTTGAGGGGGCTGTTTCGAGATATGGGGAGTCAAATGTCTACAATGAGCGCATGTGTGTGGTGGAGTGGGGCGGAATGACATGTTGACATATTCTATTAACAAAACATAAATTTACATGACTGTCCATCTTTAAATAAGTGTTTATGATGCTCTTGACAACTGTTTTGGTTTATGGGGAGGTGGGATTGGGGGAACAGGTGTAGCTGTGCATATGTGGAAGTGGGGGGGGGGTCATTATGTTGACATAAATGATGATCATGTTATAATTATATTAATAAAACATAAAATACTAGGACTGCCCATCACTAAATAATTGTTTATGACGCCCCTGGACAACGGTTTGATTTATGGGGTGGGGATAGCAGGTGTGCGTGTGTCGAGGGGTGGGGTGGGGATAAAATTGGCGGCAAATGAGTTCACGTTGATTTGAAAGATGATTGTCTAAGAGCTGGATGAAACATCTCTAAATATGTGAATACGGTTCCCATTTTGTTGGGGTGGACGCTGGGGTGGGTCCGTGTGAGTGTGTTGGTGTCGGGGGGGGGGGGGCTGACATCATTTATTTTTGTGGACAGAAGTCATTTCGTTCTTAATTGAGCTTAAAGTAGTATTTCGTTAGCGTTTTCGTTCAAAATATTAAGTTATAATGGTCCTTTTCAAGAGATCTGGGAATGTATCTCAAAAACACAGTAACTCAGAGATGTACTTAGTTATTAGTTTATTCATATCAAAAGTTCATATGATTGAGACAAATATTTTCTTGGTTGCTGCCCAACAGCTCGCATATCCTATGGATATGCTTCCGAAACCAATTCACATTGTAAATCTTCATTCAAGCCCTGCAGTGTATACGGCAAGGTGGTAATAAAGAAAGGTCTGTTATTTTTTCATGCAGAAAATCTTTTTTCTAGCGTTATCTACTGATGTAAGTCGCCTTTTGCGATATTTTCTACCTTTGTCCGTCTCTAAGCGATAACATACTTATGGAAGAACAATTACTGTATTTTGCCCGTCTCATTATGGAAGACCAAACAGCTCTTTATTCAGTGTTCTTAGTTCTTAGTTCTAAATTCATAGTCCTTCATTCTTACTACTTCATTTGTTGTCGTATTTCGACATTTGTAGACTAAAATTAACATTTGTATCTTAAAATCAATATTTGTTTCACAAATCAGACATTTGTCATATCAGATTTGTAAAATGTATTTTAATATAAGATATTTATTTTTTGAAGAAAATGAAAAAAATAGTCTATATTTACATTTCATCAGAAAAATACAACAAAACAAATATCGAACAGCGAATTTCAAAATACAAATCCCCAAATCTTGCAAAACATTTCTCTGAAACAATCCTCCAAAAACATATCTTCAAAAACATTTCTCCAAATACATATCTCGAAATTCATTAAATCGGAACATTAGAAATCAACCTGGCATACAATAAGTCACCATACAATAATGGGAATGTACAATAAGAATAATCGTTCGGAGACCGCGACGCTAGTGAAACGATCCCTTGGCAGTTGGAATTCGATATAAGAGTTGGCCGTAGCACACTGTATGGCGTATGTCCGTCTTCATTAGCCCAGTTTAGGAGCAGAACAGTAGGATGTTAAACCCCATTTCATTTTATTTCTCTAGTGAAACCACGTGCGTAGAACAGCTAATCGGACAGGGCCTTCGATAACGAAAATAAATTGAAAGTAGTCTATTTTCAGAAATTAGGCTTTGCCTGATAGCGACATATTTCTTTGTTCAAAGAGAGGGAGAAATGGAGTTTAACAACCACTCGACACAACTAGGTCATTTCGGGACTAACACATGGTTCAATTTTATGTCAATAATTAGCTTGCACGTAGGGGTCTTTAGTAGTGGGAGGAAACCGGAGGCCCCAGAGAAAACAGACGAGATTGGACAGGTATCCCTACTCCTCGACACGTACGTCGAAATCACGCCAGTTGACTCAATGACAGACCTTATGGTACAGCGCGTACGTGCTATTCATTAGACCATCCAACCCCCCCTTCTTTTTTCATAGGAAAGAATGTTTTACCTCTTCTAAATCATGTTTTCATGAATGTGCCTGGGAATAAGTTCATACAGAGTTTCCGGCGTTATTTCCCCTTGCCACTGATGCAGGACCGGGGGCCAAACAAGAACAGCTGTGTGGTCGTTCGGATGGTACGAGAAACCGAGGCAACGTGTTTACACATTGACGTGTACGTAAAATATCCCTTGACAGTTGGAACTCCATATAAGTAAGAGTAGGCCGTAGTGTCGCTGCCCGGGCAAAATTTCCCTCATAGCACACTGTATAACCCGTCTTCATCGGCCCAGTTCGGATCAGAAAAGTAGGACGTTAAACTCCGTTTCCCTTCATTTCATTTATTCAGTGAGGGGAGGTGGCGGGGATTTAAATCTTAAAAAACGATCTCAATAAGAAATTCTCGATATTTGTTCATATACAAATGCAAACTGATCCCGCAGTGAATATTCGCTTGGCCGCTACAATCACTGATAAGCATGACATTGACGAGGCTTAATGAGTACGGCATATTAACTTTTTTACTCCGACAAATTAAATTCTCAAACATTTTTTTGAGGTAAAAGAAAAAAAAATAAAGACGTTTGAAGTATTTGTAGTTAAAAAATATTTCCTATTTAGTGTAAATGGGTTTTAAAATGAGTAAAATGCATCATTTTGCCCGAAGCAGTTAGGTGTTAAGTAAACATTGCACGAGCCGTTGAGCCAATGACTACGAGGCGTGCAAGTCAACGCACGTGTTTTAGACAGCCATCCGTTACAGGGATATTTCGTTAGTAATTCTCTGTGAAACAGGTTGATACAAATGTACTACTGATAAGTATGTTTTTTTGTTCGCTACAGAATGTAAATTTATATTTACATAACTTGCAAAAAGAAAAAAAAAATGACTGGTACTAAAAAATGCAATCTGATTAAAACACAGATCCACTTTCGTTTCGTTTTTTATAGTTCAAAATTTTGTTTTTACTTGTCTTCACTACTCTTGGATCTGGAGGACTTGTTATTTAACTGGTGTTCTGGCTGAAATGAGGGGTCAGCCAATCAAATGGTCTGTCGAATCGACCGTTTGACCTTTTTATGCGTGGAACTGTGGGTAGATATTACCAGCCAACGACGTCTATACTATAAACACCAGCGGATAGAAATCATAACAAAACAAAAGTGGATTTTGAAAAGCGTGGCGGTCGCTAATTGGTTAATCGAATGACTGACGTTATCGGGTCAAATGTCCCGTGCTTGATACCTGACGTCATAGAACGTGAGCTTCCACTATAACTAGTTAGATCTACATGAGTGTAGGCCATCGAAAGTATAAAAAACGAAACGAAATAAAGATCTATATTTTAATTAGATTGTAAAAAATGAGGGTGGAGAGGGTATTTAACGTCAAAATACCGACCATAACACGAAATACAAGATATCGGGTTGCACACCATTAAGAAGGTCCAAATACATATTAAAAATTGTAAAATATTTTCTGACATGTACATATTTTCTGGCATATACATGATTTTGAAGAGATAAAGCCCTCTTTCATTGATCAAACGACATATGTCTACTTTCAATTTATTTTATTTAATGCTAGATCATATTCACCAATATATTTATATATAGAAACATGACATGCACGTGATTCCATTAAAGTCACGGTCATTGTACGATTTTACTTGTTGTATGCTTGCTCGATTGATTCTTATTTATTGTATGGTGACTTATTGTCTGCTAGGTTGATTTCTAATGTTCCGGTTCGATGAATTTCGAGAAGTGTGTTTGGAGAAATATATTTGGAGAAATGTTTTTGAATGTTTTGCCAGATTTGTATTTTGAAATTTGTTGTTCGATATTTGTTTTTCGTTGTATTTTTCTGATGAAATGTAAATATAGATTAATTTTTATACGCCCACATTTTCATGTGGACGTATTATGTCGTCGCCCCTGTCCGTCCGGACGTCCGTCCGTCCACAATTTGTTTGTGGACTCTCTACAGGTCCCAAATCTTATTCGATTTTGACGAAACTTGAAATATAGGTTTATCCCCAGAGGATCTGGGCTGCTTTCGATATTGGCATGTATCGGATCAAAACTTCATGGATTATGGCCCCTGATTGTACGAAAAATCACTTTTTTAGCTTGTGGACCCTATAGAGGTCACAATTTTGAACCGATTTCGATAAAACTTGACATGCATGTTTGTAACCCAAAGATCTTGGTTCCTTTCGATATTTGCGGCTATCGGAGTGTAATTTCCTGAATTATGGCCCCTGATCGATTGTCCGAAAAATCACCCTTTTTAGCTTGTGGTCCCTCTGGAGGTCACAATTATTATTCGATTTACAAAACCGTTTGATTATATCACCGTTACACCCTAAGGCAGGTTGAGTTCGAATTTCGGGAAAATCGGACGAAAATTGCCATACAAAATTGCCGCCGTTTGTACGCGAATACTGTTAAAAAATGGTATATCAAGGTTGTGGACCCTGTGGAGGTCAAAATTTTGATTCGATTTTGATGAAACTTGAAATTCATGGTTATAACCCAAAGATCTTGCTTCCTTTCGATATTTGCGCATATCGGATCGTAACTTCCTGAATTATGGCCCCTGATTATACGCAAAATCGCCTTTTTTTTTTAGCTTGGAGGTCACAATTATTATTCGATTTAAAAAACCGTTTGATTACATCACCGTTTCACCCTAAGGAAGGTTGAGTTCGAATTTCGGGAAAATCGGACGAAAATTGCCATACAAAATGGCCGCCGTTTGTACGCGAATACTGTTAAAAAATGGTATATCAAGGTTGTGGTCCCTGTGGAGGTCACAATTTTGATTCGATTTTGATGAAACTTGAAATTCATGGTTATAACCCAAAGATCTTGCTTCCTTTCGACATTTGCGCATATCGGATCGTAACTTCCTGAATTATGGCCCCTGGTTATACGCAAAATCGCCTTTTTTTTTAGCTTGGAGGTCACAATTATTATCCGATTTAAAAAAACGTTTGATTATATTACCGTTACACCGTAAGGAAGGTTGAGTTCGAATTTCGGGAAAATCAGACCAAAATTGCCATACAAAATGGCCGCCGTTTGTACGCGAATACTGTTAAAAAAATGGTATATCAAGGTTGTGGATCCTGTAAAGGTCACAATTTTAATTCGATTTTGATGAAACTTGAAATTCATGGTTATAACCCACAGATCTTGGTTCTTTTCGATATTTGCGCATATCGGAGCGTAACTTCCTGAATTATGGCCCCTGGTTATACGCAAAATCCCCCTTTCTTTAGCTTGTGGTCCCTCTGGAGGTCACAATTATTATCCAATTTAAAAAACGTTTGATTATATCACCGTTACACTGTAAGGAAGGTTGAGTTTGAATTTCGGGAAAATCGGACCAAAATTGACAGACAAAATGGCCGCCGTTTGTACGCGAATACTGTTAAAAAAATGATATATCATGGTTGTGGACCCTGTATAGGTCACAATTTTAATTCGATTTTGATGAGGAAGGTTGAGTTCTAATTTCGTGAAAATCGTACCAAAATTGCCGGACGAAATGGTCGCCGTTTGTACGCGAATAGTGTAAAAATATGGTATATCATGGTTGTGGACTCTCTACAGGTCACAATTCTTATCCGATTTTGATGAAAAGTCACATTTCTAGGTTGTGTACCATCACACCATAATCATTGTCGGTTTCGAATTTCATTAATATCAGACTGGAACTGACCAACTAAATGGCTGCTCCCAATACAGTATGAAATACAGGACTTAAAGATGTAGGAAAAATCAATTTCGGTATTGCTTGTTCTCTGTCCATCTCTCGAAAATGTGGGCGTATCCTGCCTGGCAGTGCCAGCCTATCTTTTGATTTTTAAAAAAAAAAAAAAAAATCTTATTATATTAAAATACATTTTACAAATCTGATATGACGTATGTCTGATTTGTGAAACAAATATTGATTTTAAGATACAAATGTTAATTTTAGTGTACAAATGTCGAAATACGAATTAAGGACTATGAATTTAGAACTAAGAACTAAGAACACTGAATAAAGAGCTGCTTGGTCTTCCATACTCATTATCGATCAAAATTTGAATATTTGGATCACTGTTTGAGAAGAGAATGATTGGGACATTGATTTAAGGGCTTGGGTAATTTCCCCATCTGTAATATTTCTGTCACAAAAATCTATCCGACTCTGACAGGGTTCTATTAATATTTTTGCATACATTATTAATGTCATCTATATTTTCATTTACATCTTTTGAATATAATGACTTATAAAAAGCTGCGCATTCGTGAATAATTGCGCAATTATCTGTTAGTATACTATTCAAAAAAAGTAGGGGATATTTGATTTTTAAGTGTTATTAAAGTCACCTAATGAAACTGACGAAGAAACAAATGACAAAATGAAATGAAGTTCACATTCATCGATTTATTACAAATGATCGTTAGACTAAGTAAGGCACAGACTGACCATTATAAGGGTAAAATGATACCCGGGGTCAAACAGCAAAGTTACCACAGCATCACAACAAAGTCAGTAACGAGTAAATCCTCCTCTGTTTGCCAAACAAGCATTGATCCGACGTGGCATACTCCTAATGAGACGTCTAAGGTCATTTTGGTCCAGATTGTCCCATTCCTGTTGCAACGCAGCAGCAAGTTCTTGGACATTGGCAGGACGTTGTTGACGTTGACGTAACCTCTGTCCAAGCATGTCCCAGACATGCTCGATGGGGAGAGGTCGGGACTCAGTGCTCGCCAAGGTAATGTGGTGATGTTCTGTTGTTGGAGGTAACCTGTAACGATCCTGACCCTGTGACATCTTGCGTTGTCATCCTGGAAGATGAAACGGCGGCCATGACGTCGTGCGAACGGCACAACATGGACTGCCAAGATGTTGTCCCGGTAGTACTGGCCTGTAACACGCCCTGCAACAACATGTAAAGCCGTTCTTCCAGCAACAGTGATGCCTCCCCACACCATAACAGAACCACCCCCAAATCGATCATGTCTGATGACGTTAACGTCTTGGAAGCGCTCGTTTCGACGACGCCACACCCTCCTACGTCTGTCCAAAAAATCAACAGTGAACCTTGACTCATCTGAAAACATCACATTGCTCCAGCGTCGATTATCCCAGTGTTGACGACCCCTACACCAACGACGTCTTGCCTGAATGTGATGATCTCTCAAACAAGGGATCACGCGAGGATGTCGGGCGCGAAGGGGACCCCTATGCAGTCGATTCCGAATCGTCTGGCAACTCACTCTCACACCAGTGTCTGTTTGAAGACGAGCGCTGATCTGATTTGCTGTGATGACACGATTTCTCAAGGCCAAGTTACGGATAAATCGATCCTGGGTTTGAGTTGTCGCCCTTGGTCGACCTGAGCGTGGTCTGTCCTGTACAGATTGTGTATCACGAAATCTGGACCATAGCCTGCTTATGACAGACTGAGAAACATTCATCGTCCGCGCCACAACCGCCTGTGTTGTGCCGATCTGTAGCATGCCAAGGGCACGTAAACTTTCATTTTGGGTAAGCCGACGCATATCAAAATTTGTTTTCTGGTCACTAAAACAATTAAACTGATGTTTCCACCCTGGAATTCAATGCCACAATGACTGTAACATTCAAAGTCAGAGTCGTGCAAATCTTGGGTTGGACCCCAATGATGATCCTAAGCATCACCTGCATTCCATGCGGTAGCTATTGTTGCGTTTGAGCGTCACATGTAACTGAAAATGTTTCTTCTTAGGTTCTATAGCGACTTTTTTCGTAGTCATTTGCATATTTTAGTATTATGCCCCCAAAATCAAATATCCCCTACTTTTTTTGAATAGTAAGTATTTCTCTTCTACTATCTATTAGTTCTTTAATGTAATTTTTATTTTGTCGTTGCTGTTCTAGATTCATAGAATAATGTGTATTCCTATCGCTTTCGGTCGAACATTTGACCTTTGATCTTAAAATAGCAGCCCCACACTGTTGATTTTCAAATCTTTCAAGGTCGATTTCTAACAGTATAACAGTATAATCTGTCTTAACACCACGTGCTATTAAACTGTATTCATTTTGCAGTTTATTTTGAATATTCCAAAAAAGTTTTTTCTCCTTATGAATTTTAGCCTTCGAAAATCTTTGTGCGGCTGCTTTACATTTGTAGTTAAGACAGTCCCGCCGTACCAGTGGTTCAGATGTGTAAATAGGGTTCTTTAACTCCGTATGTATAATATTTCTGATTTCTGTACAAAATATTTTATCTTATAAGAGTAAATTATCATTAAATATGTAGATACCCTTCCCACGGTCGCATTCGGACAAATCTATCATTAAATTAATTTGGCAGTGATCTGATAACTGACTGTGAATAATTGATACATTTATAACATTGCATATCAAAGGTCGTTTTATATGAAAATAATCTATTCTGCTTATTTTGTAATTGTTTTCTATAGTTTGACATCTTGTAAATTGAATTTTATCAGGGTATTTGTGTCGATATATATCGCACACGTTATTGCGCTCGATATATTGTCTTACAGCTATACTGCTTGCTTTATTTGTAGTCATTCCTTTACTACGGTCCATAAATGGGTGTAAGACCTCATTTAAATCACCACATATGATGCAATTTTCAGTTGTAAATAACTCTAATGTCTTTAAAAACTTAATTCTTTCTAGATAATCATTTAGTGCATAAACAGAAATTACAGTTATCATTTTATCATCTATTTCTAGGTCTACTTTAACAACGCGGCTCTCGTCGTCTGCTGGCGATTTAATTATACAGTTTTTTAAATCATTTTTTATAAGTACAGCTACCCCCTTCCTTCTATTGTTTATCGAAAAACTACAATATATAATCCCACCCCACAAGTGCACAATAGACGTGAGAAAGTCTCTATCCCAGAAAGTTTCCTGAAGACAAATAATGTTTGAATTTGATTCCTGTAGTAAAGAAAATATTTTATTTATTTTTTTAAAGTCTCTTAAACCGTTTACGTTCCATGTTGTTACTAGCAGGGTCATTATAATGAAAAGTATAAGAGGTAAAGGATAAACAGTAACTAAATTAAGTTGTATTCACTGCGGATATAATCGAGTAGTCGTGATCACATCAAGATCAGTCATTTTCGTGTTGTTGTTATCATATCTAGTGGATTCGATCGGAGTTAAAACATCACACACATCCATTGTATCGTCATTATTATTTATACCATTCTCTTGTTTGTCATATTTTGTTCGCTTCGGCACCGGTTTTGGAGGAGACTCATCTTCACTCGCGTTATGAGTCTGTTCATCACTTGCTAAATGGTCGTTATCACGCACATTTGTTTCATCACATTTTCCCGAGTTCTTTGCCCGCTCTATTTCTATAGATTGAGTAAAGTTGACATTTGAGTCGATATCCTTGGGCTTTGTGTTTTTACTCGACATAATTATGTTGATCATAATCAAACTCTTCTTCTTCCATATAGCACTGACACTTATTTGGAACATTATTACACGTATCACAAAATGATTCAGGACACCCATACGCCATGTGACCACAATGTCCGCACTTATTACATCTAATTTTGGGACACCTGGAAATTAAGTGGTGTGGGGAAAAACATTTAAAACAGACCTTACTCTGGTTATTGTGAAGAACATTAAAGCTTCTAATTCCCTCGTCTGTGTCGAAATTCATCGCCCACGTTAAGGATGTAATGGGGGCGGAAACTTGTTATAATTATATTGATAAAACATAAATTACTAGGACTGCCCATCTCTAAATAAGTGTTTATGACGCCCCTGGACAACGATTTGATTTATGGGGTGGGGATAGCAAGTGTGCGTGTGTCGAGGGGTGGGGTGGGGATAAAATTAGCGGGAAATGAGTTCACGTTGATTAAAATGATGATTGTCTAAGAGCTGGATGAAACATCTCTAAATATGTGTATAAGGTTCCCCTGAGTGTGACCGTGTGTGTCGGGCGGGGGGGGGGGGGGTGACTGACAACGTGTATTTTTGTGGACATAAGTCATTTCGTTCTAAATTGAGCTTAAAGTAGTATTCCGTTAGCGTTTTCGTTCAAAATATTACATTATAATGATCCTTTTCAAGAGATCTGGGAATGTATCTCAAAAACACAGTAACTCAGAGATGTGCTTAGTTATTAGTGTATTCAAATCAAATGCTCATATGATTGAGATAAATATTTTCTTGGTTGCTGGCCAACAGCTCGCATATCCTATGAATATTATTCCGAAACCAATTCACATTGTAAATCTTCATTCAAGGTGGTATTAAAGAAAGGTCGGTTATTTTTTCATGCAGAAAGTCTTTTTTCTAGCGTTATCTACTGATGTAAGTCCCCTTTTTCGATATTTTCTACCTTTGTCCGTGTCTATAACACATACTTATGGAAGAACAATTACTGTATTTTTCCCGTCTCATTACCGATCAAAATTTGAATATTTGGATCATCGTTTGAGAAGAGAATGATTGGGATGTCTATTTCGCCAGAGCAAGAATGCAAAATACAATAATTTTTAGCACCTCCATTAATTTGAAATGCGAAGAGGAGTAGATAAGATATTTTGGTGTCCTAGTGGTCGGTTCTAGGATATTCTCGACACTTTCAATACTAATCTTCATATGTTTTGATCCAATCAAGATTAGTATTGAAAGTGTCGAGAATATCTCGGCCTAGGCTACATGCTTCCAGTGGTTATGACTATCTGTCTTTCTTCTTCTAGATAACAATTTATAACTTTCTAACAATTTATGAGGAGCTGGGATGACGTAATTGCTGGTTTAGAAAAAATTGTTTGTACCTTGTACGTCGAAAACCGACTTATGTAGATGACACAAGGAGAATTGTGATGAAAAAAAGCAAAACTTTCTATATTATTACCATCTTGCCTGAGTAGTCTTTTGCGCACATTACACGCAATAATTATGTAGCAACAAAATGGAGACAGGCTGCAAAACCAATAATCGTACAAGACGACCCTGCAATATACAAGGCTGGAATGAAGATTTACAATGTGAATGGTTATCCGAAGCATATCCAAAGAACATATGCGAGCTATGGATCAGTCATCAAGAAGATAATATCTGAAAATTCCAGATCTCTCGAAAGTACCATTATAATTTAATACCGTATTTTAAATGACAATATTGGTACTAAACGAACAACTCAAGAAAACATTTTTTAGGTCAATTTGGAACCAAGAGGTTTTTGGCCCCCCCAAAATACATTTATCCAACCCCGTCCCCCAAACAATGATAATCTTATACCCATATTTAGAGATGTGCAGTGGAGTTAAAAAGTAATGTTTTACCAAACTCTTAAGAAAATCACCATTTAAATTAACGTGAACTCATTTCCCGCCAATTTTATCCCCACCTTCCCCTTCACAAACGCACGCCTGCTACCCCCACCCCATAAATCAAACAGTTGTCCAGGGGCATCATAATCACATAATCACTAGAGATGGACAGTCCTAGAAATTAATGTTCTATTAATATATTATGTCAACATGTCATTCCGCCCCACCCCCACCACACACATACGCTCATTGTAGACATATCTGACCCCCTATATCTCGAAAAAACCACCTTAAAGGCCTGATCATCACCCAGATTCTAGACCAAGTTACTAACTTGAATTTTCAAATTACTAACTTGAGTTTTCATGTTAGCTAACCTGAATTTTTAAGTTAGCAAACTGTAGGCAATTTAAATTGGTCAGGTGGAGTTAACAGTCCTTTTGATCTGTCATATACATCTACTAAATTCTCTGGAATTTTAAGTGAATTAACTTTACTATTATCATTCCCTTCACCCGTCTCTAAAGGTGTCATGACGTCATTTTCATTGAATTCCACTGCATTGCCTACAGTTTGATTAATCTCTAATACAATCGTTTCTTGTGATGGATTGATTAAACATATCCGAGGAAATTCCGTTTCGACGTGAGAATGAGCAGATCGTGCTATCAACAAATTAAGATGATTTATGGGTTCTATAACATATCGCGACAGACTAGAGTACATCGCACACGCGCTACACTTAACGGTGGTATAAGGGTACGTTTTACAACAGCAATATCAGCATGTTCGTTGATTTCGTCCTTTTCGCTATATACCAAATCAAAATCATCATTACCAATTTGTAATTTGTCCGTTAACATATCAATTCGGACTTTATTTTCACGCATAAAATCTAATCCAAGCAACATATCGTCTTTGATTGGAGCGACATACAAATGATCTGATTCCATTTGGAAAGACCCAAGATCTACTACAGCGGGGCCTACGATAAAACCTTGAAAATCCATTTCGCGGCTCGCAGTATACAACTTAACGTCCATAATTTTTGGCGGCTTTTTCTTAAGTATTTCATAGCGTTTATCGCTAAGAATAGTTCATTGACTACCAGTATCTATAGCAGATAATATATTTTCTCCTTGTACTTTTACTTTTAATTTATACATTGCATCAGTATTTTGGTGTGCGCATGCGCGAGTTAGCCGTTACCTTCAAACGGCACTGAGTTTAATTTTCGATAAATTATACATTTATCGATATTGAAATGAATAATTTTTACTCTATTATGTGTGCGTGATCGCCAGGAACTTTTTTATGTGAAATAGATGTATACTGTTTTGCTGTTAGTCGTAATTATAAACAAGAACTTTTTGAACAGCTGTTAACTGTCAAAATATTTAAAATGGCCGTCTCCGATGATCTGCGATATCTACTTTACTTGTCACCCGTAATTAACTCTAGAAATTTGCTGATATTAACGATTTATTATAACGTGGGGAACTTTCTGATATGAGGTATATTGAAGTTTTACTACTCTGCGTTATTATGACTAAGAGTATGTTTACATTTGATTGACAGATCTAGCCTATAGTATTATTTTATCTGTCACTTTTTCTTTAGCCTAACTGTTCAGAAATTCGCTGATATTTGCGATTTATTATAACGTGACTCATAAAAATTATGCACGGCTTATATAAACCTTGTTTGTTTCCATTTCAATATGCGATGATTTATTTTACTTACCGCACCGATTGAAGATTAGTTTAGCTAGGCCTAACAACAGATCGGCATTATCAATGGCCGCCAAGGAAAGATAACTAGAAACATTACATGGACTCAGACTACTAGATTTCAACATGAGTAGTTCTTCCTATATTAAAACTGTTGACTACGATTCCTTAAAAGACTCAGAAATATCTTTTAACACCTCGATATTTAACATAATCAAATCGGATGATGTAGAACTACGGTTATCAACAACTCTGGCTAACTCTATTTATACTATTTATGACTATACTGAATATTCCACATCCATTGTTGTTCAATTCCACTGTGTGGATTCATATACTAACTTACTGTCATCGTGTGCAAATTCTCATGTGCTGTATAAAAATAATGAAAACAGTGGGAAAGGAATTATTTATAAATCATCTCCGACGTCAACTCTTTCCAAGAATTTGAAAAAAGCAACAATTACCTTCTACAATAAATACAACAAGCTTCATATTCAAGGAAAGGACAGTTCTGCGTGGGTGGACACCAATATATTTCAAATTAAACCGAACCTTAAAAGTATTAATACTAACAATAGTGCTCTAAGTGATAGCCTACCTTCCGTGCTGTCTCTTGTAAATTTATGTCAACAACCCGTTACGAGCACGCCATTAAAGGGAAAGAGAAACGACAATTTGCTAGAAGTTACTCAGCCACTAATTCCGGGCCCTGTTACTGCTGTAAGTGTTATATCAAACAATATACCTGAACTGAACTATTCGAACGAACTTTCTGAAATTATCAACCGAATTACAGAGCTTTCTGATAAAGTCAATGCTCTAATATCGGCACAAAATAAACTTATTGGAAATTCATCTACATGTAGGCCTACATCAAATGCAGTAAAAACATTTAATGACAAATCAACAAGTACATCAAATATAGTAAAAATAGTTCATGACAAATCAACAACTACCTGCAGTTCAGCAATTCAAGATAAGTCTACCAACACGTCATCTTCTATCTATACCGCTGCTAAATGTGTATCTACTAGTGCTGATAATAATAACAATAGGCCTATTACTGATGTATGTATTTCTACTGGTGCAAAATCAACAATAAATTCGACCAACTCAACTACTAGTACCAGTTCAACGAGATTTCTAGAAAAACCTATACCTTTCAACTTTAGTAAAGCTAAAACACTGTTAATAGGAAGTTCAGTTACAGCTGGTATTAAAACACCTAACATTACAAAATTATTCGATCACGAATGCGTAGTTGACACCAATCGTGGGGCCTACTATACTAATATAAATGATAGACTTGTTCAACTTTTAAATTGTAAGCACTCACTTAAAAACATTATTATATGTGCTGGGGGGAATGATATTTCATTAAACAATCCCACTCAAAACACCACAGACTTTAATAAACTAATTTCAGTCACTAAAAACTCTTTTAAAGGAAATATTTATATTTGTTCGGCATTGCCAAGAAATATACATCGTCCATATATTAGAGAATGTAAAAAATTTAATACTTATATTCAGGAGTTCTGTCATAAAAATAACTGCACGTTTATTGATGTATTTACACACTTCTACCAAAGACGTCCAAAGGATGTAATGAAACGTGACGGAGTTCATCCTAATTATAATGGAAATGATCTATTAATGAATATTTTAAGTAATACTCTTGTTTCAGCTAATTCAACTGATGCGCATGAACATGTACCTGTTAAATCAACAAATTACTATGAATACTATGACTATATAAGATCTCGCCAATATGAGTACAGGTGTAATGTATATAACAATAGACCATTGCATAATCCTTATTACTTCCCCCAATATAAATCTTCCCCCCATCATAATTATTCTTAAGCTAAGCTTGTTTATTCATAATTGCCTGTACTGGAACTTGGTAGTAACCCAAATCAAACTTTCATTATTCAATGACTTTTCCATTTTCTAATTAGAAAGTTTTTCAGGTAATTGTGTGTCCTTATTTCCAGTCAGTTATTAATTTATTTATTTATGATTATTATGAATACTGTTTTAGTTAAGAAAGGTCTACATATTGCTCATCTAAATGTATGTCATGTTAAGAACAAAATTTCTGAACTAGGTGTTTTCCTTCAAAATTTTGATATATTTGGACTTTCTGAGTCACATTTAGATATATCTGTGACTAATGAAGATATTTCAATCCCAAACTTTCAACAGCCTTTCAGGAAAGATTCTTGTAATGTAAGTTCCTCTGGAACACTTCTGTATGTTAGAAATCATATCATATGTAATCGTAGGTTAGATTTAGAACATGATAATATTGAGGCTATATGGATAGAAATTACTCTTAAACACTCTAAACCATTGTTACTTTGTAATATTTATCGTAATCCCTCTTCTTTATCTTCCTGGAATACTGACTTCTCATTTATGATAGAAAAAGCATGGAATTCTCACTGTGAGATACTATTATTAGGAGATTTAAATATTGACTTATTACACAATCATAATAAATCTTGGACCGATCTTCTTGAAATATATGGTCTACATCAAATAATTAGGTCACCTACTAGAATTACTTCTTTCTCTAAATCACTAATTGATCATATATTTGTATCTGAAACTAAACATGTCAAAGAATCTATTGTTCCTTCATACTCAATATCAGACCATTTCCCTATTTGTTTTACTTGGCAAAAGAAAGGGGTAAAATTCCCCAAATCTTCACATACTAATATTACTTATCGCTCATTTAAACATTTTAATAATGAATTATTCCTCTATGACTTACAATGGGCTCCATATAATTCTGTATATGATCACTGTGATCCTAATACTGCACTGGACAACTGGTATAATATTACACTGCCCATTATTAATAAACATGCCCCTTTAAAAACCAAACGAGTCAAAAATGTTCATAAACCTGATTGGATAACCCCTGAAGTGTTTCATTATATTCATGAACGTGATTTTCATAAGAAAAAAGGCAATACTCTGCAATTTAAACATTTTCGTAATAAAGTTAAATCTCTTATTCGTAAACAAATTTGGAAAGCTATCAATACTGCTAATTCTGAGGGTAAATCTCATGATTGTTCTTCCATTCCTGTTGCCCCTGATGATTTTAATGCTCATTTTGTTAATGTTGCAAAGTCCATTATACGTAGTCCATCAAAACATTTAGATTGTTCTACCTCTAATGTGATATCTACATTTGTATCTAATCATCTTGAAAACAATACCTTGTGTCATCTTCCCTACATATCAAAATTTGATGTATTCCAATATCTTCATTCTCTTGATACTTCCAAATCAATAGGATTAGATCAAGTTGGTCCTCATTTTCTTAAACTTGGTGCTCCAATTCTTTGTGATTCATTGACATTTATTTATAATCGTTGTATAGATAAGAATATTTTTCCGTCCACCCTTAAACAGGCTAAAGTTCTTCCATTATATAAATCAGGTCAAAAATCCCAGCCCAATAATTATCGCCCCATATCTATACTTCAAACTATTTCTAAACCCTTGGAAAAGCATATTTGTAAACACATTAATAACTTTCTCCTGGATCACGATTTACTTTATTCTCATCAGTCTGGTTTTAGGTCCAAATTTTCTTGTCATACTGCCCTTACAAATATTGCAGAAAATGTTTATTCTGCCATTAATAAAGGTCAATACACTGGTTTAGTTTTCTTTGATTTCCGTAAAGCCTTTGATATGGTCAATCACTCCCTGTTGCTTGAGAAACTAAAATTATACCAAATTTCTACCAAATTATGCACATTATTAGAATCGTACTTATCTGAGCGTTATCAGCGCACTCAAATTGGTGAAACCAAGTCCTCTCTTGATCTCATTACTCATGGTGTTCCTCAAGGCTCCATTCTTGGACCACTACTATTTAACCTGTTTATTAATGACCTTCCTCTAAATTTGACAGCTCAATGTGATATTTTTGCTGATGATACCACAGTATATTCTTCTTCTACCAATTTTGATTCTCTTAACTCTACACTTCAGTCAGAAACTGATAAAATTATAAAATGGTGCAACTCCAATGACATGATAATCAATGAATCTAAAACTAAATGTATGATTATTGCTTCAAAACCTAAAATAAATTCCCTAACTACACATTTGTCCATTTCTATTAATTCTACCTTCATTGAACATGTTTCCAACTTTAAACTCTTAGGAGTATATTTTGACTCTAATCTTTCTTGGGACACTCATGTAAACCATTTATGTACTATTTTAAAACAGAAAAACTTTCAACTTAGGAAAATCAAATCATTACTTCCAACCGATGTATTAAAATTATTTTATAACGCTCACTTTCAATCACATCTTGACTACTGCTCTACCATTTGGGACTCCTGTCAAATTTCTTCTCTTCATAAACTTAAAATTATCCAAAAATTATCATTTAAAATTATATTCAACAAACCTATTATTAAAAATAATGCTTCTGATTCTTCATATTCCATTCTTTCAAAATCTTTAAAACTGCCTACCATTCAACAACGTCATTTAATGAATAAATATATATTTCTGTTCAAAATATTAAACTATAAAAGTCCAAATTACTTATGTTCTTTATTTCAATTTAAAAATACTCCTTACAACTCTATAAATCTTAAACTACAAATTCCACATCCAAATTGTACTAAATTTAAACATAGTCTTAGCTATAATGGACCAGTTTTATGGAATTCACTTCCAAATAATTTAAACTCATTACATGTTCTCTCAACCTTTAAAAAATCACTGCATAATTATATCCAAAATGTTATATAACCATTCTGTATATTTAAATTCAAACCATTATCGTTTTCTGCATTTGATGTTATTTGGAATGTAAAAAATACATTTTCATTTTTCAGTTTCCTTGCATGTATAATATATGTGTATGTTTGTTTTGTCTGTTGTCATTTAAGGGCAGAATTGTAAACAGGCTGCAAAGCCTAATTTTTCACCCTTTTGAAAATAAAGAATTTATTATTATTATTATTATTACGTGACGAATACCCGCAGGCGCGAATCCAGGAGTTTCGGGTATTATACCTATGACACCTTCATCAACGGTATCAGCTGGAACAATATTGACACCGACCTCCGGGGCAACAGTGTTTTTAGAAGTAGCACCGACGGCTTCGGTGGTATCACAAACCGCAACAAGAAGCTCACTCCTGAATTTATGTGTGCCGTCCAAAACGGCGTCGCTGTACGTCTCGTCAAAAAGCGGCAAAGGCGAATCATAATTAGGTGGGATCGGACGCTGGCCCGTTCGTTCAACCCTTACTAGTTTAAATCCGATTCAAAAGCCACGTGTTTTTCGGCGTACTATGCCTGGGAGGATATAAGTCTGGATATTCCCGCTTGTAACGACCGTGATTCCCACAATGAAAACATGCAATTTGGTCCCTAGAAGGAGGGCGAGATCTAGAAGGAGATCTTGAACGTAATTTCAAACGATCAATGGACTCTATTATTTTTTTCATAGTCAAAGATATTTCGTCAAAATGCTTTTTTATATCGTCAACACGTTTCTCTAATGCTTCAATCCTATCATTATCTTTTGATTCCTTGGACGTTATTGCTTTTGTATCTTTCGCAGAAGTAGCTATGGTTTGCACACGTGCTTCTTATTCACGACTTGAATTAGGTGAGGTATGCCCATAGATGGCAATGGTATTGTGTCTGAACCATTTAACTGACTGAATAGCCGACTCTATATTCGGAGGACGCATATTGCAAGACGACCTGCCTACTTATGTGGGCTTCCGTACAGTCTGAAAAAGCTTTATTTGCAACCGTCAAGACGCGGTTGGACCAATCACTTAAAGATTCATCACGATGCTGTCTCAAGTTCGTAAACAAAAGCATTGAAGTTTCGGGCAAGTCCTGATTTCCGAAACGTTGTTCCAGTTTCCCCAATAATTCAAATAAAGTAAAATGGGCATACCTATGAGATATCAAGAAATAATACTCGCTTGCTTTGCCCTCTAAACAAAAGCACAAATTATCACAACTTTCGTGGTCGGACAGAGAATTAATAGTAACGTACCGCATGAATTTATTTGCGAATGCTTGCCAATTAGATTGACCCTCATAACTCAAATGTTTTGGAATAACTGCCATATTCCTATGAGTTGTATTATCAGACCTTGGATGCCTACCCCCATTTGACCGGTTTGTATTTGAAGAACTATCCCACCGCTCTCCACATGACAATCTGACAAAAACACTTGCCGACAAGTCCATAACCTCTGGAATATTTAGCAATTCATCTTGTGTGACTTGGCCACATTCACGGCAATGAACTATAATCCTTTCAGCCGCTATAAGACTAACGCCTAAGTCCAACAAGTCCGACAAGGATGCGGTATTAATATTTACCGACATAATTTCAAACTAAATAGAAGTATCAAAACCCCTTTGATTATTTATAAATATATACACTATCAAATAATTAACACCAGTGGTATATGAACATGTATTATCGCCACGCGCTAATCTGCACGTGCAATGCACGCGTACCCGTGTGTTATTGCCAATACCACTTGTATATGTCACAACAATGTCAATAAACGATTAAACAATATACTGTAACTTCTCCTCCCTGTCAATAGAAAACAAAATTTTTTTTCAATCAACGTAAACTAAATATTTTTAAAACTCGCACTTCCAATAAAGTGACGCTCCGAAGTCCCACTTCGGTGTATGTCCGCTAAACTACAAACAACAATACGTTAATAACTCTGTAAATCTACAGTAAATTCCTTCCGAGAGTCCCTCACTCGTTCCACACGGCTATATATGAGGTATTAAACTGAATGGAAAATAGCCTAGAGACCATGGTCCGATAATGACGGAAGGGGCGGGGTTTATGCTTTTTAACCAATCGGATGTGAGAAGTAGTTATACGCTGGAACTCAAATCTCTAACTAAAAAGTAAAATGTTACACAGTGTACAGGGAATGTGGTAGCCTACAATTATAACTTATAAGTTAGGATAAGGGTTAGGATAAGGGCTGTGGCCTGCGCGGGAATCTCAAATAGTCCCGTCTGATGTCGGGAATCAGACCACCAATCTCAAATAGTCCCGTCTGCTGTCGGGAATCAGACCACCGGTCACAACAGTATAATCTCATCTTCGACGTGAATCGGAATATTCATAAAGGAAACAACGGTATATGGAGAATATAGCATTTCACATTTATAATTTTTTCCACTAACACTGATTCCTTCGCCCATATTAATCGTATTATCGACTGTATTTAAAGTTATTTCAATTATACTTGGCTGTCTTGGAACACACCCAATACAACTCCCGTCTCCATATTTATCTTCAACTTTGTGAGGGCCCAGGCCGCTACGGGAAAATCCCAATGACCACACAATTAAATATTCCGATCACATTCTCGTAACGTAAAGTTTTAAATCCAAAAAGGCGAGGGAAAAAAAAGAACACAAAGTCTTACGAACGAGGTCAGATCCGCTTGACTGCACTTCGGGAGCACATTTAAAACACACCCCTACGCTAGCGCGTATCAATCGACTCTCTCACGTCGGATAATAACTGACGTGCACCTGATAATAACTGGCTTGCGTCGGATAATAACTGGCTCGTGCCGGATAATAACAAGAGCGTCGGATAATAACTAGCACTAATTAATACATTTCCCATATGAAATGGAATGAAATGGGGTTTATAGCCCTACTGTTCTGCTCCGACTGGCCTAATGAAGACCGGCATACGTCAAATAGTGCCAATGTGTACAGCGGAACTCGGTATTTCATCCCATCCTAACGACTGTACGTTGACCGTAGGCTCGCTATCCAGGAGGAGGCCCCTTGTTCCATCCCTCCGTTAGCCAAAAAAGTTCATCGGGATATTTAAGTGTGGTTCTTCCTGCACCATTGATAGGGTGCCCCGACCTAAAAAAAATCTCGAAAACTATTTACAGTTATGGCACTATATCTATACAAACAACAACCCCAGATAATCCTTTATTATAAACTGCCAAGAAACTGTACCTGCGTGCTATATTTCACAAGATATATCCATTCGGCTTTACGATAAAATACACTGCTTTTGTGTACTGGCGGCGGACATATTATTTGGGGTTTTCATTGTTGACGGAGTTATATTTTCTTGGTCATTCAAAATTATGGATTTCTTTTCCGATAAGAATTAACTAGCACCACTACCATTCGGGACTATTCGTTTAAATCGTAATTTGCTATTTAACAAATTCTGCTCCACGTATCGATTGTACTTCAGATCTGAGCATGCGCAACATAGCCCAGTTTTGGATCGGTCATTCCTGTGTAATTTATATGTGTGCAGTCCAATTTAAATTTATTTAAGTTTTTGTTGATATAATGGACCGATATATTTTTTATATACCCATAGACACACGGGTCTATTTATATTGGTATTTATATGTGAACTTGCCTTTGTAAATTTATATTTGATGTCCCATTTAAGAAGTAATGTTTGGAAGCATGTTTATTGAAGGAAAGTTTTATGAAATAATTAGAGTACTAAATAAATGATGACAGACTATTTTAATCAATCTGAATGAAAACATATGCAATAGCTGATCAAGTTATGTACAGATTTGAGATGTTCATTAACATTTTGAAGTTGGCTTGAAATAAGTGAATACAAACTAGAAGATACCTAATTAAGAACAAATTCAAACTTGGGATCACGTTCCTTCTTGCATGATAGCATTTACACAAGAATAAATATGCTGATTATATTCATATATATTTCCTATAACTTTATAGGGACTGAAAGCGATCAATAACATTAACAAAAACACATCTCATCGTGACCAACGCCCTCTAAATCAACATGCCTGTATGTTAGATCTTCTTTCGTAACGGCATGTCGTCTCTTACAACACCCTTTAATCATATACATTTATATTATGTACATTAGAACATCTGTCTTAGCAGATATTTTTTTATAAAACAGTCGACATTACCTTGTCAGCTATTATACGACAGAAATACAGGTTTTCCCAAAGATAAATAGGTTAAAAATTAAGGTAATCAGCGCAGGTGTATTCACTTTATCAAACAAAGCATAACTCAAATTTTACTCAAACACACGATCTTTTGACATTTCACAAATCGATTGATAATAATATATAGTCATTATTTACCAAACAAAGATATGTAATTTATAACTAATCTGCAATAAACATATAATCTCAATTCTTCCCATTGGGACAAATTAAAAAGTTTTATTTTTACTAAGAGTATGTCAAAGGCAACTTTTCAAACACGATATCAAAGTAGATCTACCGTAGTAACCGTATTTTGTAAAATAAATTGCTACCGGAAATTTAACCACTTGATTTCAAGAAACAGTTATTAAATAATGAATTGTTAAAATTTTCTGGGAATTGTCGGAATGTCGGTCTGCTGGGACGTCTGGATTGACAAATAAATTAGAAACAAAGAATGAAGAAATTGTATTTTTTAATAACCGCTAAAAAAGGCATTGAAAGTTTCTTCCGGTTAGGTAGGATCAGCCAGGTCAATTAATTTTTGTAAATTTGCTTTTAAAACTGGAATCGAGTGTTCCTTACCGGCTACAGAAAAATAAAATAGAGGCTTATTAGAAACTTGCTGATTTAAAACATACCTACGAAACCGGAGCTGTGCTTTTAATGCCTCTTTCATTTCCCTATCTGTAAGTTGTAAAAGTCCATTTTCCATACCCTCTTTACTTTTCCAAAGACCCACCCCGACAATTTCTGTTGTTAGGCGCTCTTTTTTCCTAATCTCACGTTTCCCCTTTTGTATTAATTCATTCTTTTTCGCCAAAAGAACCGCTAGCTTTTTTCTTTCGATTTCTTCCCGTCTTTGCCTAAATTTAGAAAGTTGATTTTTAGTTATCGTTTGAGCATCCATTAGGACCGAATTACGTTTATCAGGTGAAAGATTTTTTAGCCATTCATCAGATTTATTCATTTTATATAAAATGGATGCTTCGTTGCCAAAAATATTAGACGAGGGCGCGATCCTCATCAATCTATCGAGATGACTGAAGACGGTTTCTGGTAATTTGTTGTGAGGTATGGCAGAACTCGAACACGAAGGATTTAAATCATCTCGATACTCAAGTAAAATTTTTACAATATACTTTCTGAACTCGGCAAAGAGGACTTCCAAAACATGGACCAGGGTTGAATTAATTGTTAAATCAGAATTAATATCCGTCAGGTTAGCAAGGACCTAATCATTTTCAATTTTGATTAGAGATTCGAATGGGTGTGATTTACCTTCGACAAAATTTTGAATATTCGGGTTTTCGAAAAAATCATGTAATTTCTGATAAATAGTTTTCATGTCCAGTGCATTAATACCGCTTTCTAATATGCGCCACAGTGGAGCAGTAATTAATTTATCTATCAAGCCCAAAGCCTGGCACTCAATATGAAATAATTTTAATATCTAAAAATATGCTTTGGGTCAATCTATTTTCTGTTCCAAAATCACCAAGAAATTTTTTTATATGCTTGGCCATATAATTTACAATTGCGGCATTGTGGAAAATTATATTAAACCGGTTACCATGAAATGGCGTTAGCGGTAATTTTGAAACCCCAAGGGACTTGAGACACAACTTAAAAGGCAAATAACAACCCGACTTTTCATCCCCACCCTGCGTAAAGTCCTTACAGATGGTCCGAATCAATTGAACACACCCAGGTTCGTTTGGCAAAAATGAAGAAGCGGTTTTAAACGTTTGGGCCGAATACGTTTTAAAATACATTTCCTCAAATTTCTTCAATTCAGCCGCACTTTTATCGGCCAAACCAGTTAGTAGATGAAGACCGCAAAAGAAATGATTTATATTTAGGTGAATATTTCGCTCTGAATCTGATAAATCTGACCAGTTTTCTACTAATTTTGAGCAGATATTGCCTCTGTACTGAGTAAACAAAGTGTTAAAAAGCTTTTCGGTGCTGGCTCTGTCTGACATTGTATTTCTAATTTCGAAAATTACGGATTTACTAATGGGTCCAGCTATATCATCAAGATCTGCCAAAATTTCATTTAAAGTTGTAAGAGTAGTTTGCGCAGATTTATCAGCCATATTTCGAAGACCAATAATAATTGGCGCATGAGTCGAGTCAGCGGTTATTGCGTATGTACCGAATTTGGAACCAAATTTTGTAGTTTCGTCCGTATATAAAGTGGTGTTTTTCGCTGACTTTAGGGTTTCCGAAACATGTTTTAAAGATACACCGACGCGCTCACATGATATTCTTTGAACTGTAGTTTTTGTTGGAGTGTAATTGGATCTGAGTCCCGCGACAGCCAAACATGCGGTTATAACCGCAGCGACGTTCCTATCGGAAACGTTGAGGTTTTTTAGTTGCATGACCAAATTATGGCATTCTGAAGTGTATCTTTGATTTTCGATATCATACAAAATTACTTCTTCCCCACGAGGTTGGGACTTACAACCAGTTTTTTTTTATTTGCCAAAACTTTATTATTATTAGCCTTCGTGCGAATCAATTCTTTTGAGGTCTTCCTTAGTCGATTTGTTAAACGAAATATTGTTTTTTTATACCTATTGATCCTACTTACTAAATTCCTATTTTTCCTATTTAATTTGGTCAAAGTCACATCGGCAGATGTCTGTGTCTCTCTATTAATTAAATGTGGCTCGCTGGTATCTGCCGCTGGTGTCTGGTCTACTATCCCGGGGAAAAAGGGGCTGTCGAGATAATCGTTATATAATTTTAAAGATTTATTAGAAGTTTTTATATGTTTACCCAGCTTTCTAGCTTTTGTCTTCAGTCTGACCAGCCTACTTCGAATAACGTTGTCATCAAACGTCACGCTGTCGTCATGTAAAGCAGTAATTATAGACTGGTGCTCTGTATAGGTCGGAAATTTTTTAATGATACCTAGTACTAGCCTATTTGTAATTCTTGCAAAGGGAAGTTTAGTTATTGTTCCGAGATCATAGTGAACTCCCAAACCAATGCTGGATAGTAATTCATCGTTGGACGCCATGCCTGCTAATTGAATCGATTGACAAAAAATTAAAAAGAGTTCGTCGGTCAATTCCTGAACAAAATAAAAAGATTTGTTTCCCCTTAACCCTAAAAGCCAATAGTCTCGATTAGTAAATCGGGTCTTTCGAGACTACACTTCGATGCGATAAATTCCCGGTAGCAAATTTAAAATACGAAACAATTTGTTGAATTTCCTAACTTGGTATAACACGTGTGGACCAATACAACTACGATTTCACGAACCTTACAAAATTAAAAGGAAAATACCGGTTGTACTCTTATCGTCTCCAAAACGAGTTATTTGGAGATGTGAAATTGCCGAAACTAAACGACAGCACTCTGTAAATTAATAGCGAATTGAAAAATAAAAACGACAATAATTTTTAGAATTTTTAACGTAGTTAGCGATCCAATAATATTGAAAGACAAACGCGTGATGAAAATATTTCTAACATGTCTTTATATACCATTTGATGTTGTGACAATACCACGTGCATGGCCGTATAAGGTGAATATTTGGTCCGTGCACGTGCTCCCATTGTGCCCGTGACTGTGTCGTCATCATTCAGAAATTCGTCTTTGCAGAGTGAACACCTCTCAAGGTAAGACAATATTTCGTAGAGGCTAAATTGGACCGCTCGGGGCACCCTAACATAAGTTGGCAGTTTAGTGGGATCAATTCGACTTTTGTAGTGATTCAAACAAACGTTGGTCCAATATTCAGACAGCCTGATTTGCTAACGAGCGACTCTAGTCCGGGAGACCCATTGCGCTCATGCATGGCACAGCCAAGTTTCGAACAAGTTTAATTCCTTTTATAAGATAGGCCTACAGAGTTGGATAAACTGATATTCTAAATCTTTTGTTTTTATTTTCAAAGATATTTTTAAAAAGTTCAAAATGGATCAAGCCCTTGTATGGATTGTAGATTACACATACAAGGATTTCTTAGGCTAAACAAATTATTAAATGATATATAGTCTATAATTCACTGAGGAACATTGAACCATGGTTCAAAGTACCCCGCTGACAGTGGTTCAATCTGCCCCATCATAGTTTCATGATTAAAATTTAAAAAAAAAAATCAATTTGCCCTCTTATATGGATCAAACCCCGGTTTATCTGGATTGTATAGATTATACATATGTGAACTTATTTTAAGTACAAGAATTTCCTAGGCTAAGAAGTTAACATATATGGAGAATTTTTCTCTTTTAAGCGCTTTTTTAAGAAATTCACTGCCTAAGAAAATAATTGACAGCATGTGGCTTATTGATGGAGAAATGGGTCTAAGAAGTTATCTCACTTCTGTATAGTGTTGGGTTGTATATTATTTTATGATCAGCAGTGGAATACCGCGTTTTATCAGTGAAATACAAGTGTTATTCCACTGGCGGACAAAGTAGTCCATGTTGTTTTACCTAAAATGATTGTAAAATCATAAAATAAATAGAACATTTCTCATTTTGTCGTGAATAACATATTTTAATTCATCTCTAAGCAAGAAAACATTTATATTTTCACTCATGCTACGCATTCGTGAAAATATAAGTTTTCTTGCTTCTCGATGAAATAAAATATGTTATTCACGATAAAACGACAAATATCCTCTATGTATTATTTATGAAGGATACGCATTCGTGAAAATATAAGTTTTCTTGCTTCTCGATGAAATAAAATATGTTATTCACGATAAAACGACAAATATCCTCTATGTATTATTTATAAAGGATATATCCATGATGGTTCAATGTGCCCCGGTCTCTCCCCTACCTTATAAAAACATGGTAATGGACGTTTTTTTTCTGTTTTTCTTTCGTGTTCACTTATCTAGTGGCAGTCAATTCTTTTTATGAATTGTAAGATATTCTCTCACAGTGTCACACAGCAACTTTAGGTCTTCGAGGGAATTATTAGTGAGCAGATATACGCCCATGTATCTGTTATCACTAGTCACTTCAGTTAGTTATATAGAGGAATAACTCGTGTTTTCCTTTGGCGTTCGTCACTTCCGAATCATGAATCCTCTATTACTCTTCTATGGTAGCGATGATCTCTGTGTTAATGTTATATTTGGAAAGTGTTTAATCAGTTCTATCACATATGGGATAATGATTGGCACCAATATTGTCCTTTAACATTGAGAGGTGGAAGCGGTATATTTGTTTGGGTTTTCAATGTTTCACAAAGTTACGTTATCTTGTTTGTCCAAATTCGGAATTTTTGTACCGAAACGAATTAACACGCATTACCATTCGGGTCTATTGGTTTTTTTTTATGATATGCGACCTGACAAAATGTGATCCAAGATTTAATCTCAGGATCGGCCATCCCCGTGTACATGTACTTAACGTGTGTCGCCCAATTTGTTTTAAATATGTGTGCATTTATATTTCCGGTATACCCATAGACATATACGTTTATTTATATCGGTATTTGTTACAGCTGCGACTCATGAAAAAAAAAACTCTCTTACCACTCTTCTAGTGGCGTGCTAACACCATTGCGGTGATTTAAAAGCTTTTGATCCGATTAACGTTTTTCCACAGATCCAGTTTATCCATAGATGTAACAATATGCAATCTCTTGAAATCCAGTTGATATTGTCGCTCCAGTATCTATAAGTATTGGTGGGTGTCGTACACTAGGCAGGGTATGCTTACTGGTTCGAGAACTACTGACACCAATTCGTATTCAAGCTATTAACATATTATAGCTAACTAACCTTCGCCCTGTTATTGTAATTCTACACTACTTGAATAATACGAAAAATAACATGGTAAGACGCTGGCTCGCTAACATGGAGATCACGCGTTCGATCCTGCATTGGCCGAGAAAGTTCATCGGGATTTTCCGACTTGGACATGGTTTCTCCTTGTCAGTCCTGCAGGGCGGAGGACGAGACAAGGACAGCTGTCTTCGGATGGGACAAAAAACCGAGGTCCCAGTGTATTAATGTATACATTTGCGTGCATGTAAAAGATCCCTTGGCAGTTGGAATTCAATATAAGAGTAGGCCATTGTGCCGCTGTCAGGACAAAATTTCCATTATAGCATACTGTATGGCACATGTCCGCCTTCATTAGCCCAGTCGGAGTAGGATATTAAACCCCATTTCATTTCGTTTTAATTTGAGAAAACAAATAATTAATCAAAATTTTCCTATTATCTCTCAGGGTTCGATGGTCGAATGGTTAGCGCGTGCGGGTTGTTTCATAAGGTTTGTCATTGAGTCAACTGGCGTGGTTTCGATTCCCTGGTGATATGTGACAAAGAGTAGCGTCGCCTATCCAACATCGTGGTTTTTCTCCGGTTCCTCCGGTTTCCTCTAGAAATGGAGTATTTTGTGTCGATTGGACGTTAAACCCCATATCTCCCACACACACGCTTGAAATCATATTTTAGATCTTACATTGGAAATGTAAATAAAAGATAAAACATTTCTACACCACAAATTTTATTATACTCTTTCCTGTCATCGTGCTGTACTATTTCTAGTATAATACTTGTCATCAACGTGTACTGTTTTTTGTATATAAAGTACTTATCATCATGTTGTAATATTTCTAGTATATTATATATAGTAATGGTCATCGTTGTGTAGTATTTATAATATACAGGGGGACCGCACCACACACAACAATAACACAATACTTGTCATCATCTTCACTGTCAAGGGTTTACAGTGTGTTTATAAATGTGGTTGATATTATTCGAATGATTCAGGAGAAGTAGAAAATGTAGATCAAACAATCTGAATCAGCGACAAATCAGGTTGAAATACATCAAGCAGTTAAGGAGAAAATTCCCGTATTTGCCCCCCCCCCCCCAATGATCCGTCTTTATAAAATAATTACCTAATAATTCTTTATAATTTTTTTTCATGTTTTCTGAAACAGATATACGTGAGTATTACAAATTTATATTTTAATTTATCATGCATTAGTTGTTATATTGTGTATAATATACGTCAATCCTGTCTGTTTACCTCACGTCAAAGGCTTCTGGGGGCTTCCGATGGGGCTTCTGTGGGCGCTGATGACGGTCCGCGGCGAACGGTACAGTGCAAGGGTGCTCTCCATAGGCATACGGACTTGATGAATTTTAAGGGGGCAGAATCCTGAAATGCTCGAACAAATTTCGGGTGAGGCCTACATACGTCTAGGGACGTCCCACCACCCTCCGCCTAGAAAAAAGGTAAAATACCACACGCCTCGCAGTGTTCGTCTGATTTGAGCTAATCCCACTTAAAACTGCTGTAATGGAAGTAAATTTCTGTTCCAAATTATGACTGGTCAATAATCCGATTAACAACCAATAGCTAACTGTGTAACCAGGGTCGTAAATGTGGGTGTGTGGGTGTGGTACACCCCAATCCCAGGAAAACAAAATAGTCGGTCGCAAAACCAGTGCAGTCGGTCGCAAAACCAGTGCAGTCGGTCGCAAAATAGGAGCAGTCGGTATCAAAATAAGTGCTCACTGCATACGTCACACTACTCACGCAAAACTTTAGTATAAAATAACCTTGTCAACTTATCACGTTTGAAAAATTGTTGTGTTTCACTCTTATTCTGTTGTAAGTATTATTCTGTTTCTCCCCGGGAGAAAAATAATCAATCTCAAAATAATTGCAGTCACTGCCGTCGATCTCAAAATTAGGCATTGGCGACTTCATGAATTAGGCCCAATGAGGTAAACAAACAATGCCAGAATAGATCCCAAATACTATGTATTTGCGTGAATCCGTGAGCCTAAATTACACACGTCTATGTCACACCAAACTATAGTATAAAATAACCATCAATTCTGATTATTATTAAATTGTTGCAAGCTAAAATTATGTATAAATAGGCTGATTAGATGGATATTTATCATTAAGTATGTATTTGCGTGAATCCGTAAGCCTAAATTACACACGTCTACGTCACACCAAACTAAAGTATAAAATAACCATGTCTGCTTGTCATGTTTGAAAAAAGGTTTGTCACTCTTATTCTACTGTGAGTATGTTGTTCTATGGCAAAAAAATAGTCGGCCCTAAAAAAAGTACTCACTGCAGTCGGTCTCAGACTAAATGATTTATTGGGATAAACAAACAATTTATTGGGATAAACAAACAATCACAAAACGGGCGAAATTGACAAATAAGCCTCAAAATTTTGTCCCGTTTCTTATTCCCCCGACCTTATGCACCTTCTTCTTCAAGTGTTTCTGAATTGTCCCATGATACAAAAGAGTAACTGTATGTTTATTTTACGGTGGATACTAACAGGGAAACAATCTATTTAAAAATAAACACCTGATTAAAATAATGCCTGTTATGGTATTTGACTGATCAGTGAGGGCATCTCGACCATTGATGTCAAATTAAGCTTCATAACGTAATTTACATGACAGCTAGGGTGGCTCAGTGTGTTAGGCGCTGGCTTGCTAATCCGGATGTTCTGTCTCCAATCCCTGCATTGGCCGAGAAAGTTTATCAGGTTTTTTAGGTGTGGTTCACATTCGACAAAAACATGACACCCCTTGTAAACATTGGTATGTACATAATATAAGAATCCTTGACTGTTGGAATCAAAATAAGAGTATGCCGTAGTACCGCTGTCCAGGCAGATTTCCCCCATTGGCCGTCTTCATTATCTCAGTCGGTGAAGAGCAGGACATTACATCCCATTTTATTTCTTCATTTCATATTTTATGTGACCAAAAACATCTTAGGGCAGTTTGCAGGGGCGGATTGGGGCAGGGAACCGGCCCGGGCTCCCGTGTCGGAGCAGCCCCTTTTAATGACGGATGAGCTCGGAGGGGGAGGGGGGCTCCCCCTGGACATTTTTGAAAAATGAACCCCAATTATGCGATTTGGTGCAATATCTGATTATAATCTCTGTCAAATAATATATTTCATAAATCGATTAACTTAGGCCAAAACCCCGACCTGCAAGTAATTTACGCTCATCAACCTGTGAAATTATCATATCGTCATATTATTAGTTAACGTGTAATCATTGGATCGTCAAGAGTCAAGAGAATTTAATTCGTTGAAAAATGGGACTAGTTGATAAAATTTTGACCATTGGATTAACCAGTCAGAAATATTGAATCAGCAGGAATATTTTCATTTGAAAATGTCCCATTTTTGTTGCCGGGAGCGCTAGTTGATTCCTCCTGTGATGGAAGGCTACGAAACACATTGGTACAGAGTGACGAAAATGAAAATCATAAAAGCTGATTTTTAATTTTAGATTCTGGCGTATCCCCACAAACAGGGTGCAGGTGACTTAATAATTAATCGGGTGAATCCGATGAAATTTTCGGTTGAATTTCGTATCCCCAATGCAGGATTCCGAATTCTGACCCACACCCAGCACACCCGGTCCAGAAAGTCTATTATACCAGCCCATTAAAGCCACCGGTCACATACAATATGATCATCATGGCTCCATGGTCGGTCCAATAATCCCCTCTCCCATATAATGTTCAGCAAAAAAAGGTTGTTTTTTTTGAACGAATTGGACAAAATTATCGTCTTTCGAGTGATCGTCCGACCGGCCCTTCGGGCCGACTTTGAACTCAAAATTAGCAATGACAATTGCAGTATTTTGAAAATTGCTTTTGTGGTATGAAATATGCATTTTAATTGATATTTAGAAAATAATAAAAGATTGCCGCAATACTTTTATCTGCACTATAACAACGATCTTCCGAGGCAGACATTCAAATGTCCCATTTTGAACCTTAAAATCAGGCATATCATACACTTCAATTTTTTTTATTTTATCTAAAATATTTTATGTATGGTTCTGCTATTGTCTTTTATATCCCTCAAACAACCTCCCTGTACAGTGGAATGTGGTTTGTTAAAAAAAAGGATAAATAGCGAAAATTATATATGCAAAAACAAAATGCGGACCAAATTATGGCACCTTAGCAAATAAATACTCATAACTACATGCACATACAAATAAATATCATTGAATACAGCCATTGAAAAACCTATGGCTGTATTCAGTGGCTCGAAAACGTACTACTTTTGTCCAGAATGACGTCACTTTCAGAATTACGTCAAACGGTCGTGACGTCACCGCTATCGCTCCTGGAATACTTGCGCAGGGACTCTCTTGAACTATTGAATAACCCGAGCGGTATTCAATGGTCATTGAGTTCTGTGTATATATACGCATACATTTATATTATATATAACAACGGCTTATTGGATGTTTAATATAGTGGTTACTGTATCTTGCTTAATGAAATATATTTACATAATGTAGCTTATACATATTCTTGTTGTTTACTCGGTAATAAGATCGTTAAATCGATAACTTTCAATGCAAAAATACATTAAAAACTTGTTAGCTACGTGAACTTCTCAAATGGGTGGTCTTAATTCTGTTATAAATTGATAAAAAAACAATATGTCTATTACGGGGCCCGGTAAGGGACGGAAAGAATAAAAATATAATAATAATACCTGGTGCGCGCCTGATAATAACTAGCGTGCGCCTGATAATAAGTGGCACGCGACTGATAATAACTGTGGCGTGCACCTGATAATAAATGGCTTGCGTCGGATAATAACTGGCGCGCGCCGGATAATAACTGGCTCGCGTCGGATAATAACTGGCTCGTGCCGGATAATAACAAGCGCGCCGGATAATAACAATCGTGTCGGATAATAACTAGCACTAATATTAATACATTTCCCATATGAAATGGAATGAAATGGAGTTTATAGCCCTACTGTTCTGCTCCGACTGGCCTAATGAAGACCGACATTCGTCAAATAGTGTCAATGTGTACACCGGACCTCGGTATTTCGTCCCATCCCAACGACTGTACGTTGACCGTAGGCTCACTATCCAGGAGGCCCCTTGTTCCATCCCTCCGTTAGCCAAAAAAGTTCATCGGGATTTTTAAGCGCGGTTCCTCCTGCACCATTGATTGGCAAGGGGGATCCACGCCGGAAAATCAGGATGAACGTTCTCGGCCAACGCAGGGATAGAACACGGGACCTTCTAGATAGCGAGCCAACGTCTTATTAACTAAACCATGTGGCCCCCTTTCCAATAAGAAGGGTTGGGTAGCCAAATAAGGTCTGACATTGAATCAGGTGACGTGGTTTTGATTCTGCCTTGAACGTGGCAAAACGAGGGTCAACCGTTTTCTTTCGTGTGTTCTGGTTTCACCCCACTGCTAATCACCCGTACGTAGAGTATTTTATAATGCATCAAATGATTAATTGATAAAAATGAATATAATCCTGTCTGATATCAATCTATAATTTTTTTTATGATTAACATTTAACGTTGTCATGGTTTACATTCAATAATCTGAAAGGGAATTAGTACACAATGAACAAGTGAGATACAGAAATGGGGTTTAACGTCCACTTGACACAAACTAGGTCATTTCGGGACTAACATATATTGTTTAATTTTATTTCAATAATTCGCTTGCGCGTAGGGGTCTTTAGCAGTGGCAGCAAACCGGGGGACCAAAGAAAACCCACGAGGTTGAATGAACAAAATAACCCATAGAAAAGCAAAAAATTATAACGATCGCGTGCATGGTCACCCGTAAGCGAATCTACATAAGTAAGCCGATTTTTGTATCTGGTAAAGTGAACAACACATACTTTTGGTTAATGTAAAATGTATATTTTAAACAATGCACAGTGTATTAGGTGCCTTTCTATAGTGCATAATATTTCTGGTCGCATGGGTTGGGCTTGTGGAATAGGTAAGTAACTTATAAGAACATAGTTTGGCATGAGTTTATCAAGAAGAGCACCTAAATGTATTCTTACGACTGATAAATCATCTTTATATATAGATTATTTTAAGCAAATTACATATTACAGTACATGAATTACGTTTTAAATTAGGAAAATATAAAGGTCTGTGAGAAAGAAATAAAAATTATACAACTTGAAAATATAAATTGAAAAAATAGGCCTATATATAACACATAAGTACTAATCAATTGCAATGTACTTTATTTCACATTTGCTGAAGTAAATATGTGTCACTGGAAAGTTACAAATAAAGTTTGCCAGGAAAATGTGTATCCATTATGTGTTACACTATAGACCCTATATAATGTAGAGGTTACCTTAGTTTGTAAAATATCTTCTGGTTTATGTATTGAAATTGTTCGCTACTAGTGACAACAAGAACCAGGCTAACAAGAATATGTCTGGTAGTTAAAATCGGGCAATGACATCATTGTCTGATAATCAAAAAAAAAGGTAATCCCATGAGGTAAAAACGTGGATAGTCGCTCTCCTGTGTGCCCATATAAGTACACTGTCTTAAAATCCAGGGTAGCGTCTGTGCAACTGACCAATCCGATAAAGGAAGCACCTGATCAATTTCCCTGGGCTCAATTCTGACTCATGCACGTAACCTCTTTATAAGACCATTCACAGTTTAAGTTTCTTTAGATATCATGATAAAACGGTAGGAAATAGATATTATAGAGATTCCGAAAGGGGAGCGTGGTAGGTTCCTGGCCTTAGAGTCGTGGGTGAATACATCATCCTAGCGCAAACGTTATGTAGAACTATTTAGAAGTATGTGGAGTTTGCCACGTTTAAGCCTATAGGTCTGAATTAGAAAGGATATTTTAATAACTGCTCAAGTTACTAGATTGTAGTTTTCTGTATGTAACATTTGTAGTTTGCTGTTTTCCATATATAAACATAGTAACAACATAAACGGTGTTTTAGACTTAATTCATCATTGGATATAGTTTTATAACAACGTAAAGTCTTAAGAAATCCCTAGACGATCATTGTCACATCTGTGTCCCCCTAGTGTCACAGGCCTCTTTTTGGTCCCGCGACACAGGATAGATCTTAGTCTCGGTCCCCCAGACCCCCCTAGTCTTCAACGCACGGAGGGTCTGGGTCGGTTCTCAATTATTGACGAAAATTACTGGATAATCTACCACATAAAAAACCAAACTCCCGGTTACGCATGGGCAATGGAACCCTTTGGCTAGAGTCTCGGTAAGTGATAGATATTATGAAGCCGTGCCGATTTTGATAGATTCTATAAGGCGAGGATAAAATATATCCCACAATTCACTTGGCACATCTATTATTAGAAACAAAATAGAGACGATACAACAGCATGAATCGTGATTAAGGAGATTGTGAGAAGCCATACGTTTGATTCATGACGAGAGAAAATTACCATTTCAATTAAAAACTTTAAAACAAAATTTTAGAGAGTGTCATTGTTGACAAGCGAGATGTTTTGATAGATTCAGCACGTGGTAACTTAAACGACTGGATAATCCAGACAGTGACCGACTTTCTGTCAAATTTTGAGGACCCATCCAGACTAATATTCGTAGAATATTTGTTTGGATGATAGAGACTAAACAGGAAGTGTTTATCTCCTAATTACATACTAGATGAATTACTTTTTAAATTAGAAAATATAAAAAAGTCTGTGAGAATGAAATAGAAATTACATAACTTGAAAATATAAATTGACAAAAATAGGCCTATTTTATAACACATGAGTAATAATTAATTGGAATGTACTTTGACATTTGCTGGAATAAATATGTATCGCTAGAAAGTTATAAATAAAGTTTCCCAGGAAAATGTGTATTCATAATGGGCCCATGATTTGACTTTTGAAATATTTAATGTCAATACCTGAATTACTATAAAAACTGTTGATGTGTTATTTATGTAATGGTATTTAGATTTTAAAGGTATTTCACTGGGCGTAGCCAGGCAAAAAAAATATTAGAATGGTGTACATCGTCAAGTATAGTCTGTGATTATACTTTTATTATAACATCGGATTGACAGTCAAATTCATGATATATTCAAACTAAGTACAGCTGATGTGGACACTTACAATTATGTGTATTAAATCATCTTACAAATTCTATTGTGCATAGAATTTCAACTGCCAAAAAGACATATTTCGTGCACTGATAATGTATATACGACATGCAAAAACCAATATGTGTAAAACATCGACAGTTCGACATGTTTGTTTTTGTTTTTTGTTCCTGCCACGACCTGGGAACCAGGGTGACTCAGTGAGTAAGACGTTGGCTCGCTAACTTCGAGGTCCCGTGTCCGATCCCTGCATTGACCAAGAAAGTTCATCCGGATTTTTTGTTGTTCCAAGCCTTTGTCATTGATGCAGGACCGAGGGCCTGGCAAGGGAAAACCTACAGTTGGGCGAATTGAACGTGCACTTAAAGGATCCGTTGGCAGTTCTGAGAATAAGTCGTATCGCCGCTGTCTTGGCACAATATCTCTCGTAGGTAGCACACTGAATGGCGCATGCGCGTCTTCATTAGCCCAGTCGGAACTGAATAGTAGTTCAGATGGGTCGTGCACGTAAAGGATCCCTTGGTAGTTGGATTCTATATAAGACTAGACCGTAGCATTGTTGTCCGTGCACCATATGGCGTATGTCCGTCTTCATTTTCCAAGTCGGAGTAGAATAGTAGGACGTTAAACACCAGTTCATTTCTGTTACGACCTAACCATGGGGTAAACTAAGTTGACTTATTTAGTTCCTGGGACCACCCCTCATGGTTTTTATTTTTTGTCAAGTCGTATCTTATATTTAAAATACGAATATTGTTCATATTGCTATAAAATAAAGCTTTTCTTTCAATAGGCAGATTGTTTTCACTCTAGTAGATTCGATGGAAATTCACCGTGCAATAATTACTAGACAGTTTTCATGTTATTGAACACTTTTGCTAATTTACGACAGTTTTAGTAGAACTCATATAGAGAAGTAGGTTGGCTTATCTGTGCAATAACAACGAACATTGACATTAGTATTAGCATGTGGAGCCCCACCACCATTTCACCTCCGAAATAGAACTGGTCTTTACGTGCGAGAGTACCTAAAATCGCTCGGTCTATTAAAGAGACAATTTGTACTTTTGCTCACTGCTACTTACATTTCCTTCATTAAAGGAGATAAACGTCTAGCATAATCTTATCCATAATATTTAAAATTAAAACATGAAATAGAATTCAATATTAACACATTTCAATCCAAATCGATGTTCTTATATTACCGTAAAAAAATATGGGATTCTAATAGTCAATATTCAAGAGACAATGAACATTTTATAATCAGTACACGAGTCGTGTAGTATATGGTGGTAATGAAACAAAATATATCATAAAAAACAATGCGGAAGTAATAAGTAATGGAAGATACACAAACGACAAAATGATAATAAAAAGGCGCGTAGAATGGACCCTAACCCTAAATCGACCATGTTTAATTTGTTGGACTGTTCACGTATTTCACCGAACATAATTGAATCGAAATTTAAATAATATTATTAACAATTGAATATACATGTAAATGGCTATATACATTCATATCATAATATGTGCTTTTAGACCCAGTTCGATCTACATGTATTTAAAGGTCTCAATGAATAGTCATACGCTTGTTAAATTCAGCTCATCGGACATCAATTAGGAGATAAACACTTCCTGTTTCACATTTAGAGGGGTGTTATTGTCCAATAGACATGTCCTGAGATCATTAGGACCCAAGACGCGTTTATCGACATTGTAGACAAATCAGAACGCTAGGTTTACCTTTAAGCATGTTACAATATATCAACGATACATGCAATTACGACTTCTTTGGAAAAATTAAACAAAAAAGCAGTTTTATTCCAGTTACTACAATCAGGTTATATTTTGACTTAAACTGAGTTCACAATTGGTGAAATTCGCATGGCCACATGGATTAAGTTATTATATCGCTCAAACGGGCTGATTTTGATGTCTGGAATTAAACATGCTTGTTATTTGATTTCAAGATTTTCCGCTTCACAAGGGTGATTTAGGATAAGAGAAACAATTTTGTCCACCTCATCTGACTTTATTTTATAGACCATACATGCCTCTCTGGATCGATATCCAGGACTGTCTATAATATTCTATTCATCAATACCTGCCTGATACAAGGCTGTTGCCGAAAGATTAGTGTTATATAGTTCCCCTCTCTCTCATAAGTTGCCCAAATTCGTTGACATCCAGGGTTCAATAGTTTTCTATAAATGTGTCCGGTTCAAATGGCCTTCACGTAGGTTTTAAAAACTGTATCACCTGAAAAAAACGGGTAAAGGTCAGTCAATATTGTTACAAAGCAAAATATTTTGAGTTTGTATCGTTTTAAGTGCGACATGCAAGTAAGATTTAAATTTGTCTGATTCATAACAAATTCCAAAATTTTAATGCAACATCACTCTTGACATTTAAGAGTGATGTTGGAGCTTGAAAGGATTACATCTTTAACGACTAGTACATAAACATATTTAACGACTAGACTATGAATGTGTCTAACGAACATTTGATGTCATTTATTTAGATTTACACCAGCGAGTCGTAGTTCTCGCTTTCAGTGGAACCAGCCTTTTCTATGTATCTCTGAAATGCTATGGTCGTAAAACGCACACTAGAAAAGTACAAACGAGAAATACAAACGGGTACATAAACATAATTAAATATTTAAAACTAAATATAAATTGTAGCTCAAAATGTTAATTTCTTGGATTTTGATTGGTCGAAAAGTGGCTTCGAAAGAGTATAAATTTCCTGGGGCGATATCAAGAAAATTTCAATTCAATGCTGGTATCAAAATATTTGCTATGATGACTTATCAGACTGGTCAAATTACAATACTGTATTTCAAAACTTCATACTGGCTCGTTATAACTGATGTGACGTATTCTAAAAATACGAATGCTCTGACTGGGGAGAAAAAGATTCACTTTTGGCTTAGTAAAAGTTATACGGTCGAAATGACAAGTCTTTATATCACCAGTACTCTATACGTTGTTGTACTGGAAATAGGGCCCAACACTTTTAGTGTCTCTGTGTTTCCCTAAGCTCTCGCTTGGTTCAATAAATCCTCTCAATAATCACCTATGTAATGAAACTAATGCAATAAATGCAATGTAAAATGTACATACATATGCTACTGTTATTTATTGTGATATTTTGTATTTGATGGATGGATGGATGCCTGTGTGATACCTTGGCCTATGAACTCACAAAACCTTAATCCGGCCCTGACTGTAAGATTTTATAAAGATCACCTGATTATCAGTGATGTAATCGATGCTAAAATACTAGAGACTTTTGGCAAGTGACATTTTCCCTATCCGTATCACGTATCCGTATCATATACGTCACACGTTGCGTCAGAGTAGTTTTAGAGTTTTGGCAGATTCTTGCACCGCGTACGTATGCGTCACTGAGCTGAGCTTAGTTCTGTACAGCATGATGGCGGTTATCTACCGGGTAGATCACTATCAGTACTAGTCAAGTGCCTTGCCTACTATTTCTCGGAGTGCGTGAAGTCACTCGACAGTCGCTGAGCTATTAAAAAAATGAATGTCGCATCTTATTAAAAAAATCTTTGACTCGACAGGAATTTGCAGTTTCACGAATTCATCATTTACAACCCTTTACCATAGAATCAGATCATTTACAGATTTGCAAGGTCCCATATCTACCTAAATCTAGCGCGTAGATCAACCAGCGTGCAGACAGACAGACAGGAAACTTATGAAAATTCCGAGAAAAACCCATCAAAAATAATGATTAAATTACAGTCTTTATTATGATTAAATTCACATCAAATTACACCTACGTGTTCTAAGATACACATAGATTGTAAAAAACGCTATGATACAACATTTTAGCGTCTAAAAAGACTACAATGTTATACGGAACTTCTCCGTATGAAACCTGTTCGGTACGGGCTGCCGTATCCGTGTACCGTATCACGTATGAGAAATACACACACATTGATGACGTCACACACAAAATCCATACGGACACGTGATACGCACGAAGAATTTACGCTTGCCAAAAGTCTCTATTCACTTCTTATCCAGTTACCAAAGAGACAACACGTTGATAATACAAGTGTTTGGTGGTTTTTCATAGTAAGTTACGAAATATTACATTTGGTTCGAAAACGTCAAAAAATAACCGGTATAAATGCTTCTTACACTTTATTTAATTTTCTCTGGTATAATAAAAGCGTTATGAAATATAAGATATACAAAGGCTCTCACAAACTATACATAAAAACGAATTTACATCGGAGACAACTCTTTAAGGCATATCACGCTAGTTTTATAGTATTAAATGGAGTTACCTCCCCCAGACCAGGTCTGTGTTACAGCATATTGCTTAATCATATTTATTTCTAAACCTGATAGGCCTTAATAAGAAATATATCCATTACGTAATACTCATAATGTTACATGTATCATTATATTGTACTCCTTTAATGATATCGTAAGCGTACATTTATGTTTTATATAATATATACAGGCGCGGATCCAGGATTTTTTGCAGGGGGGGGGTCTAGGTTTGATAATTTCTTAACTAATTGCGCTCAACCAATTAACGGGAAAAATTTGGTAAATTAGATTCAATTTGGTGCATTCTGACGTATTTCCGGAAGGTTATTTCCAAAATTACAGGTCTACAAATTGCCAATAAAATCGCATAGATTTAAGTTTCAAATTTTCAAGTCTGAGCAGGGGGGATTCGGGGGGTCCGGACCGCCTGGACCCCCCCCCCCTCTGGATCCGCGCCTGATATAAGCACGGTTAATTGAAAATTAAACATACAGCTGTATCTTGCTTAGTAAAAAATATTTACATAATACAGCTTATACATATTCCTGTTGTTTACTCGGTAATAAGATCGTTAATTCGATAACTTTCAATGCAAAAATACATTTAAAACTTGTTAGCTACGTGAACTACTCAAATGGGTGTTCTATGAATATACGTTTGTGTCATCATTCTGTAATGCATCATGTTTGGGATGGACCAGGATTAACAACAGTTAATATTAGTTTGTATCATCATTCTGGGATGGTGAATGGCAGCAAAAGGTGGAGCAGACATATCACATAGGAATAACAATGAACGGCAATGCACCATTTTATTTCTTTCATGATAACGTTGGCAAAAATCTACGGTGAGAACAGAGATGACAGGAACCAACGGTGATAACGTTGACAACAATGGTGATTGACTGAACACTCAAAGATAGCTTTCATAAGCTCAGTTCATACAAATTACTACCTAACTGTCTTATGCATCCTTTAATCATAAAATGTACATCTTTCGAAATATTAATAGTTTGCATCTTACAGGTGGTCTAGAATTTTTCTTCTGATTCTATATAAATTAATAAAACCTGTCTATCGCTTTTGACGAAAGAACCATAATGGCCGCTACTGATACGCAAATAGTGTAAAAGTATGAAATACCAAGGTTGTGAGCACTCTAAATGTCAAATTTTTATCCGTCTTTGATGGAACTTACAATATATGTTCATATCCACGCGATTTCGTTTCCTTTGGATAATTCTTACTCCCTGGATGATGACCCCTGTATAAAACATCGCTTCTTCCTTAACTTGTTCTCTGTCCATCTCTTGCAAAATGTGGATTATGTTGCATGGCAACCTCTTGATTTTGTAAGAAACAATCACCATTCTTAATCCCGTCCCAATAATGGAACACTGCCCACTATTGGTAGAATATTTAATTATATACCCACACTTTAGTGTGGCATTTTATGTCGTCACCCTGTCCGTCCATCAACAATTGTCTAGTGAAAGCGATCGAGTCTTAGTCCGGTGGCTGAAGGGGGGGGGGGGTCGCCACCTGAGCTGTGAATTTTTTGGACCAAGTTTTTCTAGACCAGTTTTTTTGTGTAGATTCCGAATCTGGGCAGGAGATCAGGCGTTTGAGGGGGCTTTTTCGAGATATGGGGGGTCAAATGTCTACAATGAGCGCATGTGTGTGGTTGGGGTGGGGCGGAATGACATGTTGACATATTCTATTAACAAAACATAACTGTCCATCTTTAAATAAGTGTTCATGTTGCTCTTGACAACTGTTTTGGTTTATGGGGGGAGGTGGGATTGGGGGAACAGGTGTAGGTGTGCATATGATGATCATTTTATATATTAATAAAACATAAATTACTAGGACTGCCCATCTCTAAATAAGTGTTTATGACGCCCCTGGACAACGATTTGATTTATGGGGTGGGGATAGCAGGTGTGGGTGTGTCGAGGGGTGGGGTGGGGATAAAATTGACGGCAAATGAGTTCACGTTGATTTAAATGATGATTGTCTAAGAGCTGGATGAAACATCTCTAAATATGTGAATAAGGTTCCCATTTTGTTGGGGTGGACGCTGGGGTGGTTCCCCGTGAGTGTGAGTGTGTGTGTGGGGGGGGGGCTGACATCATGTATTTTTGTGGACAGAAGTCATTTCGTTCTTAATTGAGCTAAAAGTAGTATTTCGTTAGCGTTTTCGTTCAAAATATTAAGTTATAATGGTCCTTTTCAAGAGATCTGGGAATGTATCTCAAAAACACAGTAACTCAGAGATATGTTTAGTTATTAGTTTATTCATATCAAAAGTTCATATGATTGAGACAAATATTTTCTTGGTTGCTGCCCAACAGCTCGCATATCCTATGGATATTATTCCAAAACCAATTCACATTGTAAATCTCCATTCAAGCCCTGCAGTGTATACGGCAAGATGGTACTAAAGAAAGGTCTATTATTTTTTCATGCAGAAAATTTTTTTTCTAGCGTTATCTACTGATGTAAGTCGCTTTTTGCGATATTTTCTACCTTTGTCCGTCCCTAAGCGATAACACATACTTATGATGAACAATTACTGTATTTTGCCCGTCTCATTATGGAAGACCAAACAGCTCTTTATTCAGCGTTCTTAGCTCTAAATTCATAGTCCTTAATTCTTACTTCTTCATTTGTTGTCGTATTTCGACATTTGTAAACTAAAATTAACATTTGCATCTTAAAATCAATATTTGTTTCACAAATCAGACATTTGTCATATCAGATTTGTAAAATGTATTTTAATATAAGATATTTATTTTTTAAAGAAAATAAAAAAATTAGTCTATATTTACATTTCATCAGAAAAATACAACAAAAACAAATATCGAAAAACAAATTTCAAAATTTGTCATATCAGATTTGTAAAATGTATTTTAATATAAGATATTTATTGTTTTAAGAAAATAAAAAAATTAGTCTATATTTACATGTCATCAGAAAAATACAACAAAAACAAACATCGAACAACAAATTTCAAAATACAAATCCCCAAATACAAATCTTGTAAAACATTTCTCTGAAAACATTTCTCCAAAAACATATCTTCAAAAACATTTCTCAAAATTCATTGAACCGGAAGTGTTGGAAATCAACCTGGCATACAATAAGTCACCATACAATAATGGGAATCGAGTATAAGCACATGTACAATAAGAATAATCGCTCGGTGACCGCGACGCTAGTGTAACAATCCCTTGACAGTTGGAATTCGATATAAGAGTAGGCCGTAGCACACTGTATGGCGTATGTCCGTCTTCATTAGCCCAGTTTAGGAGCAGAACAGTAGGATGTTAAACCCCATTTCATTTTATTTCTCTGGTGAAACCACGTGCGAGGAACAGCTAATCGGACAGGGCCTTCGATAACGAAATAAATTGAAAGTAGTCTATTTTCAGAAATTAGGCTTTGTCTGATAGCGACATATTTCTTTGTTCAAAGAGGTGGAGAAAGGGAGTATAACCTATACCCGTCTTCATCGGCCCAGTTCGGATCAGAAAAGTAGGACGTTAAACTCCGTTTCCCTTCATTTCATTTATTCAGTGAGGGGAGGTGGCGGGGATTTGAATCTTAAAAAACGATATCAATAAGAAAATCTCGATATTTGTTCATATACTACTGGAAAATATGTTTTTTCTTGCTACAAAATGTATATTTATATTTACATAACTGGCAAAAAGAAAAAAAATTGACTGACACTAACAAATGAGGGGTGGGGAGCGTATTTAACGTCAAAATACCGGCATAACTCGAAATACAAGATATCGGGTTGCACACCATTAAGAAGGTCCAAATACATATTAAAAATTGTAAAATATTTTCTGACATGTACATATTTTCTGACATATACATGATTTCGAAGAGATAAAGCCCTCTTTCAATGATCAAACGGCATATGTCTACTTTCAATTTATTTTATTTAATGCTAGATCATATTAACCAATATATTTATATATAGAAACATAAAACGCACGTGATTCCATTAAAGTCACGGTCATTGTACGATTTTACTTGTTGTATGCTTGCTCGATTAATTCTTATTTATTGTTTGGTGACTTATTGTCTGCTAGGTTGATTTCTAATGTCCCGGTTCGATGTATTAAAATACATTTTACAGATCTGATATGACAAATGTCTGATTTGTGAAACAAATATTGATTTAAGATACAAATGTTAATTTTAGTGTACAAATGTCGAAATACGACCACAAATGAAGAAGTAAGAATTAAGGACTATGAATTTAGAACTAAGAACTAAGAACACTGGTCTTACATACTAATTATCGATCAAAATTTGAATATTTGGATCATCGTTTGAGAAGAGAATGATTGGGATGTCTGTTTCGCCCGAGCAAGAATGCAAAATACAATAGTTTTTAGCACCTCCATTAATTTGAAATGCGAAGAGGAGTAGATAAGATATGTTGGTGTCCTAGTGGTTGGTGGTCGGTTCTAGGATATTCTCGACACTTTCAATACTAATTAGGGTTTCACACTGCGTAGCTTGTGTGAAACACTATTGTTTTTGTTAAAATTCTTCTTATTAGGCTTTCAGACTTTCGTCTGAAAGCCTATTGAGATTACTAAAATTATTATTATTATTAGGCTTTCAGACTTTCGTCTGAAAGACTATTGTTTTTACTAAAATTATTATTATTTATTATTATTATTTTATTTTTCGGGGGAGCCTATTTCTCAGCGCCTGTAACAGATACCGATCTGGGACCTAATTCTCTATACAGAAACCATGTGTTGGCTACTTGATAAACTATTTTTGAAACTTCTGCGCAGACCGGAAGTGGTCGAATTTCGTGCTCTGTCAAAAAATTAAAAAACGGCCGTAGATTCATCAATTCTGTACCTATTTTCATACAAATGACATTTTCGGAAACCTTGAGTCTTTTCTCGGACGATAGCAGTTGAAAATTTCGATATTTCGAAACTTCATCGCTGACTTCTTGCGATCGAAAAATGAAAAATTTTATTTGAGAGACAATTTTTGTTGTTTTTCAAAATTTTCAAATTTGACCTACATTTTTGGATACCTGAAGGCAATCTGGTTTCAGGAATATAAGTTTCATTCCGAGTTATCGCCCTTTATTTTTCGATTTTTTTCGAATTTTCTTCACATTTTGTGAGCTTAAGTTTCGTTTTACGGCCGGATCAACGTTTCTCAAATTCCTGATACATGAAGCAATATTGTCAAACCACCGTTTAAAGCAATTTCAACAACAATCCGTAAACCGGAAGTAGTCGAAATAATATGCGATATTTTGAAAAAAACGTGAAAAATTGGTGTCTTGGGTAAAAACACGATTTCTCCGTCCGATATCAACGGATTAAACAAATTAAGGTATCATTTGGTCTAGCGGTGATTGGACCACTGAATGATACCCAATTCGTACGGATACGATGAGCTGGAAGCAAAATATGGCACGCTGAAAATCAAGTATTTTCTGATTTGGAGCGTTTTTGGACGCCTGTATTTCGAAAACTGCTCCAGCGATTTTTCTTAAACTTTATCTATCGATGGTCCTTCCGGTAGTCTTTAGCATGGATCCATCCATTAAGACTATTATATAATTGGAATAAGACAAAAAAGGGACTGAAAATCGAAAAAAGTCGAAAAATCGTGAAATTTGGGAAAATGCTCTACTATTTTTTTATTTTAAGAGATTTTCAAAAAAAAGATATATATTTAAAAAGCTGACCTAATTACGATTCTAATGATGTATAATATGTATGCAGTTATTGAAATTTAATTTTCAATATTTTGACATTTTGACATTTTTAACACTTTTGAACATAGGATTTCTCAGAAGTATTTTATTTGATCGTATAGTGTCGTATATCATTAGAGAGCCCTGTTCCCATGCAAACTCCAAAACTGGATGTGAAAACTACTCGACAATGATTCGTATACCGGAAGTAGTTCAAAAAACAAAGAAAAATGTAAAAAAGATGAAAAAAAATTGGAGCTCTTGCCAAAAGTTCGAATTCTCCGTCACATATTAGCGGACCAAAACAATTAAAGTGTCTTTGGATAGTTCCATTAATAGACGATCGTATAACATCTAAATAACACGAATTTGATTCTTAGGAAATAAATTATGGTACGCCGAAAACTAAGTATTTTCCGTTTTGGAGCATTCTGAGGCGCCTTTTTCTCGTAAACGACGCCTACGATTTTTCTTAAACATTTTTTACTCAGAGTCCTATCGGTGGCCTAGCGTGTGCATTTAATAATAAAAGCGTTGCAATATTATAGGCGGTCCAAAATTGACCTCAATCTTTGAAAAAAGTTGAAAAATCATTAAATTATTGAAAATGCTCTTTTATTTATCTTTTTTTCAAAAATTACTTAATGAATGTTTCTGATATTTCTGCTACAGGAAGTTAAGTATCTAATCAACTTGTTAAAGCAATTCCGACAATGATCGAAAAACCGGAAGTAGTCGAAAAAATATCCGATATATTGATTTTTTTTTACATTTTTACAGAAAACTTTTTTATTTATGAATATTTTTTGATGGTAGTTTACACAGAGTTAAAGTATCACCCTACTTGAGCATAAGTGAGAAAGAATTTTGTCTCAGTAATTTTCTTTAGTCGCCATTGGCTAATTTAGTTTTTCGTACCTAGATTAATTATTTATTGTTCGATTTGTATAAAACAAAGTGCATATGATTCGTAATGTCAATTGTAATATTTTTTGTTACGGTGACATTTTTCTGCACGCAACGGAAGTGGCGTAAAATTAACAAAAACTACAATTTTGAGAGTTAAGTACCACTTTTTGACAGCAAATATTTTTTTTTTCGAAAACTGATATAACAAAAAGTATGCGCCCTGTAAAGGCGCATAAAATGTTTGGCTGGGATTCTTAAATTTCAATTTCATTTTCGGGCAATTTCTAATAAAATGTAAAAAAAAGGGTAAAATTCAGTTATTACAACCCATTCAACGTCTTTATATTTTGAACTATTTATTCGTAACTTTCATAAACTCGTAGCCATAATCCAGACGAAGGGAATGTATGCGAAAAATAGTTTGTAACATGAGCAGTTGCCGAGAAATATGCAATTTTGCATGCATCACTTTTCACGTTTTTTTGCCTGTAAAATAGTAAATTATTATCCGATTTTCAATAATTTTTTTTCATTCGATGCCTAATGCCAATTTGGACTAGGTTAAGCCAATTTTACAGTTTCACTGTGACCGAAAATGACGTCATTTTGGCAAAAACTGTATTTTTAACCTAGAAAACAAATATTTTATTCAAATGAGTCTTGTTTATAATATTTTTAAAATTATGATATTTGAATCCCATCACCGAATAGCATGAACTCATACCATCATACAGATACCACAAAAAAGTTTCTAACTTGTACGGTTGCCGAGAAATAGACGATTTTCTACAAGTCACTTTTCAAGCTTTTTGGTCTATAAAAGTGTCAATTATTATTCAATTTTCATACAATTTTCACCATGTGATGCCTTATGCCATTTATGATTGCAATGATCTGATTCAACATTTCCATTATCACCGGAAGTAATGTTATATTTGCAAAAACCGTATTTTTAGACTTCAAAATAAAATTTTACTCCAAAATTAGATTTTGCGCGATCCGACTCAAGATGGCGTGTTCAATGACAAATATTACGGGACGCTGAAGATCTAGTATTTTCCTTTTTGGACTTTTATATGATATCAGAATGATACAAATTCGATGGTTAGGCAATAGATTATGAGATGCCGAAAATATAGTATTTTCCTCTTTTTTTGGAGCCTTTTCAAACTCGTTTATCTCGAAAACTACTTCTATTTCACTTCTTAAACTTCTGTTACCCCGAGTCCTATCGGTCGTTTAGGGTATAAAGGTAAATTTAAAAGCATGGCAATGATCTAAAGGACCCTGAAAGCCGATTCAGCACTGCTATGCAGGTCTAGTTATTATTATTATTATTATTTACCGCGGGAGCCTAGATCACCATGATCGAAAACAGATATCGATCTGGAATTAGATTTTCTGTCAGGAAACCATGTGGTGGCTACTTGATAAAATATTTTTGAAATTTCTGCGCATACCGGAAGTGACCGAACTTTGTATTTTGTCTAAAAATTGAAAATAGGCCATAGTTTCGTCAATTGTTTATCCATTTTCAAACAAATTACCTTTTTGGAATCCCTGAATCTTTTCTTAGACAATGGCTATCTCACATTTTTCGATTTCGAACATTCGTCTATGACTTTTAGCGTTCGAAAATTGAAAACATGTTGCTTACGAGACAATTTTTGTTATTTTTCAAAATTTTCAAATTTGACCTACATTTTTGGATACCTGAAGTCCATCCGATTCCAGTGATATAAGTTTTATTCAGAGTTATCGCCCTTTATTTTTCGATTTTTTTCGAATTTTCTTCCCATTTTGTGAGCTCGGGTTTCGTTTTATGGCAGAATTGACGTTTCTGAAACTTCTGGAACATGAAGTTATAGTCCAATACCAACAAATAAAGCAATTTCGACAAGAATCCTTAAACCGGAAGTGGTCGAAATAATGTGCAATATTTTGAAAAAAATGCAAAAAATGGATATTTTTGGGAAAAACGCTATTTCTCCGCCCGATATAAATGGATTAAAGAAATTAGGGTACCATTGGACTGCACTGGGATTGCACTATCGTATGATACCAAATTCATACGGATACTATGAACAGGCAGCAAAATATGGCACGCTGAAAATCAAGTATTTTCTGATTTTTAGCATTTTTGGACGCCTGTATCTCGAAAACTACTCCAGCGATTTTTATGAAACTTTCTCTATCGAGAGACCTTGTGGTAGTCTGAAGTACGAAACATACCATAACGACTTTGAAATATCTGGAATAGGTGAAATAACGGACTGAAAATCGAAAAAAGTCGAAAAATCGTGAAATTTTGGAAAATGCTCTACTATTTTTTTATTTTAAGAGATTTTCAAAAAAAGGTTGTATTTTCAGATAGCTGACCTAATTACGATTCTAACGATGTATAATATGTATGTAGTTATTGAAAGTTAATTTTCGATATTTTAAATTTTTTGCATTTTTCTCACTTTTGGACATAGGATTTCTCAGTGGCATTTTATCTGATCAGTAAATGTAATATATCATTACAGAGCCCTATGACTATTTTAGTACCCAAACCGGCTATTTAAACTATTCCGACAATAATAACCATACCGGAAGTATTCAAAAAATAAAAAAAAAGGTTAAAAACATTGTCGCACTTGCGAAAAACTTGATTTCTCCCTTAGGTAATAGCGGACCAAAAGAACTAAAGTGTCGTTGGATAGCCTATTAATGGACCATCATACGGTATGTAAATAATACGATTTCGATGGCAAGGAAATAAATTATTGTATGCCAAATATCCAGTATTTTCCGATTTTTTAACATTCTGAGACGCCCTTTTCTCGAAAACGACGCCTACGATTTTTCTCAAACTTTTCTTACTCAAAGTCCTATCGATTGTCTATATAGTGAATCCAAAATGAAAAGCATTGAAATAATATACGTGGTCCAAAAATAGCATCAAACTTTGAAAAAAATTCAAAAATCGTTAAATTTTTGTAAACGCTCTTTATTTTATCTTTTCTTCCAAAACTACTCAATAGATGTTTCTGACACTTCTGGTACAGAAAGTTAAGTATCCAAAGAACTTCGTAAAGCTATCACGACAACAATCGTAAAACCGGAAGTAGTCGAAAAAATGTCCGATATTTTGAAAAAAAATATTTGTTTTACGAAAACCTTTTTTATTTATGAATATTTTTTGACGATATTTTACACTGGGTTAAAATATCATCCTACTTGAGCAGAAATGAGAAAAAATATTGTCTCGGTAATTTGCATTAGCCGCCATCGGCTAATTTCGTTTTTCGTACCCAGAAAAATTATTTATTGTTCAATTTATATAAAACAAAGTTCATAAGCTCCGTGGTCCCAATTGTAATTTTTTTTGTTACGGTGAAATTTTTCTGTCGGCAACGGAAATGACGTAATATTAATAAAAACTACAATTTTGACAGTTCGGTACCACTTTTTGAAAGCATATATTAATTTTTTTCAAAACTGATATAACTAAAATGATGCACCCTGCAAAGGTGCACAATATCCTTAGCTCAGACTTTTTAATTTCAATTTCATTTTCGGGCAATTTCGAATAAAATGTAAAATAAAGTGTAAAATTCAGTTGTTTGCAATTCATTCAGCTCTTCATATTTTGAAATATTTATTTGTAATTTTCATAAACTCGTAGCAATAATCCAGACGAAGAGGATGCATGCGAAAATTAGTTTGTAATGTGAACAGTTGCCGAGAAATATGCAATTTTGCATGCATCACTTTTCACGTTATTTTGCCTATAAAAGAATGAATTATTATTCGATTTGCAATTTTTTTTCCCCATTTGATGCTTAATGCCATTTTGGACTAGGTCAAGCCAATTTTACACTTTCATTGTGACCGGAAATGACGTCATTTGGGCAAAAACTGTATTTTTAACCTAAAAAACAAATATTTTATTCAAATGAGTCTGCCTTATAATATTTTTAGAATTATGATATTTGATTCCCATCAACGAATAGAATCAAGCCATACGACCATACAGATGCCACAAAATTGTTTCTAACGTGTACGGTTACAGAGAAATGGGCGATCTTCTATAAGTCACTTTTCAAGGTTTTTGGTCTATAAAAGTGTCAATTATTATTCGATTTTTATAATATTTTTACCATTTGATGCCTTATGCCATTTATGACTTCGATGAACTAAGTTAACATTTTCAATATCACCGGAAGTAATGTAATTTTTGCATAAAACGTATTTTTAGCCTTCAAAACAAAACATTTTTTTGAAGGGATTTATATTTATTATTCAATTAACTTTATAACGTCTGACTCTAATGGGCAGTAAGATTGAATCAATACCATCATATCGATATCAAGAAAAGGCTTCTAGCATGTTCCCTTGTCGAATAATAGCCAATTTTCCCAGGGTCACTTTTAATTTTTTTACCTTCTTAATTTCAGTTGATGGTATACAGGTTAGTTATTTATTGCCCGATACGTATAAAACAAAGTTTGTATTTTGTATGTTACGAATTTTCGACTTATTTTTCCCCTATAAAAATTTCTTTCGGCACCGGAAGTGACATAATTTTGCGATAATTTACAATTTTGGCCCGTCTTTTCGCCAGCACATATTACTTTTATATATGATAGAAGGTTTCACTGTAGGAACACATCTAAAGTATAGTTCGGTAGCTCAATGGATCGGCTATGGTATAATAAACTTCCTGTATGATTCCTGAAAGCCGGTTCAGTGCTGCTTGCAGGTCTAGTTATTATTCTTATTATTATTATTTTTTTTTTTCCAATTTGCTTATATCTCAGGAACTACTTGTCGGATCGATGCAATGTCTTGAGTTTTACTGCGAAAGTGGGTGTGACTTAGAGATTAAAGCTATTTCCGGCGTTCTGCGACAATGCGAAATGTCCGAAATCACCGAAGTTGTCGTTTTTTGAAATATTGCCGTAATATTAACAACAATTGTTGGATTTTATCGTTTGATAGTTTTTGACATAGCCAGAGACATGGCACATAGCTACGGGTCTTTAGAGTTTTAAATTTCGCCGAATCTTCGGAAAAGTAAGGCGCCAAATTTTGAAAATTTAAATTTTGACAAAAAATTTTTTTATTAATGAATATTTTTTAATGACCTTTTACCAAGGGTTAAAGGGTCGTCTGATTTGGGCAAAAATGTGAACATTTTTTTTCTGGATAATTTTCCTTGGTCGCTATTGGCTAATTCAGTTTATCGGTTCTATATAAATTATTTATTGTCCGATTTGTATAAAACAAAGTTTATATGCTCCATGGTCCAAAATGTCATTTTTTTTGTTACCGGCAAAGTTTCCTATCGGCACCGTAAGTGACGTAAATTTAGCAAAAACTACAATTTTAACAGTTCGGTACCACTTTTTGAAAGCAAAAATTATTTTTTTCAAATCTAATATGACCGAAAAGATGTGCCATATAAATGCGCACAAAACATCGCGCTCAGTTTTTTTAATTTCGATTTCGTTTTCGGGCAATTTGGATTAAAGGGTGAAAAAAGGTGTCAAAATAAGCTATTTACAACCCATCCAGCGTCTTCATATTAAAAAATATATCTCCGTAGCATTCATAATCTCGTAGCAATAAACCATACTAAGAGAATGTATGTGAAAATTAATTTGTAATATGCGCAGTTGCCGAGAAAAAGTCAATTTTGCATGAGTCACTTTTCACGTTATTTTGGCTGTATAAGAATCAATTATTATGTGATTTTCAATTTTCTTTCACCATTGGATGCCTAATGCCATAGTGGACAAGGTCAAACCATTCTACCTCATACGCTGCCACCGGAAATGACGTCATTTGGTCAAAACTTAATTTTTAGCATTAAAAAACAATATTTTATTCAAATGGGTCGTACCTGTTATTTTTTTCAAATTATGATATTAGATTCTATTCATCAAATAGAATGAACCCATGCGATCATACAGATATCACAAAACGGTTTCTAACTTGTACGGTTGCAGAGAAATGGGCGATTTTCCACAAGTCACTTTTCGAGGATTTTGGTCTATAAAAGTGTCAGTTGTTATTCGATTTTCATAAAATTTTCACCATATGATATATTACGTCATTTATAATTTCATAGAATTAATTTAACATTTTCAGTATCACCGGAAGTAATTATATTTTGGCAAAAACTGTATTTTTAGCCTTCAAAACAGATATTTTTTTCAAATGAGTCTGATTTGTAATATATTTAAAATTATGATATTTAGTTCGCATCAACTAATAAAATGAACCCATGCGATCATTCAGATACCACAAAATGGTTTCTCACTTGTATGTTTGCAGAGAAATAGACGATTTCTTACAAGTCAATTTTCAAGGTTTGGGGTCTATAAAAGTGTCAATTCTTATTCGATTTACATAAAATTTTCACCATGTGATTATTATTTCTGATTTTAAGAAACTAATTTAATATTTTCATTGTCGTTGGAAGTACTGTGATATGGTCAGGATCACTTACATGTAACACATGTATAACATGGATTGGTTCCTGTGGTAATTAGCACATATCGGATTGTAACTTCCTGAATTAAATATGATTGTATGAAAAATCGCTTTTTGTTTAGTTTGTTCACTATCCACCGCTTGCAAATTGTGTTTCTTAATTTGTTGGAAAGATTTATAAAAAAAAATCAGAACCATTTGTGGGCTATGATCTAGTATCTTAATGTTATTTAACACACATCGGCGTCAGTGATTATGTACATGACGTGTATCCCTTAGTGCGTTTTTTACATTTGGCCAAAATGGGAGAAAGAATGAAAGAAGGGATATTATATTTGTTTCATGTATTAATCAATGCAGACTTTTGGAGGGTCAGATTAACGTGTTTGTCTTTATTCAAATGGTGAGCGTAGTTTGTTGATGCCGAGTCCACAATGTTATGGACACGGTGCGCTTTGGTCTTGTGCATCGATCTCCCAAGCAGAGTTGTCTTCGCTTGCAGTTCACACCTTGTCTCAATTGTCATTTTTTTTTGTTACCAAATAGTTTTATCTGTCGGCACCGGAAATGGCATAAGTTTACCAAAAACTAACAAAATCTACAATTTTGACAGTTAGGTACCATTTTGCAAGAGAAAATATTATTTTTTAAAAAACTTGATATAACAAAAAGAGTGCGCCCTTTCGACTTCATTTTCGAGCAACTTCGATTAAGAATTGAAAAAAGGTGTAAAATTGACCTTTTACAACCCATTCAGGCTTTTCAGATTTTAAAATATTTCTACGTAACTTTTATAAACTTGTAGCTTTGATCCATACGCAGAAAATGTATGTTAAAATTAGTTTCTAATATAAGCAGTTGCCGAGAAATGGGCAGTTTTGCATAAGTCACTGTTTTCGTAATTTTGCCTGTAAAATAGTCAAGTATTAATGGATATTCGCAAAAGTGACATCATTTGATTCAAAAAGCAAGTGTGCGTCATATCATGTTGATTACTATTTAAAATTAACACCGGAATTGACGTCATTTAGTCAAAAACTCCATTTTTAACTTTTAAAATCGATATTTTTTTAAACCAAGAATTATGTCATATGTAATAATAAAATTAACTTTTGGTTTAAATTCACATATTAACAAAACTCATATGATCATACAGATATCATAAAATTGTTTCTAACTTGTTCGGTTGCCGAGATATAGGCGGTTTTCTACAAGTCACTTTTAAAGGTTTTTGGCCCGTAAATGTGTTAATTATTATTCGATTTTCATAAAAGTTTCATCATTTGATGCCTAATGTCAAAGACGATAGTATAAATTTAATTTAACATTTTAGTTACACCGGAAGTAATGTCATTTTGGCAAAAAATGTATTATTAGCCTTCAAAACAGATATTTTATTCAAATGAGTTTGTTTTGAAATCTTTTTCAAATTATGATATTTGATGCCAATCAACAAATAGAATGAACCCTTACGATCATACAGATACCACAAAATGGTTTCTAACTTGTACGGTTGCAGAGAAATAGCCGATTTTCTACAAGTCACTTTTCAAGTTTTTTGGTCATTAAAAGTGGCAATTATTTTTACATAAAATTTTCACTATATGATATCTTATGCCATTTCTGATTTCATGAAACTAATTGAACATTTTCATTATCACCGGAAGTACTGTAATTTTATCAGGATCAATTACATGTTACACATGTATAAAATGAATTGATATTGCTGGATATTTGTTGATTCTGTTTCCCTTCTATTTGATGTATGCAATGTTTATGTGGAAATCTGTTTATCGGTGCCATTGGTTCAAGGGCAACATGGGAGCGAAAGTGACATAAGTCTAAAGTTAACGTGGCACCAGTGAAACCCGTCATTCCTGCATGCAGGTCTAGTCTTCATATGTTTTGATCCAATCAAGATTCGTATTGAAAGTGTCGAGAATATCCCGGCCTACGGTACATGCTTCCAGTGGTTATGACTATCTGTCTTTCTTCTTCTAGATCACAATTTATAACTTTCTAACAATTTATGAGGAGCTGGGATGACGTAATTGCTGGTTTAGAAAAAAAATGTTTGTACCTTGTACGTCGAAAACCGACTTACATATTATGTAGATGGCACAAGAAGAATTGTGATGAAAAAAAGCAAAACTTTCTATATTATTACCATCTTGCCTGAGTAGTCTTTTGCTGTACATTACACGCAATAATTATGTAGCAACCCATATTTAGAGATGTGCAGTGGAGTTAAAAAGTAATGTTTTACCAAACTCTTTAAGAAAATCATCATTTAAATTAACGTGAACTCATTCCCCGCCAATTTTATCCCCACCCACACCTCCACACACGCACGCCTGCTACCCCCACCCCATAAATCAAACAGTTGTCCAGGGGCATCATAATTACTTATTAGGACATGGACAGTCCTAGAAATTAATGTTTTATTAAAGCTGCAATTTCAAATTTTTAAGTTATATTTTTTAAAATGTATTAAAATAAAGCCTTAAAATAGATGGTATCTATAAACATTCCTACCTTGTTAAAGAAAAATCTTATTAATCCAATAATTCACTATTGCCAGTTGAGAAATTGGCAAATACATCATTTTCAAATTCAAATTCAAACGTTTGAAGATAGCTATACATATAATCTTGTCTGAGAGAGAGAGAATTGGGGTTTAACGTCCACTTGACATAAATTTAGGTCATTTCGGGACTAACATATGGTTTAATTTTATTTCAATAATTCGCTTGCGCGTAAGGGTTCCTAGCAGTGTGTGTGTGTGGCGGGGGGGAGGGCGGTAACGAGAGGACCCGGAGAAAACCCACGGGGTTGGATGAACAAAGTGAACAAGATGGTATAGTTTGGACATTTTCATAGATAAACAAAAAATTATAGCGACCATGTGCATAGTCTTCCGTAAGCGAATCTACATAAGTAAGCCGATTTTTGTATCTGGTAAAGTGAACAACACATACTTTTGATTAATGTATATTTTCAACAATGCACAATGATTAGATGCCTTTCTATGGATTTATTATATAGGCCGCATGAGTCGGGCTTGTGGAAGAGGGAAGTAAATTATCAGAACATAGTTTGCTTTTGAATTGATGAAGACCCCCCCCCCCCCCCGATATATTCTTGTCTGATAAATTATCATTATATTACTATATTCAATACGATTGTTCGTGTTTACTCTTTTTATTTAGGCCCTGTAGCTTTATTGATTATCACTGTGGTCTTTATCCACAAGTTATCCCCAGTTTATCTCCCTTTAGTATTAGAACTTCCGGGGAGCGTTCCAGAAAACTTCCTCGTGTCAAAATTATAAACAAACCAACTGAACAGTAAAGGTGAACTTCCCTGCACAAATTCACCGAGAAAAACAAATTATGCTGTGAAGGACACACAGTATGTATGTATATATGCCAGTGACAATACCTGCATTATTATGCTCAGTGAATTTCATATCCATAATAAGTGTATTACGTACATAGGCGTACGAGGCCGAACTTGTTTGGGGGTGGGGGGCACCATATTTTCCCGACAAATATATTTCTGTAGAGTCCGCGGAGTGGCGGGCGACAAAGCCGTCCGCCCGTGATCGCCGGAGGCGCCAAGCGTCTGACAGGGAATCTGGGGGGCCTCCCCTTGAAAATTTTGAAAACCAGACGGCCGTAGAAGTGATTTCCAGGCATTTCGAATACTTTCTAGTAATTTGGAGTGGGTAGTAAATTATGTCAGTTGCAGCATAAAAAGTCATCAATTAAACTTGGTAAAAAGTCATCAATTAAACTTGAAATTGATTAAGAGAAACTAATCAAATTTTAATAACAATTTATTAAAATTGGATTCAAATATTACATAATGTAATAAAAAGCTTATTTAATCATATTTAACATCTACATCATAGTGGTTTTCCTGGAGAGATTTATAAGTAAAATAAGCGTTGTTGAGCACATTATCTTTGTATAACTCTTGCCAGTGGCACTTTACATTCACCTATGAATATTTATTTCCAAAGAAAAGGGCTCAATATCGAATTATTTACGGCCTATTGAGCCATCGTACATGTATATTATATGTGACTACAAGGTACAATATTATTACAAACTTATCAATTATTATTAAAGAAAATTTTCAGCTGCTCACTTCTATCACTGGGCTCGTCCGGTGCTTGGAGTTGGATGCAAGTATGTACAGGAACACAGTACTCAAGAACTGAGAAAGGCCATGTGTACGTGCTAGGTCTATTCAGATGGCGTACGTGTTCATCATTGACTGGACTGCTTTCTTTCCTCTTCCATATTATTAGAAATATTCAAAACCCAACAGACGGCGCGACGCTTCCCGACAAACTGAGCATTCATTCCCGACAAGATCATGGCCTTCCCCGACAAGGCCATACCCCTACCCCTCCCCATTTTCAAAAACTCCTCGCCTAATGACCGATCTCACAATTCTGAGCTCTTTTCAGATTTCTATTTTTTTTCATGAAAATATTTGGGGGGGGGGGGGGGGCCGGTGCCCCGAGGCCCCCCCCCCCGCCTCCTACGCCTATGATTACGTACTACTTTTGTCCAGAGTGACGTCACTTTCAGTTAAAGTTATTTTAAAAGCAGGTGAGCTTATTATTTGGCTTGGTTCGCTCCCGTCGTTGACCGAGAAAGTTGATTGAGATTTTCCGGCGTGGTTTCCCTTTGTCAGTGGTACAGGACCGAGGGCCTGACAAGTCGTTCGGATTGTATGAAAAACCTACCTTTTGCTATTAATTTTAAAATCTTGTGTTATTTTAAAATCTTGTGTTAATTTTAAAATGAATTTTGTGTTATTTGCCACATATTTAATAATATGTACCGATAATTTCAAAATGACTTTTTGGTTCAACTCTAAACATTAATTTATAAGTGGCACATGTTAAAGATCCCCTTGGAAATCGAAACAAACGAAGATGGTAGCGACCCTGTAATATCAAACTTCCGTCATAACACCCTGCACTTATTCAGGATTAGGACGTTAAACCCCATTTTATTTCATTTTATTTTCAAATAACGTTTTAATTTTATTTAAATGAACCCATGATATCACAAATTTATCTAGAAATTAAATAGTAGCCTTAAAAAGGCTTATATATGGAAGCCTATAACTACCATTCATAATTTCTACTTATAGCGCCCCTCGTTATTTCCTAATTTCTTTTTTTCGACTTACATTTTGGCTTGTATACCGTCTTGGCGACTTTCGACTTAGTCATATTTTTGTTTTTATTGGTGTCAGTAAGAAGGCGACAGCACATTATTCAAGCCAAAACGCAAGTCGAAAATAGGAAATTAAGAAATAAAGAAGTCGCTAAAATAGCGACTGGTATTTTGGCTTGTATACCGTCTTGGCGACTTGGCGACTCGCTATTAGCGACCTTGTTATTTTTTATTTATAGGCTTCCATACTTATAGGTCTGTTTAAACGAGGAAGTTGATTAGTTCCCCAGAAAGATCAATATTATTGTGGAACAGTGAAATAGTTGTATTTATATTTCATTGTTTAGCCTTACTTTTAAAATCCTTAATAAGTAAATGTGACAGGGGAAGGGAGGCAACTACGTTTAAGTTCTGAAAGAGAGTAAGCTCTCTTGAGTGACAAGACAAATTGATATGAAAAAAGTGTGTAGATGGGCAAAGCAAACGTAATCGAACGTCGTTCATTTTGGAATTTTCGCGTATTTCGCTGAACATAATTTATTAGAAATTACAACAATATTATTAGCAATTGAATATAATTGACGACATATATTCATATAACAATAATAATATGTGCTATTAGACAAAATTCGGTCTATTTAAGTTTTCAAAGAATAGTCATATGCTAGTGAAATTCAGATTATCCATCGGACATCAATAAATCAATGATGCATACGACCGAAAAATAAACAAAAGAAAAAAAATAGTTTTATTCGAGTTCTTGCAATCATGTTATATTTTAAATGAAATTGAAATTCAGATTATCCATCGGACATGAATAAATCAATGATGCATACGACCGAAAAATAAACAAAAGAAAAAAATAGTTTTATTCGAGTTCTTGCAATCATGTTATATTTTAAATGAAATTGAATTTACAATTGGTGAAATTTACATGGCCACATGGATTAATTTATTATATTGTTCAAACGGGCAGATTTTGACGACATTTGATTTCAAGATTTTCCGCTTCACAAGGAAGATTTAGGATAACAGAATCTATTTTGTCCAACACACCCGACTTTACTTTATAGACCATACATGCCTCTTTGAATCGATATCGTTGTTTGTCCGTAATTAGGGTGCCCCGAGATAAAAACAATGGATACTATATCTATTTATACAACAACCCTAGATGATTCTCTATCATAAACTATCAAGAAAATGTACCTCTATGCTATATTTCCATTTGATTTTTCGTTATAATAGACGGATTTTCTTTTAAAGGACAATATTGGTGCCAGTCATTATCACATATGTGATAGAACTGATTAAACACTTTCCAATATAATATTACCATGACATCGACGAGGCTTAATAAGTACGGCATATTAACTTTTTTACTCCGACAAATTAAATTCTCAAACATTTTTTTGAGGTAAAAGAAAAATAAATAAAGACGTTTGAAGTATTTGAAGTTAAGAAATATTTCCTATTTAGTGTAAATGGGTATTAAAATGAGTAAAATGCATCATTTTGCCCGAAGCATTTAGATGTTAAGTAAACATTGCACCAGCAGTTGAGCCAATGACTGGCACGGTTAGCAGTCAACGCACGTGCTGTGGACACTTATCTGTTACAGAGTTAATTCGACACTTATTACTAATAAATGTTAAATTGGTTGTTTACACGAGTAAAAATGCTAATTTATATGACTTATTTCTTAAATATTACAGTTCGAATACGTATTTTGTTTTTTATCCATTATTACTTTTAATTTATTATAGTCTGTTTAGTTTCGTTAACATTTTGACGTTTCACAAACGTTACGCGGTAAAGCTGTCATAATTCTAAGCTTTATTTTGATAACAGACGGCGCTGTTTACAATTGTATGGAGGCTGATTGGGGACATGCAAAATCTCGCCCTTTTCATAACACGACATAGACCAAAATCATAAACTATTCTATATATGTTTAAAATATATAAATAGGATTCTCTGTCGTGCATTTATTATAATAATACTGCTAAATCGATTGATTTGGCATATTTTGTTTCTAAAAGAACAATAAAATATATAGTAAGAACTAATTACGTCATGCACGGGAGTGAATAAATAAATATAAATAGGTAATCATTTTTCCCCTCAAATTTATGAAATATTTTACGCACATATAAGTAAATTTTTTTTTATATTATTTTAGCTTTTTATCGGGTCAAGCTTCCAAATTTTTATGATCCTCGGTGGCTCGGTGTGTATGTCCTAGACTCGGTCTCGGGTTCGCTCCCGGTGTTGGAAGAGAAAGTCTCTCGGGTTTTCCACCATGATTTACCCTTTTCAGTGGTGCTAGACGGAGTTGTTGACAAATGAAATAGGATTTAACGTCCTATACTCTTCTGCACCTAACCTGGGCTAAGAGAAGACGGGCACACGCCATACAGTGTGCTATGAGGGAAATTTTGACCGGGCAGCGGCGCTACGGCCAATGTGTATACGGGACCTCGGTTTTTCGCCCCTTCGGTTCCTGACGAGGAACAATGTCTAGTCGTTTTAATGGCGTGCACGTAAATGAACCCTGGACGTTGGAATTTGAAATAATAGTGGGCCGTAGCGCCTCTGTCCGTGCAAAATCACCTCACACTACACACTTCATGGCGTGTTCTCGCCTTGATGCTGAACGACGGGACGTTAAACTCGATTTCATTTACAGATAAATTAAGGGAGAATAGATAGGCCCAAAAAGCTGACTAATGTAAAGGGAATTTGCTGAAAATTTCAGTTTCTCTCTGAACCTAGAATTTTGCGCATAATCTCGATCATCATTACGAAAGTCGGTACGATACAAAAAAACCCACACAATCTCGATTATCCATTTTTTGATTTAATCATGAATCAGCGTTGAGCAGCAGATCGGATCTTTATACAGTAAACATCGCAGACTAAAGGTGACATCGACAGTTGATAATGCCGATTCTGCTCTTGCATAATGTATGTTTGATTTCCAAATCACCGGGTTGTCTTGTGAGGTAGAGGGTCTCTTTAGGCATTGGGCGAACGATTCGCCCCTTAAATTGATCTTATTAATCTCATTCCAAAGTTTGGGTTGGTGGGTGGGTGAGGTGTGTCTGTGTGGAGTGGGCGGGGTGTGGCTTTGCTTTAATATTTATATCTGAATTATCATTTCCTGTTTCTCAATCCAATCTCAAAGAAAATAAAATATTGTTTATAAACCAAAACAAACACAAAATAGCTTTATTCTACTGGTGTATTTCTATATTATTTAAATAATATAAGAATAATTTACTTTTGTACGTAACATATTTTATATATCTTTAGAGATGAAAATAGCCGATTACTTATCTCAAAAATATTGAGAACGAATATTGCAAAAAAAGATGGCTAAATCAATCGATAAAGCCGTATCGGGGCAAATGCACGAAAAGGTATCATATTTATTCATCTGAAAAATATGTAGAATAATTCGCCTTTTTACGTAAAGTATTTTAGTATTTTTGACATAAAAATGTCGTCATGTCTGACGGGTAATGAAAAATATTTACCCTTGATTTGATTCATCACGAACTAATTGTTTAGTTGTTTGCTAAAAGAGAGATATTATTCAGGTTCGTAGCTAGACCAAAATTGTTAGGGGGGGGGGGGGGCGAAGGCATCTGGGGGCGCCGATGGGGCTTCTGTGGGCGCCGATGACGGTCCGCGGCGAACGGTACCTTCGAAGGGTCTATAGGTTGCTCTCCATGGGCATACGGAGTCAATGAATTTTAAGGGGGCAGAATCATGACATGCCCGATCAAATTTCGGGTTAGGCCTACAGACGTCTAGGGACGCCCCCCCCCCCCCCTAGAAAAAAGGTAAAATTTAATGACTTCACAAACGCGTTTTCTTGTTATTCCAGTCTCTGAATACAGTAGGTGGTACTGCCATAGTCTATCTAAGGTGGCTTAGTCGAATTCTAATCAATCGTTTATATTCCACGGAGACGCGGTCGTCGGGAGCAAATTTTGACTGCCGCAAACGTGTTTTTCTGCTTTTCCGGCCCCTGAATACAGCCACTTGAAATGTGGTCCAATGCAGTCTACCTTAGGTGGCGTACCACACTCCTCGCAGTGTTTCGTCTGAATAGAGCTAATCCCACTTAACACTGCTGTAATGGAAGCATATTTCTGTTCCAAATTATGGCTGGCCTATAATGCGATTAACAACCAATAGCTAACTGCGTAACCAGGGGCGTAAATGTGGGGGAAAAATAGTCGGTCGCAAAACCACTGCACTTGGTCGTAAAATAGGAGCAGCCGGTATCAAAATAAGTGCTCACTGCATACGTCACACTACTCACTCAAAACAAAATAGTCGGTCGCAAAACCAGTGCAGTCGGTCGCAAAATAGGAGCAGTCGGTATCAAAGTAAGTGCTCACAGCATACGTCGCACTACCCACGCAAAACTTTAGTATAAAATAACCTTGTCAACTTATCACGTTTGAAAAATTGTTGTGTTTCACTCTTATTCTCTTGTGAGTATTATTCTGTTTCTCCCCTGGAGAAAAATAGTCAATCTCAAAATAAGTGCAGTCACTGCCGTCGATCTCAAAATTAGGCATCGGCGACTTCATGAATTAGGCCTAATGAGGTAAACAAACAATGCCAGAATAGATCCCAAATATTATGTATTTGCCTGAATCCGTAAGCCTAAATTACACACGTCTACGTCACACCAAACTATAGTTTTAAATAACCATGTCTGCTTGTCATGTTTGAAAAAATGTTTGTCACTCTTATTCTGCTGTAAGTATGTTGTTCTATGAAATGTTTTCCACCCATGTTAAAAAAAATAGTCGGTCTCAGACTAAATGAATTATTGGCATAAACAGACAGTCACAAAACGGGCGAAATTGACAAATAAGCCTCAAGATTTTGTCCCGTTTCTTATTCCCTCGACCTTATGCACCTTCTTCTTCAAGTGTTTCTGCATTGTCCCATGATACAAAAGAGTACCTGTATGTTTATTTTACTGTGGATACTAACAGGGAAACGATATATTTTAAAAAAACACCTGATTAAAATAGTCACGTTCAACATATAGATGTCAAAAAGTATGTATTAAATGAATCAATGATGTCAATTTAAAGATAATGCCTGTTATGGTATTTGACTGATCAGTGAGGGCATCTCGACCATTGATGTCAAATTAAGCTTCATGCTGTAATTTACATGACAGCTAGGGTGACTCGTGTGTTAGGCGCTGGCTTGCTAATCCGGATGTTCTGTCTTCAATCCCTGCATTGGCCGAGAAAGTTTATCAGGATTTTCAGGTGTGGTTCACATTCGACAAAAACATGACACCCCTTGTAAACATTGGTATGCACATAATATAAGAATCCTTGACTGTTGGAATCAAAATAAGAGTATGCCGTAGTTCCGCTGTCCAGGCGATTTCCCGCACTGGCCGTCTTCATTAGCTCAGTCGGTGGAGAGCAGGACATTACATCCCATTTTATTTCTTCATTTCATATTTTATGTGACCAAAAACATCTTAGGTCAGTTTGCAGGGGCGGATTGGGGCAGGGAACCGGCCCGGGCTCCCGTGTCGGAGCAGCCCCTTTTAATGACCGAGGAGCTCGGGGGGGGGGGGGGCTCTTCCCCTGGACATTTTTGAAAAATGAACCCCAATTATGCGATTTGGTGCAATATCTGATTATAATCTCTGTCAAATAATATATTTCATAAATCGATTGACTTAGGCCAAAACCCCGACCTGCAAGTAATTTACACTCATCAACCTGTGAAATTATCATATCGTCATATTATTAATTAACGTATTATCATTGTTCAGAGTGAAGAGAATTTAACTGGTTGAAAAATGGGACTAGTTGAGAAAATTTTGACCATTGGATTAACCAGTTAGAAATATTGAATCAGCAGGAATATTTTCATTGAAAAATGTCCCATTTTTGTTGCCGGGAGCGCTAGTTGATTCCTCCTGTGATGGAAGGCCACGAAACACATTGGTACAGAGTGACGAAAATGAAAATCATAAAAGCTGATTTTTAATTTTGGATTCTGGCGTATCCCCACAAACAGGGTGCAGGTGACTTTTAATCGGGTGAATCCGATGAAACTGTCGGTTGAATTTCGTATCCCCATTGCAGGATTCCGAATTCTGACCCACACCCAGCACTCCCGGTCCAGAAAGTCTATTATACCAGCCCATTAAAGCCACCGGCCACATACAACATGATCATCATGGCTCAATGGTCGGTCCAATACCCCCTCTCCCATATAATGTTCAGCAGAAAAACGTTGTTGTTTTTTTTTTAGACGAATTGGACAAAATTATTTTTTTACATTTTTTGTCCGACCGGCCCTTCGGGCCGACTTTGAACTCAAAATTAACAATGACAATTGCAGTATTTTGAAAATTGCTATTGTGGTATGAAATATGCATTTTAATTGATATTAAATAAAAATAACAAAAGATTGCCACCATACTTTTATTTGCACTAAAACAACAATCTTCCGAGGCAGCCATGCAAATGTCCCATTTTGAACCTTAAAATCAGGCATATTATACACTTCAATTTTTTTATTTTATCTAAAATATTTTATGTATGGTTCTGCTATTGTCTTTTATATCCCTTAAACACCCCCCCCCCCCCCCTGTACAGTGGAATGTCGTTTGTAAAAAAAAATAAATAGCGAAAATTCTATATGCAAAAACAAAATGCGGACCCATTTATGGCACCTTAGAAGCATTCAATAACTACATGCAAATACAAGTAAATATCATTAAATACAGCGGTTGAAAATCCTATGGCTATTATATTCAGTGGCTCGAAAAACATACTACTTTTGTCCAGAATGACGCCACTTTCAGAATTACGTCAAACGGTCATGACGTCACCGCTATCGCTCGTGGAATACTTGCGCATGGACTCTCTTGAAGTATTGATTAACCCGAGCGGTATTCAATGTTCATTGAGTTCTATCAATATGTATACGCGTACATACATATTATATATAACAACGGCTTATTGAATGTTTAATATAGTGGTTACTGTATCTTGCTTAATGAAATATGTTTACATAATGTAGCTTTTACATATTCATGTTGTTTACTCGGTAATAAGATCGTTAAATCGATTACTTTCAATACAAAAATACATTAAAAACTTGTTAGCTACGTGAACTTCTCAAATGGGTGGTCTATCAATATTAGTTTTTGTCTTAATTCCGTTATGCATCTTGCATGAGATGGTTAAGGATTAACATCAGTTTTTGTCTTAATTCTGTTATAAATTGATAAAAACAATATGTCTTTTACGGGGCCCGGTAAGGAACGCAAAGAATAAAAATATAATAATAATAACTGGTGCGCGCCTGATAATAACTAGCGTGCGCCTGATAATAAGTGGCGCGCGCCTGATAATAACTGGCGCACGTCGGATAATAACTGGCTCGCTTCGGATAATAACTGGCTCGTGCCGGATAATAGCAAGCGCGCCGGATAATAACAAGCGTGTCGGGATAATAACTGACTCGTGCCGGATAATAACAACCATGTCAGGATAATAACTGACTCGTGCCGGATAATAACAAGCGCGCCGGATAATAACAAGAGCGTCCGATAATAACTAGCACTAATTAATACATTTCCCATATGAAATGGGGTTTATAGCCCTACTGTTCTGCTCCGACTGGCCTAATGAAGACCGGCATCCGCCAAATAGTGCCAATGTGTACACCGGACCTCGGTATTTCGTCCCATCCCAACGACTGTACGTTGACCGTAGGCTCGCTATCCATCCCTTCGTTAGCCAAAAAAGTTCATCGGGATTTTTAAGCGCGGTTCCTCCTGCACCATTGATTGGCAAGGGGGAACTACGCCGGAAAATCAGGATGAACGTTCTCGGCCAACGCAGGGATGGAACACGGGACCTTCTAGATAGCGAGCTAACGTCTTATTAACTGAACCATGTGGTCCCCTTTCCAATAAGAAGGGTTGGATAGCCAAATAAGGTCTGACATTGAATCAGGTGACGTGGTTTTGATTCTGCCTTGAACGTGGCAAAATGAGGGTCAACCGTTTTCTTTCGGGTGTTCCGGTTTCATCTCACTGCTTTTTTTTTCTTGTAAAATGTTTATTCACAAAATTTCTAAATACATTATCATATAATATATATTATATATATGCATTAGAAGGATTTCATATATACATTAATTACAACATTCATACATTAATTACAAAATTATTAAATGGTTAAAAAGGGTTGAACAGTGCATATATGTACATTTGAAATAAAAGTCAATGCTTATCTCATCATTTAGTCCGAGTTTAAAGGAGCTAAATCGCTAACATTTGGGACCTAGAAATTGACTCAAGTGGGTCGCAACGCATATAATACTGTAATATGAATTGAATAAACTGATTTGTATTCAATGGTTTCCGTTTTACTCTAATTTCAAATCAGTTATATTCGCGAAATAAACCAGCAGTGTCAACCGAAGGCATTTTTTTTTTTAGCGTCTAGTTATTCCAGTCTACATGCGCCGTTTGATTTGGTACAATGTTTCTAGCCTCGTTCCTCGAGTCTCTTGCTAGAACTGGGGCTGAAACGCATTATGGTACACGATTCGTGTACTAATGGTAAAATATTTATTTTGTCTTAAATATTGGATATCAGAAGCCCATCTTTTTCCGGTAAGATCGCATCATCAATTTTGATTTAAATTGACAAATAATTTGTGTTTTCAATGTTGAAGATTTTGGATGATATTGAGTTAAAGACTTAGCTCCTTTAACAAGAAAGGAAGGCTGAATGAATTTGGAAATAAAATCTTTAACACTTTTATGCTTTTTGTAGTAAATATTTACACTGTAAATATGATCTATTAACAATCTTTTAAATATTGGGTTAACATCTATAATATGTCCATCTTTTAAGGCTAGCATTCTTCTTTTGTATATAGCAATTCTTACTGTACATAAAATAATATTGCATAACTCTATTGGAAGAGTTTTACATGACTGTTGAAGACCAAATAAAATAACAGTGCCTAATTCATTAATATTTATATTCATTTTCAATATATCATCTAGTATATCTTTAATTAAAAGTTTAAAATCTGTCAAATGCTGGCATCTAACGAATAAATGTTCAATATCTTCATGTATTAATTTACAAACAGGGCAATATTCGTCACTTACTTTTCCTATCTTAAATAGCTTTTCCTTTGACCATAATATATTATGTACAATTTTAAAATCTAAGTCAACACATTTAGGATTTTTTTAAGTACAAAACACGTTTTTCCATATGATAGGAAAATTACACACGAAACCCTTGTTCACCCAATAATTTAAACAAATGGGTTGAACAAATTTATAGCTGAGTAGCTTCTGATAGCAGAATTTTGACGTTAATTTATCTAGTGTTATCAATTCATCATCTATCACGTGACTCGTGTTAGCAGACGACATTGGTGTTACATACGTGTTAATGTAAATTAGTTTATATACATTCATATTACAGCATTAGATGCGTTACGATCCACTTGTGTCAATTTCTAGTTCCGAAATGTTAGCGATTTAGCTCCTTTAAATAATACCAAACATCATTTACTTTTTAAGGCAACATGTTTAATTATTTGAGAAAAGAGAGCCACGGTGGCTAAGCAGGTAAGACGCTTGCTTGTTAGCCTGGAGGTCGCGTGTTCCATCGGGATTTTCCGACATGAACATTGTTTCTCTTTGTCAGTCTTGCAGGACGGAGGGCCAGACAAGGACAGCTGTTTTCGGATGGGACAAAACAAAAAAACCGAGGTCCCAGTGTATACATTTGCGTGCATGTAAAAGATCCCTTGGCAGATGGAATTCAATATAAGAGTAGGCCATTGTGCCGCTGCCCGGGATAAAAATTTCCCTCATAGCACACTGTATTGCATAATGCACGCCTTCATTAACCCAGTCGGAGTAGGATATTAAACCCCATTTCATTTCATTTTATTTTTAGAAAACAAATAATTCATCAACATTTTCCTATTATCTCACAAGGTTGGATGGTCGAATGGTTAGCGTGTGCGCGTTGTTTCATAAGGTCTGTCATTGAGTCAACTGACGTGGTTTCCATTCCACTCATCTAAAAATACTGTGACAGCTAATAAAAGTTATATAAATACTCAACAATAACGTAATAATCAATGCGCTCACCGAATTTTGTGTCATCATCCCACAATGGATACAAAACTAAAGAACAACCACTATGCCATTAGCCTGTCCAACCTCGTAGTTTTCTCCGGTTCCTCCGGTTTCCTCTACACACAAGCGAATTATTGAAATAAAATTAAACCATATTTAGACTAGAAGTGAAGTATGGAAATATATAATTGATAAATCTGCTTACATCGAAGTCAAGTAAATCTAAAAAAATAGGTTTATTAATAAAAATTATCAAGTAAGTCTAAAAAGGGTTTGCTAATAAATAGTGTCTGCATAAATTCAATATAGGACTGGATAAAATAAAATTAATGGATGCATGATAATAATTGGAACTGTTTCCAATCTTTATTATTTCGTGCACAATCTACTTTTACATTACTTAACACTCAACGTTAAAACCATTCCCTATCTTTCCTGTCATCATGCTGTAATATGTTTAGTATAGTAATTGTCATCGTTGTGTAGTATTTATAGTATACAGGGGGACCGCACCACACACAAACAATAACACAATACTTGTCAACATCTTCACCGTCAAGGGTTTACAGTGTGTCTATAAATGTGGTTGATATCATTCGAATGATTCAGGAAAAGTAGAAAATGAATCAGCGACAAATCTATCAAATCTGGTTGAAATACATCAAGCAGTTTAAATCACTGGATGTATCATCGTCGCGAACCAGTTCATGTTCATCATTTATAAATATTACAGTAACGTAATATCGACTGAATTATTCCTGTTTCTATTACTGTTTACACTCTCTGTAAATGAGATATGTTGACGAATTATTGATCAGTAGAAATTTTAATTTACCCTTGATTTGATTCACCACGAACTATTATTCAGGTCCATAGCTAGACAGACCAAAATTGTTAGGGGGGAGGGCAAAGGCTTCTGTGGGCTTCTGTGGGCGCTGATGACGGTCCGCGGCGAACGACACCGTGCAAGGGTGCTCTCCATAGGCATACGGACTTGATGAATTTTAAGAGGGCAGAATCCTGACATGCTCGAACAAATTTCGGGTTAGGCCTACAGACGTCTAGGGACGCCCCAACCTCCCCCTAGAAAATAGGTAAAATTTAACGACCTCAAACGCGTTTTCTTGCTATTCCAGTCTCTGAATACAGTAGGTGGTACTGATATAGTCTAACTAAGGTGGCTTAGTTGAATTCAAATTAATCATTTATATTCCACGGCGAGATTCTGTCTCATTGACTCACATTTCTGGTCCTCTCGTCCTCAAGAATTTCTCCCAACAATGACCTCAGATGCCAGGATATTGACTCAATTTTTCAAAATTTTCTCAAGTTGCTCAGGCACAATCATCATATATGACATCAACTTTATTTCAACTTAAAAAAAACCTGCTTTCCGGCGAGACAACGATCGGCGTACAACTATATAATTATACAATACTGTCTATGTTCTACCCACCATTTTGGGCGCACCAGTCTGATTCGGCATTATGCACTATGTGCGGCCCAACATTATAAAGCGCCCCACCACTCATGTCATTATGGGCGCCTCTCCGGGATAAGGCACCCCACAGATCAAGCCGTTTTGGGCGCCCCATCAGTTGTGGTGTTAATCGTGGGGGTCATTATTTGGCGCCTCACCATTTGGGGAGCGCCTCAACGACATGATTGGCGAGGCGCCCATAAAACCAAGTGACAATGGTTTGTCGCCAATCTCATCGTGGACGCCCAATCAATGTCACACAGGTTTATGTGGCGCCCATACATGGAGATTTTAGTCGCTGGCGCCGACATATTCCAGGAGGAGGGGGGGAGCTTCATCCCTTGCCCTCTCACCCCGCTAGCCAAGGGCCTGTTTTTTGTGTGTTTCACTATTGTAATATTGAGTGTTGTACTTGTATACCCGATTTAAACACAATCACGATAACATGTAGTGTTTCATTGTCTAACGTCTTCGTCCAAACTGATCCCGCAGTGAATATTCGCTTCGCCGCTACAATCACTGATAAGAATGACATCGACGAGACTTAATGAGTTCGGCATATTAACATTTTTACTCCGAGAAATTAAATTCTCAAACATTTTTTTGAAGTATAAGAAAAATAAATGAAGACGTTTGAAGTATTTGTAGTTAAAAAAAATATTTCCTATTTAGTATAAATGGGTATTAAAATGAGTAAAATGCATCATTTTGCCCGAAGTAATTCTCTGTGAAACAGATTGGTCTTCGTCTTCTTCCTTGGGACTTAACGTCCCCTTCCACCTAAATTGTCCATCGTCTTCTATAATACAGATCATATTGTTGATCCGCGATGTTAGTGACATACTTGAATAACAGTAGAATGTTCATTTACGACGTCTCCATGGTACCACGTTCAAAGTTCGATGATTGACACATTAATAAATGTCTGGTTCGAGCCCGGTGTTGCCAAGAAAGTTTCAGGGGATTTTGGTCTAGATGCCCCTATCAGTGATATAGGACTGAGATAGGCCTGGTGATATGGACAAATGTCATGATGTTCAGGTAGGACGCAATGTCGAGGTCCTGGGTACATCACAGGGCACATGTTAAAGATCCCCTTGGAAATGGAAACAAACGAAGGTTGTAGCGACCCTATAAGATCATACTTCCGTCATAACAGCCTGTACTGATTCACGATTAGGACGTTAAACCTCATTTTATTTTATTTTATTTTCAAATAACGTTTTAATTTTTTTTAAATGAACCCATGATTTCAAATATTAGTTTAGTTTAAAGTATTCTGGATTCAAAGAGCTAGATCTGTGGAGTCAATTGACAGTCAAGTTTGTTTTGATTTTGGCGACAAGGGAAAATGGGATGATAACAATGTACCTAATATCGGCCTAATATATGTTTAGGCTCTAATATAGCCCATCGCAATTCTCACCCTAAAATGATATTGTGAAGTCACTGGTGTACCGATGTATATCTAAAATACAAAAGCAAAACAACCTGCTATGGTCTACTCAAGAGGGCTTACTCTCTTTCAGAACTTAAACGTAGTTGCCTCCCTTCCCCTGTCACATTTACTTATTAAGCCATTACAACCGATCAATTATTAAGGATTTTAAAAGTAAGGCTAAGCAATGAAATATTAATACAACTATTTCACTCTTCAATGATATTGATCTTTCTGGGGAACTATTAAACAGACCTATAAACTTTTTTTTAAGGCTACTATTTAATTTGTAGATAAATTAATTTAAATGTATTTAGGAGTTGGCCAGTAGCAGTATACCATGCGATCACTATTCCCATTAAAGCAATCAATCGTAAATAAAATGCCATTAATATAATTAAATAAACCTGACTTTGTTCTGTGTTACCCGCACATTTATTTTTAAATCTAGTGTATTGTACTCCTTCATCCACAAATTACTCAGAATTTTACATATATCATGATTTATTCTATAACTACATGCAAATACAAGCAAATATCATGGTTGTATTCAGTGGCTCGAAAACGTCCTACTTTTGTCCAGAATGACGTCACTTTCAGAATTACGTCAAACGGTAATGACGTCACCGCTATCGCTCGTTGAATACTTGCGCAGGGATACACTTTCTTGAACTATTGAATAACCCTAGCGGTATTCAATGGTCATTGAATTCTGTGTATATATACGCATACGATATTATATTTAACAACGGCTTATTGGATGTTTAATATAGTGGTTACTGTATCTTGCGTAATGAAATATATTTACATCAATGTAGCTTATACATATTCATGTTGTTTACTCGGTAATAAGATCGATGAATCAACAACAAATTGATAACTATAATAATAATACATTTCGAGTCACATACGATACGACACCAATAAAGTTATTTTTAAGGCATGAGTAAGTTCCCATATATTTTATGATTTAGCATGATTATGCATGATGTAGGCCTAAGATACAGGGGAACCGCTGTGGTCCACGGATAAAGGCGATGACTCGCTAAAATAGAATCTCGTGTTCACTCCAGGAACTGGCCAAGAAAGTTAGTCGGAATGTTTTGGCGTTGTTTCTCCGTGTCTGTGTTGTTGTGCAGATAACCTACTTTGTTGGGGTGTTTAATATTTTAAAAATAATAATAATTGTCAATGGATTTTGTGACCTATGTAATAATTTGTCCCGAAGACTTCAAAATGACTGTTTAGTTCAACACTTAACATTAATTTATAAGCTGATTTTTATATTAGAAATCACAATACAAGACTTTAATATATTTATAATTTTTCATTTATAATATGATGATATATGTTTAGTATAAATCTTTAATCGCGGCTAATAAAATATTTGGTCATTAAACGATAACAACTGTAAACTGCTACTGGAGTATATTTGTAAAAATTATCTCTGACTTCATTCCATGTACTTTTATATCATCCTGATTCCAGTTTCTCCCAGTTTTGTTTTGTATCCTAATGTTCTCCCTCCATCCAAATGAGTCTATTACAGACAACAAACAACTGTAACCATCAGTATATGGGAGATGTTGGTTATAAATAAAGCAACGTTTGATAGAATAATAGATTCCTTCATATTAAATATTAACTTCATTTTATTAAACGATATCAAGATATGAAAATGTAACAACATCTATGTTTAATTATATTTACAGGAAGGTGAAGGTCAGCCTGAATTACATAGTTTACTTATATATTTATATGTTTAATTATATTTACAGCACAGTGGATATCAAACTCAATAATACGATAAGAGAATTAAAAAAAGAGGTAAAGAGGAAGATGGAGGCGGAGTGTGGTGTAACAGTAAATAGTATAGATAGCATAACAAGAGGTGATTATTATGATATAGGTGTTATATTATACGACAGGAAGAGACATGATGATAAAAACAAACCACTTTTTGTATATGATATACAGGATGGTGATACAGTATGGTGCAAATACAAATAGTATCATATACTATATACTGTACTACATTAGATACAATCTATTTTGGTTTAACGTACACTCAACTAGTTCATTTCCCACTAGGTTATGTAGGTCACCCTACTTCTAGTCACGTACAACTGTTGTATCGGAATCACACTACTTGAATCAATGATTTATCTTATAACCAACTAAAAATAAATGGGGTTTAGCGTCTTACTCCTATACTGGGCTGATGAAGGCGGGCATGCGCCATACAGTGTGCTACGAGGGAAATTTAGCCCAGGCAGCAGCACTGTGATGACCTACTCTTCTATCAAATTCTAACTGTCAATGGATCTTTTACGTGCACGTTAATGTATACACGTGCATTAGATCATTGAACTTGGGAGGGAACCCAAGACATCCAGGCTAACGAGAGGGAGGGGGAAATGGGGTTTAACGTCCACTCGACACAAACAAGGTCATTTCGGGACTAACATGGTTTAATTTTATTTCAATAATTCGCTTGGGCGTAGGGGACTTTAGCAGTGGGGGGAAACCGGAGTACCCGGAGAAACCCCACGAGGCTGGACAGCAGGCGATCCAGTGTCTTAATCACCGACCCACCAATTGTGTTTAGGAACAAAAATGATCACGTGATGGGTAAAGATGATGTGATATTTTAATCCTATTTAAAGCATTTTGATTTAGTTTTCATATGGGTATTGATAAGTCACTTAATTCCAGGCTGTGGACATTCCTTGTCTGTATACTAAATACGATCGTATGGTAAACTTCTAGTCGTTCTGACTGGGCGACAAAACACAGGTCCTGTGTACACGTTAACGTGCACGTAAAGGAACCCTTGACAGCTGGAATTCAATAATATTACAGTCCAGACAAAATTCTCCTCGTAGCACACTATATGCCGTATTCTCGTGTTCATTGGCCATTCATTACTATTTACTAAATACTATCTTTAGATGTGTGAAATAGCTTTATTTAACGCCCGCTTCCACCGAGGTGATATCGCACACAATTACATGTTATATATACATAGTGAAACTAGTTACAATGTGTCCATCTGTAAATGACATCATCAGATATTATTGTTATATTGTCCGTGTATTTATTGTAGTATTCTGTATTACTAATGACATCATCAGATATTATTGTTATATTGTCAATGTTTGTATTGTGATTGTATCATGTATATTTACCTGATGAACACCGGTGATCAGTTAATATTTCTGACTTCACAAGCTGGGAACATTTTGTGCTCAAGTAATTATCTCCCTTGGATTGTGTATCAGGCGGCACGATATATATTTATATATTGAGTGTTTTAAAGATCAAATTAACATTATTTACGTGTAATTCAGAGTGAAGTTGTCAAATATCCACATTGTAAGTCACGTGAAATGTACAATACCTTTTGATTTATCCTATCATAAATAGTATACTGGGGTTTGTTTCTGGGTCACCCGATATATATTTTTTATATAGACTGTTTTAAAGATAAAATTAATATTTCCTTTGTTTGTTATATTTTTATAGCTTAGATATGATAGGAACACTGTATTGTATAGTTTTATAGCTTAGAGATGGTAGGAACGATGTATTGTATATTTTTGTAGCTTAGAGATGATAGGAACGCTGTATTGTATATTTTTATAGCTTAGAGATGATAGAAACGCTGTATTTTATATTTTTATATCGAGTTTTTAAAGGATTAAATAAAATATCCTATATATTTGTAGTCATCGTTATATTATGTGTATTCTAATAGCCAATGTCCCGGTTCAAGTAGTAAGTTCATGTCTGTCTATTTCTAGGTGCCAAAGAATAGGGATTTAGCTCCTTTAAGGTGGATTAGACGTGGCCGACCAATGGTGAACTTCGACCTTCTTATAATTGGGTTAACCCCCTATACGGGATAATGATGTTGCCGAGGGGGGTAACAAGATATTGCTGTATACCCATTTTGTACTTCGACCTTCTTATAATTGGGTTAACCCCCTATACGGGATAATGATGTTGCCGAGGGGGGTAACAAGATATTGCTGTATACCCATGTTGTGGATTTGAGGTGGATTAAGCGTGACGGATCCATGGTGATTCATATTGCCCTTGCCGGTTTAAAGGAACAGTTTTATACCCATTTTGTGCATAATGTACTGATTTGTGCATTTGAGCTTGATTTCGCGTGGCCGACTAATGTGACTTTTGATCAGAAATCTACTAATTCGTACGCACAAACCTTTTGTACTCGAGATGCTAATGAAAATTAGAGGGTTGTGTGGCCGAATAATGCATAACTTAGGAGTTGTTTTTTGGTTGTTTTTTGGGGGTTTTTTTGGGGGGGGGGGGGTCCCGATCACACGTCTACTAATTCCGCGACTCAAACCTTTTGCACCCGAGGTGCTAATTAAATGGAGAAGTGTGGGGGGCGAATGGTTAACGCATGCGTGTTGCATTGAACGGCGTGGTTTCGATTTCTGGCTTGTACGTGACACGGAGTAGGGTCGCCTGTCCATCCTCGTGGGTTTTCTCGGGGCATTCGGGTTTCATCCCACTGCTAAAGACACCTACGCGCAAGCGAATTAATGCAATGAAATTAAACCATATGTTTCTCCCAAAATGAGTGAGTAATTGGGTGAATGAATGATTGAGTGAGTGATTGGATGAGTAAGTGGGTGATTGAGTCAGTGGGTGATTAGGTGGGTGATTGAGTGACTGAGTGTGAGTGAGATTCACCCCAAATATAACAATACAAAGCAATTAAGTATCACAATTTCAAGAGATTTTCATATATAGGAGGCAGACCACCATTAAATTTCACCATCTCGGTTCTTTTATTTAAAGCAATTCTCTCTCTTTCGCGTTTATTCCCTTTTTACCAATCTGATAAAAATACAGATCTATATTTCTTTCCATTTATCATACTTTCGATGGCCTACAGTAAAACCAAGTAAAACGAAACGTTTTAATCAGATTGCCTTTACGCATGCCGGGGATCACGGTGGCTAAGTGGATAAGGCGCTGGTTCGCTAGCCTGGAGGTCGGGTATTCGATCTCTGCATTGGCCGAGAAAGTTCATCTCGATTTTCCGGCCTGATTTCGCCTTGTCAGTGATGCAGAAGGAGGGTCTGACAAGGACAGCTGCCTAGTCGTTCGGATGGGACGAAAAACCGAGGTCCCGTGTACACATTGGAGTGCACGTAAAAGATCCCTTGGCAGTTGGAATTCGATATAAGAGTAGGTCGTAGCGCCGCTGCCCGGGCAAAATTTCCCTCATAGCACACTGTATGGCGTATGCCCGTCTTCCATTAGCCCAGGTTAGATGCAAAAGAGTAGGATGTTAAACTCCATTTCATTTCATGCATGCCCATTTTTTGTTGATTATTTGGTAAATATTCATGATTTAGAGGCGGAAGATGGCAGTTGGGGGGGGGGGGGGGTGTCGTGGCAGGCAATTCAGTATAAATTGGTGGTATTCAATCAAAAGAAAAGTAAAATTAACGTTTTATTAGATTTTGGGTACTTTATTTTACCAAGTGGATGAAATACAACAATTTTTTTCACTTTTACCCGTCTGCCCGAAAAGTCAGATTTCCCGAAAGTTATGGGGGATGCTGCCTCCCCCATGATCTCCTCTCCCCCCCCCCCCGACTCGTACGCCTATGTTCAGTCCAACGAAAATTGGGGGGGGGGGTGGCCTGGTGGTCTAGAGTGCCGCGCTTCGACCTCTAGCCTTAAGGCTGTGGTTTCGATCCCTGGTGTAAGCGTATGTGGCATGAAGATAGGGGCGCCTTCTCAACCTCGTGGGTTTCCTCCGGGCACTCGGGTTTCCTCCCACTGCTAAGGACCCCTACGCGCAAGCCAATTATTGAAATGAAATTAAACCATATGTTCGTCCCGAAATGACCTAGTTTATGTCGAGTGGATGTTTAACCCCATTTCTTTCGCTCCCAACGAAAATTTGAGGAAAAGTTGGAGCCGGACAATCATTAATTGTAGTTATCTCCCTTGATTCAATATTTTGTTTGTCATTAGGCCACAGATCACTAATTATTTCCTCATTGACTTCTATGTTAATTCTCGTTACTTAAACCGGTTGTTCCCTTTTCCCCAAATATTCGTTGGGTAAAACGCTTTCTGCCACAGATGAAGCAACATGTGGCAAACTCTTTCCCAAAAGGATGAATGAGGTTCTTCATGAAAAACTTGAGATACACAAGCTGGAAGTAGAGACAGCTACCTATGCAATTTTCGACCCTCCCTTTCAATGTAACCAATCTCACAACTCTTGTATCCTTCCGCCTCAAAATAATGAATATTCTCCAAAACCTGACAGAAAATGTATTTTCATACCCTTTTCTTCGATTCTACGCCAAAAAGTCAAGAAACATCGCCATGCAAAAGACGGAAAGGGAGAGAAAGATTAAAAATAACTTTGGCCACTGATCTGTGTCCATTATTCCACAGCAAACAGGACTTGCGGGGATCAGGGGTTAAAACCGAGCGGAATATCTCAACCGTATTCCAGCAGTCGGATTCAAAATGAAGTTAGCAAACATATTCCTAGCGCCAATAAAAAAACAATATATATTTATCACGATAATAATTGTTACATTTATATTAGAAGATAACATTTTGAGTTATATTTATGTAAAGTATAAATAGAAAAAAATAAAACAATAAAAACAACAATATTGCCGTAAACATACTAAAATATCGCACACAGAAACGTCCACTTTGCATCGAAGAGTGTTCAAATCAGCTTTGGTGGTAAAATGGGTTTTTTAATTCACAGAATCAAGGGATAAATAAACTAGTTTGCTTTAAAATTATTTCAGAAACCGACTGTGACATTGTCGAGATATATTACCGAAAACATACCAACAAATAAGAGAAAATCGGGAAAGGGTAGGTTTACTGCGCACGGATTAATGTAGCTAAGTCTCTAACTCAATATCATTCTAAGTCTTCGAGATTCAAAAAACATGAATTATTTGTCAATTTAAATCATCATTGATGCTGTGATTTTTTACCCAGAAAGGATTGGCTTCTGATATATAAAAAAAACATATCAATATTTATGCTAAATAAAAAAAATCATAAGTCAAAACTGAGATTTTTATGACTTTGTCACAATAATATATTATGCTGTACAAAACGATGTCAAAGTTAGATTGCCAGCAGTAACATCACACGAACTGTCGAAAAATTGTTCAGCATAAGCGTTTATTTTGTTTGCTATATCAAAAATATGTCTTCTGGAAAAAAATTGAAAAAATGAAATCCAGAAATTGCATACCATTTGCATTGAAATTTGATTCTAGCAGTATGAGTGCCTGAATACACTAAAACTGAAGAAGGTGCATACCTGCCATCATGCAGAAAATTCCAAACATTATCTAGTGGAAAGTCGTAAGTCTGGCTTACGTTAAATTTTCAACTGGGAGCAACTACTTTCAACAAGTTGAATGTGCGCTTACGTCGATGTAATCAGCAACAGTGAGCAACTGAATTGTGAGCGTTTCGAATCCTCGGTTGTGCGTGACAAGGAGTAGGGTCGCCTGTCCAGTCTGGTTTTCTCCGGATCCTCCGGTTTCATTTCACTGCGTGCAAGTGAATTATTGAAATAAAATTAAATCATGTTTGTTCGAATGGACGTTAAATTCTCTCTCTCTTTAAATAACACTTGCTGATAAAAGGACGTAATTTGTGTCGAGTGGACGCCAAACCCCATTTCTTTTTGTCTGCCTTGTCCGCAGGATTGTCTTGTCGGTTTTGTTTGGCCTGTCGGTTCTCCTGTATTTAGTATTGTATAAAATAGTCCTTACTCCGAACATACATCTAACTGACATGATCTAATTACATCCGGGGACCAGGGTGGGTAAGACGCTGACTGAATAGCCTAAAGACCGCGGGTTCGCTCCTGGTGTAGGCAGAGAAAGTTCGTCGGGATTTTCCAGCGTGAGCTCCCCTTGTTAGTGGTGCCGGATGGTGGAGGGGCTGAAAAACCCAGGCCCCGTGTACACATTGGCGTGCACGTAAAATATCCATTGAAATTTAGAATTCGATATAAGAGTAAGCCGTAGCGCCGATGTTAGGGCAAAATTTCCTTCGTAGCCCACTGGGTGGCGTATGCCCGTCTCCATTAGTCCAGTCGGTTAAACCTAATTTCATTTCATTTATTGCATTGTGGATTGTCCAAAGACTGAACCAGTTATCAATACGAAGTCACAGTAACATCCGCTCCTGAATATAACGCATGGGCACAAAGTTCCAAAAAAAAAACCCAAGACTATGTTGATGTAAGCATATTCACGTTATCCACTATAATCGCTATTCCGAAAAACAGAAAGAAATCTTTAAACGTGAAGGCGAGGAAGAGAAACTAGTTACAATGTGTATATCTGTAAATGACATCATCAGATATTATTGTTATATTGTCCGTGTATTTATTGTAATATTCTGTATTACTAATGACATCATCAGATATTATTGTTATATTGTCAATATTTGTATTGTGATTGTATCATGTATATTTACCTAATGAACACCGGTGATCAGTTAATATTTCTGACTTCAGAAGCTGTGAACATTTTGTGCTCAAGTAATTATATCCCTTGGATTATATATCAGGTGGCACGATATATTTATATATTGAGTGTTTTAAAGATCAAATTAACTCTATTTACGTGTAATTCAGAGTGAAGTTGTCAAATATCCACATTGTAAGTCATGTGAAATGTACAATACCTTTTGATTTATCCCATCTTAATAGTATACTGGGGTTTGTTTCTGGGTCACCCGATATATATTTTTATATTGACTGTTTTAAAGATAAAATTAATATTTCCTTCTTTTGTTATATTTTCATAGCTTAGAGATGATAGGAACACTGTATTGTATAGTTTTATAGCTTAGAGATGATAGGAACACTGTATTGTACAGCTTTATAGCTTAGAGATGATAAGAACACTGTTTTGTATATTTTTATATCTTAGAGATGATAGGAACGCTGTATTTTATATTTTTATATCGAGTTTTTAAAGGATTAAATAAAATATCTTATATATTTGTAGTCATCGTTCAATTAGTAAGTTCATGTCTGTCTATTTCTAGGTGCCAAAGATAGAATAGGGATTTTGTTTTAGCTCCTTTAAGATGGATTAGACGTGGCCGACCAATGGCGAACTTCGACCTTCTTATATTTGGGTTAGTCCCCCACACGGAATAAAGATGTTGCCAAGGGGGATACCAAGATATTGCTGTATACCCATTTTGTACTGAGTTGTGCATTTGAGGTGGATTAAGCTTGACGTATCCATGGTGATTCATATTGCCCTTGCCGGTTTAAAGGAACAGTTTTATACCCATTTTGTGCATGTACTGAGTTGTGCATTTTAAGATTGATTTCGCGTGGCCGACTAATGTGACTTTTGATCACAAATCTACTAATTCCTGCACACAAACCTTTGGTACTCGAGATGCTAATTAAAACGAGAGGAGTGTGTGGCCGAATAATGCATAACTTAGGAGTTGTTTTTTTCTTTGGGGGGGGGGGGATCCCGATCACACATCTAATTCCGGGAATCAACAATACAAAGCATTTAAGTATCACAATTTCAAAGGATTTTCATGTATAGGAGGCAGACCACCATTAAATTTCACCATCTCGGTTCTTCTATTTAAAGTAATTCTTTCTCTTTCTCTTTTCTTCCATTTTTGCCCATCTGATAAAAATACAGATCTAAAATTAGAGTTTTATTAGATTTTGGGTACTTTATTCTGCCAAGTGGATGAAATACAACAAATTTTTGCACTTTACCCGTCTGCCCGAAAAGTCAGATTGCCTTCCACCCCTACCCCCTGCCCCTCCACCCTCCTGACTCGTACGCCTATGTTCAGTCCAACGAAAATTTGGGGAAAAGTTGGAGCCGGACAATCGTAGGCAGACCACCATTAAATTTCAACATCTCGGTACCCCAATTGTAGTTTGTCTATTTATAGCAATTCTCTCTGTGTCTATTTTTCCCCCTTTTGCATGCCCATTTTTGTTGATTTTTTGGTCTAGAATGGACGAAGATGGTTTTAATTAGCGGAAGGATAATGGTGTTATCAGGTTGGCTACGGTGATATGAACGGCAACTAGTGGCATGTTTATAGTATGCGTCTTCAAGTTTGTGTATCTCAAAAGTTTTGTGGTCAATCTCATAAAATTTTAGTGCAAAGACATGACCATGTGTTCCTCTGTCTGTAGTGAAAAGCATTCAGTCCAACGAAAATTTGGGGAAAAGTTGGAGGTGTGCAAAGAGGCCAGAATTAATATTGAAGTCAATGGGGAAATCAATGGTGGTCTGCTCCCAATCATTAATTGTAGTTATCTCCCTTGAATCAATATTTTGTTTGTCATTATTCCACAGCAAGCAGGGGTTAAAACCGAGCGGAATATCTCAACCGTATTCCAGCAATCAGATTCAAATTGAAGTTAGCGAACATAGTCCTAGCGCCAATAAAAACAATATATATTTATCACGATAATAACTGTGACATTTATATTAGAAGATAACATTTTAGTTACATTTATGTGAAGTATAAATAGAAAACAACAAAACAATAAAAACAACTACTTTCAACAAGTTGAATGTGCGCTTACGTCGATGTAATCAGCAACAGTGAACAACTGAATTGTGAGCGTTTCGAATCCACGGTTGTGCGTGACAAGGAGTAGGGTCGCCTGTCGAGTCGGGTTTTCTCCGGTTTCATCTCATTGCGTGCAAGTGAATTATTGAAATAAAATTAAATCATGTTTGTTCGAATGGACGTTAAATTCTCTCTCTCTTTAAATAACACTTGCTGATAAAATGACCTAGTTTGTGTCGAGTGGACGCCAAACCCTGTTTCTTTTTGTCTGCCTTGTCCGCAGGATTGTCTTGTCGGTTTTGTTTGGCCTGTCGGTTCTCCTGTATTTAGTATTGTATAAAATAGTCCTTACTCCGAACATACATCTAACTGACATGATCTAATTACATCAGGGGACCAGGGTGGGTAAAACGCTGACTGAATAGCCTAGAGACCGCGGATTTGCTCCTGGTGTAGGCAGAGAAAGTTCGTCGGGATTTTCCAGCGTGAGCTCCTCTTGTCAGTGGTGTAGGATGGTGGAGGGGCTGAAAAACCGAGGTCCCGTGTACACATTGGCGTGCACGTAAAATATCCCTTTAGAATTCGATATAAGAGTAAGCCGTAGCGCCGGTGTTAGGGCAAAATTTCCTCCATAGCCCACTGGGTGACGTATGCCTGTCCCCATTAGTCCAGTCGGTTAAACCTAATTTCATTTCATTTATTGCATTGTGGATTGTCCGAAGACTGAACCAGTTATCAATACGAAGTCACAGTAACATCCGCTCCTGAATATAACGCATGGGCACAAAGTTAAAAAAAAAACAACCCCAAGAGTATGTTGATGTAAGCATATTCACGTTATCCACTATAATCGCTATTCCGAAAAACAGAAAGAAATCTTTAAACGATTCTGAGAATTATACAGGTATTGCCCTCAGCAGCATCACTGGTAAACTGTTAGACTGGGTTATATTAAATAAGAACAATGATGTGCTGAAATCGTCTGACTTACAATTTGGTTTTAAGGCTGATCACTCAACCACTCATTGTTCCTATGTAATAAATGAAACCATCAGCTATTATCACCATAACAAGTCCGACGTTTATATGTGTCCGTTAGATGCAAGCTGAGCATTTGACCGGATGAAATTTATAAAACTATTCACGATACTAATTGGCTGTGGAATCTGCCCTTTACTCGCCCGATTCTTTCTCAATAATTATGTCTCGCAAAAAATTAGGGTAAAATGGTCAAATTGTACATCGGAGCCATTTAATGTGTCAAATGGAGTAAAACAAGGCAGAGTTGTCTCTCCGATATTGTTCACTGTATACTTAGACAAGATATTAAGAACATTGTGCGACAGTAAACTGGGTTGTCATATTGGACATGTCTACGTGGGTGCCCTTGCTTACGTTGACGACATCACCCTCGTCACTCCATCAAGACAATCTCTTGTGTCACAACTAGATATATGTGCCGGGTTCTCAAAGGAATATGATGTTAAATTTAATCCTGACAAATGTAAACTGCTCTTGTTGTTAAGTCACGATAAGCAGAACGATAACAATTTTAAAGATATTTATTTTAACGGTAGATGTATTAATGTTGTACATTCTGATCCGCTTCTAGGCAACTCTCTACTTTGTGATAGTAAAGAACATACAATCCAGAAGGGAATAGATAGTTTTATTGCTAAATTCAATATTACTTTTAATCAATTTACGTTTGCGTTATCAGACACAAAATATCAGCTTTTTAAAACTTATTGTATGCCTTTATATGGTAGTGTATCGTGGGACTTAGAGCACAAGTCTATTAGTAACTTTTACTGTACCTGGCGTAAATGTATTCGTCGACTACTTAATCTGCCTTATCGCACTCATAATAAAACTACTACCTCTTTTATGTGACGATCGCCCTGTTGAAAATCAGCTGCACTCCAGATTTATGAAATTCTTTAAAACATCAATTAATAACAAGAACATTTGCATCAGGATTTTTATGCTTTTGATGGAAGTGGTTCTAATATTTGTAAAAATATAAATTATAATTGTTCTAAGTACAGAATTTCGAGATTTAACTTTTTTAAAGTGCAAAACCATATTTTGTTATAATATTGACAATGATATTGTGAATCTTCAAAAGTCAGCAACTGTGAAAGATATGATATATTTATTAGAATCAAACAACAAAGATATAGACCGTGAACATATACGTGAAATAATTCACCACCTATGTGAATCTTTACATTATTAACACTATATAATATTGTGTTATATGTTTTGTAATTTATATATGTCTTTATAATTTAACTGTACATGAGCACGAATAAAATATATTATTATTAAATTGTGTTATCTCCCTTTAACTTCAAACGACGTGACGTCAGCTTGTGATTCCTCGTTCAATAATCGCAAATAAAGAACTTCAGTATTAAAAGGTTCTGCAACCAGTACGAACTACGAACACATCAGTTTCGGCCAAAAAGTACGATGTTTAGTTCCACAGGTTTCGACCAGTGTCTCGCGAAAATCAAAATGGCTGCTCGCAGAAACCTTGTCGAAAATTTACTATTGTTAGGTGAAGATTTAGACGATGATGCACTACTTTTCCAACAACCAGAATCAGAACAAGTGTCGGCCACTTGGACGCTGATGAACCTTCTACTGCACTGTAAATGTTCCAGCTTTCTATAAAACCGCAAAAATAGTAATTTCATCCACATATCGGCGAGAAAATCACGATTTTGTACCCCGTTTTTGTTACCCGAACGTTTCTACAAATCGTCGTAGAAAATGGACGAACCGAACGCCGCTTATGTCAATGACAACAAATGAAGTGATGACTTCAGTACAAAAACAACTTCGTAGTTCGTACTGGCTGCGGAACCTCTCTATTAGCGAATAACGAACAACCAGTTCGTTTTTATATATTCGATTAATAACGAGCTAGTTTGTTGTTCGTTATTCACACCATATGGAATTAGTAATACATGAATAATAAAGGCACTTCCATAGGGAAGGTGATGATTGCTGGCACCAGGAATAACATCCAGAAAATTGGTTCGCCAACAGTGAACATTGCTGATTCCGTCATAAAAGTACAAGATAGTGTGAAAAATCTTGGTGTCTTTCTAGATTCACATCTGACAATGGAAAAACATGTCAATTACTTATGTAAAATAAGCTATTTTCACTTACGAACCATTGGCAACATCAGACATCTATTAACGAAGGATTCGACTCATACACTGGTTCGGTCGCTATATAGTATTGGTCTACTGCAACAGTCTTCTGAGTGGTCTAAATCAAACCTCGCTAAAAAAAACTGCAAGTAATACAAAACACAGCAGCCAGGATAATTCACCGCTGTTCAAAACGAACGCATACTACACCTCTTCTGAAAGACCTGCATTGGCTGCCTATTCACTTACGTATCAACTACAGTACAAGATTCTATGTTGTGTATATAGATGTCTAAACAAAATATTTATCTGAACTAATCCAGGTGCACAATCCTCAACGAAACCTACGATCCCAAGACCAAAAAATGCTTGTAGTTCCTAAATGTAACCTTCAAACTTTCGGATACAAATCATTCAAAATCAGTGCTCCTAATCTCTGGAATCCCCTGCCACTGAGTGTTAAATCTGCCCCCTTCGACGGACTCGTTTAAAATTAGATTAAAAACGTATTTATTTCAACGTGAATATGACCATGAATGACCAAGACAGTTGAATAGTGAATTATTGACAGTGTACATATGTTAGCGCTTTGAGCATGCATTTATGGATGGATATATGCGCTTTATAAATATACATTATTATTATTATTACAATACACCAGAAATGTATTTGTATGAGCCTTATTGGTAAATAGCACTTCAGAGTCTTTCGAAATAGATTCTAACAAACTCTCTTTGTACCCGAACAACGAGCTGTTTCCCATTGGCGAATAACGAGCTAGTTTGGTGTTCGCCATACACCACATACGGAATTAGTAATATAATAAAGATACTTTCATGGGGAATACAATGGCTGGCTGTTCGTTATTCGTCAATATGAAACAGTTCGTTGTTCACACACGACTCTATAGTGGTAAGTAATATCTGTTTCTCAAAGTAGAAATGTAACCCAATGATATCAAGGGTAGTGGGAGTAACAGAACAAGAAATCAAACTATAATACATAGTTTGTACAGGGTACTAAACTACACGGGGATCACGGTGGCTAACTGGGTAAGGGGCTGGCTCAATTTACTGGAGCTCGGGTGTTCGATCCCTTCATAGGCCGAGGAAACTGGAGTGCCCGGAGGAAACCCACGAGGTTGAGAAGGCGCCCTTATCTCCATGCCACATATGCTCACACCAGGGTTCGAAACCACAGCCGCAAGCCAGGGGTGCTCCTGTGGTTTCGAGATGAGGACGGGCGAGTAGTTGTGATCATTGTAAAGAATATATATTATCACACACAAGAGATGAGGACGGGCGAGTTGTTAATGTTGTAATGAAGTTAGATTATAAAAATGTAAATTATATTTTCAGTTTACGCTCCTAACTATTATAGTACTAGAGTTGAATTTTTGGATGGGTTGTTTGATAAAATGAAACCAATTACGGACAATGTAAACCATTGGACAGAATTCAAAGTCCTAATAAAACGTTATAGGCAACGTTATAGTGTAATCAGCAAATGGACTGCTCCCCGTGTACAAAATACACGACAAACAGTGGTAACGTGTCCGGAAAAGTAAGCTTACCAATACAACATAGTTACGGGAGATTTAAATGGAATTTTTGCACCCGAGATGGATCGTTTTAAGGGTATGGAGTCGTGTAAAGCAAGCAACATTGTTTTTAATAATGTTGCTAGTTATACTAATTCAAACGATTTTTATCGACATAGGTATACTAAAATACCTGTAGTAAACAATAGAACTAAGATGAGTGGAAAAGATTATATTTTAGGTAGTCCTGGTTAAATAGGTAATTGTAGAAATATATAAGCATATCGTATACAGCATTAGGTCATCATAATTGGCTAATTTAATTATTGAAAGGGGTGTGGATTATCAATACTACCTTACTAAATGATACTGAAGGTTGAGCTAAGGTTAATGAGTGTACTAATAGTGTAAAAATCCACTAGCCCGGGGCTACCAAATATAACTTACGGGCTAGTGGCCTATTTAGCCGTAGTAGTCCTGGGATGTGCCCTTTCATTGTTGATTGCTTTTTGTAGTCTGTGATTTAAACTAGTCATATAGTTAAATAAGCTGTCAAATATTGCATGTTTATTTCTCCAATCCAAAGGAAAACTCAATTATAACAATAATTCTCTAGTGGCAGTTAGCGATTGGAGACGTAACCGAACTAACACAGGTATGGGGGAAAATAAATACCCCCTGGTCAAGAATCCAGATTATAATATGTTAATACAGTTTACGAAGTGGCAAAAGCTGGGAAACCTTTATCTGATATTGAACTTTATGTCAAATTCAAACCAAAAATGGACGAAACTTGGCAACCAATTATCTGAATAGATATGGATGAGGTCAGTTTGTGTCCTCTATATCGGAGACACTTCGTTGCCATCTTGCTTCTGAAATTAAATCTGTGCCTTTTGTTATAGTGTGCTTTCTGACGAAGCAAGAAATAGTTCACACAGCACAGGCTGTGCTGTAAAGAAGCAAGAAATAGTTCACGTAAGGTATTTGCCAGAAGATGGTGTAATTCCTGACTCTTAAAGTTTGTTCCCCTAGAAGCTGGTAATGCCTAAGGCATATATATACACTGCATTGTATTGCATATAGTATGAATTATAGGTAAATGGACCTATAATATGGGGGGGGGGGCAACTTTAAATATAAATTACAGTCTTTGTCTTTTGGGTATAGCCGGTGCCAATCTAAACAGAACGTTGAGTATTGGTCATTGCAAAATGCTCATCAAAATAGAATTCTGTAAAGAAAGAATTGATGGCATTGGCTTTCGCTGCTTGCTTTGTAAGCAAGTCTTTATGGGGCGCCACCAGAAGCACAGAGAATGCACCGGGGAGACGGCTCAGCACCGTACGAGCCCTTCAACCCAATAACTGGGGAGTCTGGTCAGATTGTTGAGGATGCCTTGTTTCGCTTCATGTCAACGATTGACGAGAAGATCCTACCAATAAAGGAGAAGTAATTGACCGCATCTACGGACAAGAGGAAGCGTGATAGCCCTCCTCCATTGTCCACTAACACCAGAAAGAAGAGCCGAACACCACCAGTCCCGGTACATTTCTTTCAGTCCCCCCCCCCCCCCCAGGAAGTTACAAGACAACAGTGAAACATTGTCTCTCTATGCAGAATGTGTTTCAACTGTAAATAAAGACATAGGGTTCGATGAATATATTCCACAAATCTGCCGTCTAAGAAGACCCCAATGCCACACCCTTGCCGCGCTGTAACCAAGCTACACTATAATGCAGTTAAATTGCATCGTGTTGAATGTTTGGGGCACCAAGTATGATTCCACCCAGGAGACGTTGCACCCATCGCCTCCACCCATATTACATATTTTATTCATAGGGACCCAGATAATTTCCGACACATGCTGAATAATTTGCGCCGTGGGGGTGCTTCATAGCCCCAAATCGTCCCTAAGGAACCCGGTTCTTGGAGGAGCTCATTATTAAAGATGAATTCTCCATTCTTCCAAAACTTCTTCAAATAGCCCGGGCCCGATTAGCCTTGCTTAAAGATGAGCGACTATTGCCCTTACTGCCTACCTGTTTGGAGACCAACCCTGGATTGGGAGGGTTATATTACTATTAGATTATTTATTGCTTTGCTGGGAACATACCCATATAAAGTAATATGTAATTCATTATTTGTAATAAAGTATTTGTATCAGAACGTGACTTTCTTTGTTAATGGGATCACGGTTTTGTTTACCATTACAAACTTGTTCTCTCTCGCGTCACAAATGGACTGCGCCAGTTTTGTTCCACGCTGTTTTTCTTCGCCGGTTGCGTACAAATAGAGTGCCATGAACCAATGAGTCGGTGGGCAACAGTAGTGAACCCCATTATTAATGCCTTCAGTTCCGCCGCATTGTCGATCGGAACATCTACGAAACGACCGTTGGTCACGTGGTACTACGTTGGGGGTAATGTGACGTCAAAATGTGATGACGTATTATGGCGCGCTGTACGAAACATTCTTGTCAGTTGGCCTTCGCAACTCATTGTGTGTAGACGCATTATAATACTATAGATATTTATCATGGCGCAAGTGGTATGCAACAGGCCTTCTCTAGTAAGGGATTAATTACGTTATAGTTGGTTGTTTGCCATGTGCCTGTTGGGAAGCCTAATTAAGCTTCTTGTGATTTATAATAATAATTTAGGTGTTTATACCGACATTATTACCGTGCCTTTGAGAGTTGACGTTTGGTTTTGACTCAATTTATTTACACACCTGTTTTGCCTCTTTTTTAGCGAAGGTGTTCTGCAATATAAATATATAGAACATTGAGATATACTTGATTAACCAGAGTTGCCTGTAGAACCTTAAGTGGTATTACAACCAGCCATTGGTGCTACAAACCCTGATCTAGTACGTCGAATCGAATCTGAAGCTTGCATGAATGAGCTTAGTGCCTGGAAACGAATCTGGTGTTTCGAGCCTAATCCGGTGCACAAGACATTAACCTGATTATTACATCAGCTATTATGATTATTACTAGCAGCAAGGCTGTTAGTGGAAATGCTGCAGCAAATTGAGGAGCATAAATAAGGTGGTCAAGAACAGAAGTTGAACACAAAAGGGAGACTTGGGCTTTTATGCACAGGGAAGCCGTACCCATCCAGAAGTTCATGAGCCGAGTATCGCGTACACTCTCTTCATATATTTATCACAGCTACAGAACGCCCGCAACTTCGTTGGTTGCCAGCCCGAGGGTTCGTCGCGCAACACAATACTAATTAATTTGCATGTTGAAATATTACCATACAAGTTTCGGATGTCCATTGGACAAGTGTGTGTTTTAGGTTCTGTGGAAGCATCGAAAAACAAGAGTTGTCAAAGAAGCTAAGTCTCTAACGCAATATCATCGAAAGTCTTCGACGTTGAAAACACAGATTATTTGTCAATTTAAATCAACATTGATGGTGTGGTCTTACCAGGAAAAGATGGGCTTCTGATATCCAATATTTAAGACGTAATAGGGTTTTTTTTGCCATTGATACACGAATCGTGTACCATACGGCATTTCAGGCTCATTTTCAGCGAAGGGCCCAAAGAACAAGGCTAGGTATACTCCACATTACATCTCAAACGGTGAGCATCAGCAATAAATACTATATAGACTGGAATAACCAGACGCTATTTTTATATTGTGATTCAGTTGAGATTTCTGGTGTACTTCGCCAACATAACTGATTTGATATTAAGAGTAAAAACGGAAACGATTGAATGTTAATAAGTTTGTATACATTCATATTAAATTATTCTATGGTTTGCGACCCATTTGTGTCAATTTCTAGGCCCCAAATATTAGCGATTTAGCTCCTTAAATATAATTTACCGTAATAACTGTATTCTATCAATGTTTAATTCTTGAAACATCATCATCATTGTTAATGGTAGAAATAAAATCAAGTGATTATGGTAATAATAGGACTATACAATTCCGAATTGTTATTATATTATTATTGGTCATGGTGCATCGACGAGAAGCTCCTCCCGTGTCCGTATAAGCATTAGACATTCGAGCCTATATCGCAGAAGTATTCGAGGTCATTGAATTGCACTGGCAGGCTTCTGTTGCAAACTGCGAAAGAAAAATCGGAACTGCTAAGAATGAGTTCCGCTAGACAAGATAATGTTTCAACTGTGGCTGTTAAAGAATTTTGAAGGACGGTATTTAGGATAAAAACACTTCCTCTTTCGCATGTAGAGAAGTGTTATTATCCAATAGACATGTCCTGAGATCATTAGGACCCAAGACGCCCTCTAAACGAGAAACAGTAAGTAAATGCTATTTCAGCATTTTAAAAGAAATTACTAAAAACAGAGGGGTGTTATTCTCATTCACTCTCACCACCTATGTTCTACAAATATAACTCTCTGTTGTCCAGCTGTTAGTTTATTTACGCCGAGGCTCTAATATCCAGCCCCACCTCTATCATCTCCATCCGTGAAATCCTTATTCACAGTACTCATAACTCTCTTTTCTAGCTTCCCCTCCTTGTTCCCCATCTTGATTTCTCTGATATTTTATTATATCCAAATGTCTGGTCACTACTTTATTCATAACTATCGACATCCCTTTGTTCGAAATTTCCTGTTCTGTTGTCCCAGTATCATTTCAAACAAGCTCTTCTTTGTCGTTTCAGAATAATGCATCAGCTAGTAAATATATATCTGATGAATATCGTCATTGTCAGGTAAGAATTGTTCTATTAAGGCATCGAGTGGGTCATTAGACTCTTCCAAACTACGTATAGGCCTATCTGGTATTAATTTCAACAAATCGTAATTCGTCTTTTCGCTCGGTAGTGGTTTCGTCCGGGGACTCTGCGCTCCGTGAGCTGATTTATGCAATGCTAGCTGAACACACCTGCTAACCTCACATATAAAATTTCCCATTAATCTTTAAAGAGAATAATAATAAGAATTTATGATACTCAGAATTTGTGAACACTCTCTGCTAAATCAGACTATGTGATCTGGTTCTTTGCAAGACTATCTCGAAAAACAAGAACAAGAACCTTTAATTGGACCATGTTTATGCTGTTATGACATCTTTTAGTACGGAGTAAGTAACTTCAGCGTAGCTACTGTTCGTGTTTGTAGGCTTGAAGGCTTGTCAAATGTAAAAGCTGGGCCACGTGGCATTTTGTCATAGTGACACATTTAGTAATACACCAACATTACATGTTAAATGTAATATTTTTTATGCCAGAATTAAACAATGTGATATTGAATGTCACTTTCATACGTTTACTTAAAGATACATTATGGGAGATTAGATAACGAGTTGGCAGTTCTCACTACAATAGATCAAACTAGATAATGTAAAGGCAATTTGCTGATAATTTTAGTCAAATTGATCCACTGTGAACCGAGAACTAAGCGGGTGAAACTTCCGATTAGCGCCGATCATCATTACTGAAGTCATAAGACAAAACTAATAGTCTCGATTATCCATTTAATCGTTTACCACGAAGGAAAGGTTTTAGTTTTAATCGGACTACAACCCAACAAATATCGCAGCCTATCTTTGACATCGAGAGCTGATTACGGTCTGGATATGTGAATTAATGTCTAATTAATAGTTTTTATAACATTTCAGTCCTGAAGAAAGACCTATAATTAATCGGCAGATTTTGCTCTTGCATATTGTATGTTTAAGTTTACCTTGGTACGTCTTGATCGAGGTCCTATTAGGCTAAAATGACCTCGTAATATAAACGTCACGTGATAGAAATCTAATATAAAAAACCTCGAGGTTTATAAATTACAGCATACCAACCTTATGCTGTCTGACTACAGTTAGCTCTGCATGAGAACAAACTTGTTGACCGACATTTTCAGTCATAAATCGACGATTTTAGTCGAAATATATATTTCAAGAATTTTCAGAAGTATGTATTGCGCTTTCATTTAATAGAATTCAAATTAAATAGTTTTGTGTAAGCCAGATGATTTGAAACCGAGTAGAGCGGGATTATGAAATAGTGTACTCAGGTTTGGAATTGCGGCAATTTAGGACAGAGATGTATTCACAAAGTAGATGGATTTCTGTGTAAAAATCCGATTTTGGTGAAACTTTTAATTTGTGTTAATATCACGTAGATTTTGGTTCCTTTTGATAATAGCACATGTCCGAGTGTAACTTAGTGGTGTATGAGCCCTGATTGTTTGAAAAATTGGATTGTCAACTCTGTAAGTCTCAATTTGTATTCAATTTTTAAAAATAAAAACAAAAAGAAAATGTTTAAATGTTTCACCGTTATACATCAATGAAGGATGACTTCAATTTTGGTAAAAATGTGGCTCAAACTGCAAGACAAAATGGCCGCTCCTTGTATGCAAATACAATGTAGTGTAAAAGTTTAAAATCCCAAGGTTGTGGACACACTATAGAATCGATGAAACTCGAAACGTATTGTTATATGACAAAGATCATGGTTCCTGTCAATATTTGCGCATATCAGACTGTAACTTCTTGAGTTATGGCCCCTGATTGTACGACAAATCACGATCTTAGCTTGTGAACCCTTTTGGTCGATTTTAAAAAGATTTTAAATGTATCAATCTTACACCCAAATGACGGTTGAATTCGAAAAATCGAACAGAATCTGCCTGACAAAATGGCCATTTCTTGTACGCAAATAGTATGAACGTATGTAATACTAAGGCTGGTTGATGAAACTTAAAATATGTCTTTGTATCTCAAATATCTCAGTTCATTCCGATATTCGCGCAATTCAGACCATATCTTCCAAGATAATGTTCTTTATCTCTTGGAAAATATTGGCGTCTCTTGTCTGGCAAACGCTGGATTTGGGTAAGAGTTTGCAACATGTGGTCGAGAATTAAAGTAACTAAGTCTCTAACTGAATATAAATCCATCTGTGGTCTAAGAGACGAGAATTAAAGTAGTTAAGTCTATAATTCAATATCAATCCAAAGTCTTACACGTTGAAAAGACGAATTACTTGTCAATTCAAATCAACAGTGTTGTTATCTTACCTTGAAAAGGAAGGCTTGTTATATCAATCTTGAAGACAAAAATAACATTTTGCCATTGGTACACGAATTGTGCACCGTAGTGCGTTTCAACATCATTTGTAACAAGAGACCAGAAAGAACTAGGTTAGACATCTTCAACAACTCATGTTAAACGGCGACATCATAACGTTTCTGGAGTGCATGGAATAACCAGACATTATAAATTTCTATTCGGTTGACACTCATGCCGTATTTCGCTGGGCATAACTGAATTGAAATTAAGAGTCAAAACGGAAACCATTGAACGTAAATCAGTTCATATGTGTTGCGAAGCATTTGGGCCAATTGCTAGGTCCCAAATATAAGCGATTTAGCTCCTTTAACATTAAATTCAATGGGGGAAATCATTGTTACCTGTGTGCTGTCTGTGGTGTGACATGGTTGTATCGGATACACCTTAGGTTTGAAAATATGAAGACTATTCGTTCTTTGTCAGAATTCTCTGTAACTTGTCTAATTCATCACGTGGATATTAAACTCCGGGAATGAACGAATGATTCTCAATGAAACCCATGACCCTACATAGATTTAAACGCCCGATCTTCATTAATATAATTTGTTGTTAATAAATACGCAACTAGGCTAATCCACAACCCTGTCCGATTAAGAGTTATTCCCCTTTGCAATTAATGATGTACGCGATTGGTCGATAAAAATACCACGATCGTTAGTGGAGTAGAACGGGATACCGATGATGAGAATTTAGGCCTCGGTTTGAATAATTTGGCCGTTTATTTCATTTTCACGTAATATGACTGGTCTTCGGTACTTGTGTTCGATATTCAGTGTTTTTATTTGTCCTCTTCGATCTACATGAACATAGCGTGACAATATTAGTTACATTTAAGGCAATGTTTGTTTCTTGTTAAACGTACATTGTATATATTCAGAATTTAAGTTTAAAAAATAACTTTATCCAATTCTTGATATGGAAATAAACGGAAACTTAATAGCATTTGAAGTTGGTCGTTTTATTTGGACATATAAAATACATTACAACATAACATTTTACAAACGGCGAGGCCTTCGGTTGGGGGTTGAAACCATGTGGTCAAGAATTTGGGTCCTGGACAATCCACAGGCTTTTGGCTTCTTTAATGGCTGCTCTCAATCCATATTATGTGGGTATATGAACAAGGGAGAAGATGACTGCCGCCATTAATTGATTATTTAGACTTGCTACTCAAGGTTACCATCCTTCTAATCTCTGAGATTAGTTGGAAAGAGAATGGTTTCCCTTGCCTTTGGAGCAAATAATTGGTATTCATCAAAATATTGTCTAGGTTTGATGAATATCAAATAAAATGAGTTACAGTCACTTGCTTGACATAGATTAGCCATTCCCAGTACAATAAATAACTATACTACATGTATGCTAATAATTGTCCCCGCCTTTCAACGAAAGCAGGTGACTATTAAAATGTGTTCTTCAGTCTGATGTTTAAACATTGTGTAGGTATTCATTAAGTCAATGCCATGATGGAGTTCGATAAAGAACATTTTCTGCTCCAGGTAAGCTTAGGCTGGGTTGATGCTTTAAGGCAAAGTAACTTTAGTTATATCATTACCATGACTTAGTTCCATGATGAGAATTTTCTGCTCCTGCTAAGGAGCGATAAACAGTTTGATTGGTCGGGGCTTTGGGACATAACAACTCTGCTTTTAATTAATTGAGGTTGAATGGTTATACCTGATGAAGCTGTTCGTTAGGCGAATGTCAATGATTAACATTTAACACTAAAGCTAAGCAATTTCGTTGGTCGATACTTTGGGACAAGAGAGAGAGGAATGGGGTTTAACGTCCACTTGGCACAAAATAGGTCATTCCGGGACTAACATATGGGTTAATTTTATTTCAATAATTCGCTTGCGCGTAGAGGTCTTTAGCAGTGGGAGGACCCGGCGAAGACCCACGAGGTTGTACAAGCGACCCCACTCCTTGTCACGTACAACCGAAGATTTGAAACCACGCCAGTTAACTCAATGGTAGGCATTATTATACGACGCGCCCGTGCTAACCATTCAGCCATCCAATTATTTTCGGAACACTAATTCGGATCATTTTGATTTAGTGACAGAAATGCTTCTTACTGAAATGTCCCCCAAAAAACACAAATCGATTTATGTGCTACATATTCGTGACTAAGAACAAGAAGACCTTGACAGAGAATTCATTCGTGTGGTCTGCACAAATATAACTGAAATAGACTATAGGGACCTTGCAATACTTATTATTGGCGATAATAATTGCAAGCATATTTCGCTAGTTAGTTTTAATGTTTGATTCATTTTTGCATTCAATTTGAAATTGATTAGAAGCTAACTACTGCACACGCCCACTTTCATAGCTACCAATCCATGGTTCTTTATGCACATTGACTAGTTTTATAGCTACCAATCCATGGTTCTTTATGCACATTGACTAGTTTTATCGGAATAGATAACGCATTCCTTTCTTATTTTGTCAATCCCCAATACTTTATGATACGAGTTTCTTTCTTTCATTACGTGTGTAAAATAAAAATCTGCTCTTAGTCGAATCTCGACTCAAAACTCTGGCTTGATGGCCATTCATTTGGAAATATGTAAACTGAATTGGACATGGGTTTCGAGCATTTAGATGGTTATTCATGTTTTAGGTATGTTTTAAACATATTATTTTTTAGTGCTACTGGTTGGGCGTTCTTATACGCATAACAGTGGCTTAACACAACTGTATCAACCGGAGATAAGCTCCACTAAAAAACAACTTGTGTACACAACTTGTGTTTAAACGTGTATGAAAATATGCACAATACTTGCGTTTGATCCAACACAATAGTTTTTTCAGAGTATGTACTGTCAGTGCATATTTGATAATCATAATATTTGATAAGGATAAGGACATAAAATATAACAAAAGTGATAAAGACATTATACAATTATCATACAAGTTGATAAAAACATCATAAAAATATGTATTATATAACAGTAAGTACAAGTTAAGATTATGTTATACAATAGTAAGTACAGGTTAAGATTATGCTATATAATAGTAAGTACAAGTTAAGATTATGTTATATGATAGTAAGTACAGGTTAAGACTATTTTTTATAATAGTAAGTATACAATAGTAAGTATACAATAGTAAGTAGAGGTTAAGATTATATAACAGTAAGTACAAGTTAAGATTATGTTATATGATAGTAAGTACAAGTTAAGATTATGTTATATATTAGTAAGTACAGATGAAGATTATGTTATATAATAGTAAGTACAGGTTAAGATTATGTTATATAATAGTAAGTACAGGTTAAGATGTTATATACATGTAATACTAAGAACAGGTTAAGAATATGTTATATAATAGTTTTTATTGGATCTTAAGTACAGGTTAAGATTATATTACTAAGAACATGTTAACATTATATTATACATTAATACAGGATGATGACTCTACACACAACAAGACAAACTACATAGACATTGCAAGAACTAAACATTAAATATCAAATGCGATAATGATTCAGATTTTCTCAAAATGTGGTTGTCTCTTGAATGGGGAAATTCTGCAAGTAAGCGCCCACTTCGCTATACACTGAAATGAAATGAAGTGGGGTTTAACGTCCTACTCTTTTGCACCTAACCTGGGCTAATGGAAGACGGGCGTTACGGCCTACTCTTATATCGAATTCCAACTGCCAAGGGATCTTTTACGTGCACTCCAATGTGTACACGAGACCTTGTTTTTTTGTCCCATTCGAACGACTAGGCAGCTGTTTGCTATACACTACTTTGATTTAGTGTTAATAAAATAAATAATACGCAATTAAATAATTCAAGAACTTGCCCCTGTAACAAATCCAACATTGAGAGAACCCATCTGATTAGTCTACAATTTCTTTTTTTCGCAGATAAATTGCCACATATTACTACAGCGGGCGTCATTCAGTTGCTTAAATTCCCTCAGTGACATGCAGTGCTCGACATCAAAGCTATTGTTAGGATTACCCGGTTGCCATTGGTCAGTTTCTATTATAGATCCATCGCCCCACCTCCAGTCACCTTCGGTTTCTAAATCATTACCATCAATCCAAAATTTAACTGCTGAAATACAAATTAATAACCCGAGTAGAAGTTATCATTGCTGAAAGGAACTGGCGTTCAACAACCTTCTAATGATAGCCGGGGGGGGGGGCTAGTGGTCTAGACTGCCGCGCTTGACCTCTAGCTGGCCGGTCATCTCTGGCTTGCGGCTGTGGTTTCGATCCCTGGTGTAAGCGTATGTGGCATGGAGATAGGGGGCGCCTTCTCAACCTCGTGGGTTTCCTCCGGGCACTCCGGTTTCCTCCCACTGCTAAATACCCTTACGCGCAAGCGAATTATTGAAATAAAATTAAACCATGTGTTAGTCCCGAAATGACCTAGTTTATGTCGAGTGGATGTTAAACCACATTTCTATCTCTCTCTAATGACACCCATTAACCCATACAGCGTGTCGTGGTGATGTCAATGATTTAATTTCAGGTGGTTATCAGGTATGGATTACAGAAATCTACAACGACAATGACAGGTTTAAGCTATACACTGTGCTGTGATGATGTCAACCAGGGTTGGGGTAATGGTAATCATTATATTTTTTGTATATTAATGGACATGTAATGAGTGATGGAAGATTTCAAAAGTAATGAAAATGTGATTAATTACATTCCTAAAATCATGTAATTGTCAATTACATTTCTATTTCAATTTATGGACCATATAAATAATGCAGAATTTGTCAGGAGGACGCCACAAAGTTTCCTCGCGACGACCCCTCTAGCTCATCGAATAGGTTGTGATACTGATCGAAATGCGGCGCTGTTCAGTCCATGGACGTACACAGACCACAATGGATGCCCGTCATCATTAAGACGTTAAAACCCATTCTTATTTTCCAATTATGTTTAATATGCCAGCACGGTTAATCCTCTCATGATGCGATTACTTTGTAAATGACTCAAACTAACCTCTCTCTATCAACACCTCTTTCTTCAAAAAGAAATCATCCGACTTCATTGTCATAAGTTGGCCGCCATGTTCAGAACAAGTGATGTTGGCAGTAGTCCAATTCTGAAGAGTATTGTATATATGCATACAAAACTTGCCACCAAAAAGAGGATAATCTGGTATAGTGCAGTTTTCTATTGTAAAAATAATACAAAAATGATACATAATTAGAAGAAAAGATATATTTTAAACTTTTACTGAAGTAGATTTGAATGGTTATTCACGACTAACCACACGGTCGTTATTTAGTATTTTTTAAGAGTAACAATAATGGTGACATCATAGTTATGATGAACATTTTATTTTAAATCAAATAAAAGTTTTAAAGGGGTCCACATGCGAAAAATGTGACTTTTCGTACAATCCGACACATGCCAATATTGAAAAGAACCGAGATATGTGGGATATAAACATACATTTTAAGTTTCATTAAAATCGGAAAAAATTACGGTCCACAAATCGCACCCCTGACTTGCATATATATATGACAGGCCTTATGAGCAACAGCCAACTCATCCGACCAGTTAAAGTATCTGTCAGTTTTCTTTAGCCCGGAACATGGACTGGAATAAGTTTCTAAGTAATGTTAAAGATGTCTTATGTAAGAGGTAATTCTGCTTGTTGAAGATCTTTATTTTGGCTTCAAATATTATATAAACTATCATTCTGACATGTATTCACGTGACAAGCTCGTAATACACTCTCTAGCTCATGGAATGGTAGAAATATAATAAATCAGAACACCCGCAAAATTTTAATAATTTAAGACTTAAAATGGCTACCTGGGACGTGCTCAGAGTAACGAAATTTGCAATATTTTTCATTATCCAAATTTTGAACTTACATACTTAGGAAGTAAACAATGTTGTCTTAAAACAAAAAAAAACATCACGCGGCGGTATTGCAGAAGTTGATTTGATGCGCCAGGATGGCTAATGTTTTAGATCTTACCTCTCCAGTCCTCTGATCCGTAGAATGTTGTAATATTCACGGATGATGAGCCAGGCGAATTCAGAATATAACAATTTGTGGATTCATAGTGAAACAAGTTACATCCATAGGTAGACATACACAGCAGCCCACATTCGATAACATCAACACCCGTTTCTGAGACAGAATACTCCATAATGGCAGGCCCATCTAAATTCACTAGACTGTACATGACTTCCCGACTCTCAACACCAACAAGGAGGTACATCAGAATAGAAAACGGCGCCATTGTCATCAAGATTATACGCAGGATGAAGTGGCACAAATAAAAGATATAGCTTCGGTGTGGTTTTATTTGTCTAATAGCGACGATGAATCAAACAAACTGTTTTTATAGATTCTAAATCTGGAAATGCAAATTACCTTTCTTATCTGTTTTTATAGATTCTAAATCTGGAGATGAAAGATATAAAACAATTAACGATTTCTACCTTTATTGTCTATCGATTGATTCACGTTACTTGTATGGAAGGGTATATAATAATAATAAGTCACGTGATATCCTATATTTGCATATCAAAGTTGATGCAGTGCGAAAGATGTTATGTAGAAAGCGTGAAGGTCAAATTCAGCCACAGTGACACAGTTGATTTTCATTTTTGTTTGCTTTGTTACTGTTTCAGTTCATATATCTGCTCTTTAAGATATGATATAAACATGATTTTCGCATTATCTCCGCCCAAGCAATCCACGATTGCAACGTATTACCCTTTGCTCCAAAGTATGCCGTCCCCCACTCGACAAAATCATGGATCCGGGCCTAGTGCCGATCCCGTAATATGAAAACAGTGTAACCTTGAAATAAACTAGTTAGAACACCCCTTTTCACGTGATTGTCTCTATTTACACTATAAACCTCAGAATGCCTCTTTCGGCATTTCTGTCCAAAGGAGTTAAAAAAAAAATCCTCGTTGCCTGCAGTTCCAAAACGAGTTTTTTTTTTTAAATTGCCCTGGTTTTGAAACGAGGTAAGTTCATCCAAAATTTCCGGCGTGGTTCCTCCTTGTCAGTGATGCAGGATGGAGGGGTTGACAAGGACAGTTATCTAGTCGTTCGGGTGGGACGAAAACCCGAAGTCCCGTGTACACCTTGGAAGGCACGTAAAAGATCCCTTAGCAGTTGGGATTCGATATAAGAGTAGGCAGTAGCGCCGCTGCCCGGGCAAAATTTACCTCATAGCACACTGTATAGTGTATGCTTGTCTTCATTAGCCCAGTTAGGAGCAGAACAGCTGGGCGTTATACCCCATTTCAAATAATTTCGTGTAATTTTCGAGTAATGAGGGATCTCCGTGGGATTTAACTCCCCTTGACAATAGGTGGCGCACGACACGTTGCGGGCCTGTCGTCTGTAGTAGTATGGCTGACTCGAAGTATGGCGACTGGGATCTTATGTCATTGAAAAAAGAGCTAAAGCTCAGAGGTGCGCGCCTTTCTGGCAGAAAGAAGGAATTAATAGAAAGGTTTGTGTTCTCGCCGATACGCCAAGATCGGTTGGTTTTGATGTTGTGACTTTCGTTCTTGACAGAAACCAATTATACTGTTTGTTTTTGTGCCGTCTGCTAGGCTAGGCCCTAATCAATCTTATATATAATTATAATGAATAATGGTCAGGTTTTGCTGCACAGTAAACTATGTTAATCTTGATATAACAGAAATAAAAAAAATGGGAATAACTTTCCATAGGTATGATAATAAATAGAATCTAGTATTATATTGTGCAACCACAAGCTCTCAATATTCCATCTCTAGGAGGCCTAGTCGTACGACTCGTGAGTCGTAGTTAGAGACTTAGATTAGGCCTATTATTAACTTCTGGTCAAAACTACAATGAAGTACACGTTTTAATCTAATTATCTACAATATAATTTATTCTATATACATATAATTGTTAGTACATATTTATAATTTTAATATATCACTATCAATAATCAACAATGTCGGTAAGATTTTTGCTTTTCAATACATGTATTGTATACAGACTTTATCAAAATCACAAGATCATAATTTACTTTCAATACCATCTGACAAGATCATAATCTACGTTCAGTACCATCTGATGGCTCTGATTTTAATGATTAATGAAGCAGCAAGGCCAAGTCTCACAAAACCAGTACAGTGGGTACGATAATAAAAAATCAATGCACAGATCTTGTCAAAACTACAATGAAATTTTCAATGTATATATTCATTTTGAGAAAGAGAGAGAAATACATGCCCAAAGAAAGACTTGCAATAGCCAGATTAACCTCTTGTATAATGATGTTTAGTTGATGAACAATGAAATAAAATGAGGTTTAACATCCTACTATTCTGTAACGGTTGAACTTATTAAGACGGCCATAATTATTGTACACCTGTATGGTAACTCAGTAGGCCTACTTTATTAATAGTACTGTAGGCCTACTAGTAAGTGTAGACGAGTTTACGTCATCATTTGTACAGATGAAAAGCGGTGTTGCCACAGCTTACATGAATAATCATTGATAACACAGTGAACAAATCACAATAAAGGTGTAAATAATTTCCTTGCCCTGCTTCGTCTCGATGACATAATCAGTTGGAAGCAAGTACGAGTGACATACAACGCTTGTAGATGTTAGTTGCCACAAACGAAACCTTGTAGTGCTGCTGTTCCTCTTTATAGAATAAAACCATTTTTTTCGTATTTGTTGATCTGTAGGAAAAATCACACCACCACGGTTCGAACACTCACCAGGAACACAACAACAGGTAGACGGCTTAATAATTAATTAAAATGTAGGCGTGCGAAAACCACAATATCTATACACCATATTTAGACGACACCCAGCGAAGGGAGATAGCTGACGGAGATCTCTCATTGATAACAACAATTATCTGTGTATCGTCGGCATTGGAGTAATGTTTATTTTAACGATGGTCAATAAAAATACGGCTGGGGCTATTTGCCACATGTGGTAAGACAATTCGGGGGCTATTTGCCACTTGTACGTCTCCGCACAGCAATTATCAACAAATATCCACGAAACTCACAGAATATGATAACATTAATATTATCTCGGAGTAGCCAAAATTTCGACCACTTCCGGTTAGCGGTTTCCGAGATACAGGTTACCACACATTTCATGTGGCACGACTACAGACCATCAACCGATATCCACGAAACTTACAGGATATAATAACAATGAGAATATCTCGGAGTAGCCAAAATATCGACCACTTCCGGTTAGCAGTTTCCGAGATATCAGGTTACCACACATTTCATGTGGCACGCCTACAGACCACGAAACTTACAGGATATAATAACATTAATAATATCTCGGAGTATCCGAAATTTCGACCACCCCGGGGTTAGCGGTTTCCGAGATATCAGGTTACCACACATTTCATGTGGCACGCATACAGACCGCAATTATTAACCGATATCCAAGAAACGTACAGGATATGATAACAATAATAATATCTCGGTGTAGTCAAAATTTCGAAACTTACAGGATATAATAACATTAATAATATCTCGGAGTAGCCGAAATTTCGACCACTCCCGGTTAGCGGTTTCCGAGATATCAGGTTACCACACATTTCATGTGGCACGCATACAGACCGCAATTATTAACCGATATCCAAGAAACGTACAGGATATAATAACAATAATAATATCTCGGTGTAGTCAAAATTTCGACCACTTCCGGTCAGCAGTTTCCGAGATATCAGGTTACCACACATTTCATGTGGCACGCAAACAGGCCACAATTATCAACCGATATCTACGAAACTTACAGAATAAAATTATATTAACAATATCGTGGAGTAGCCAAAATTGTGACCACTTCCGGTTAGCAGTTTCCGAGATATCAGGTTACCACACATTTCATGTGGCACACCTACAGACCACAATTATCAACGGATATCCATGAAACTTACAGGATATAACAACAATAATGATATCTCGGAGTAGCCAAAATTTCGACCACTTCCGGTCAGCAGTTTCCAAGATAACAGTGATAATATCTCGGAGAAGCCAAAATTTCGACCACTTCCGTTCAGCAGTTTCCGAGATATCAGGTTACCACACATTTCATGTGGCACGCCTACAGACCACAATTATTAACCGATGTCCACGAAACTTACAGGATATAATAACAATAATAATATCGCGGAGTAGCCAAAATTTCGACCACTTCCGGTGAGCAGTTTCCGAGATATCAGGTTACCACATATTTCATGTGGCACGCCTACAGACCACAATTATCAACCGATATCCATGAAACTTACAGGATATAATAACAATAATAATATCTCGGAGTAGCCACAATTTCGACCACTTCCGGTTAGCGGTTTCAGAGATATTAGGTTACCATACATTTCATGTGGCACGCCTACAGACCACAATTATCAACCGATATCCATGACACTTACAGGATATAATAACAATGATAATATCTCGGAGTAGCCAAAATTCCGACCACTTCCTGTCAGCAGATTCCCAGATATCAGGTTACCACACATTTCATGTGGCACGCATACAGACCACAATTATTAACCGATATCCACGAAACTTACAGGATATAATAACAATAATAATATCTTGGAGTAGCCAAAATTTCGACCACTTCCGGTTAGCAGTTTCCAAGATATCAGGTTACCACACATTTCATGTGGCACGCCTACAGACCACAATTATCAACCGATATCCATGAAACTTACAGGATATAATAACAATAATCATATCGCGGAGTAGCCAAAATGTCGACCACTTCCGGTTAGCAGTTTCCGAGATATCAGGTTATCACATATTTCATGTGGCACGCCTACAGACCACAATTATCAACCGATATCCATGAAACTTACAGAATATAATAACAATAATAATATCTCGGAGTAGCCAAAATTTCGGCCACTTTCGGTGGTCTGTAGGCGTGGCACATGAAATGTGTGGTAACCCGATATCTCTGAAGCCGCTTACCGCAAGTGGCCGAAATTTGGGCTACTCCGAGATATCATTATTGTTATTATGTCCTGTAAGTTTCGTGGATATCGGTTGATAATTGTGGTCTGTATGCGTGCCACATGAAATGTGTGGTAACCTGATATCTCGGAAACTGCTTACCGGAAGTGGTCGAAATTTTTGCTACTCCGAGATATTATCATTGTTATTATATCCTGTAAGTTTCATGGACATCGGTTGATAATTGTGGTCTATAGGCGTGCCACATGAAATGTGTGGTAACCTGATATCTCGGAAACTGCTAACCGCAAGTGGTCGACATTTTTGATACTCCGAGATATTATTATTGTTATTATATCCTATAAGTTTCATGGATATCGGTTGATAATTGTGGTCTGTAGGCGTGCCACATGAAATTTGTGGTAACGTGATATCTCGGAAACCGCTAACCGGAAGTGGCCGAAACTTTGCCTACTCCGAGATATTATTAATGTAATTATATTCTGTAAGTTTCGTAGATATCGGTTGATAATTGTGGTCTGTAGGCGTGCCACATGAAATGTGTGGTAACCTGATATATCGGAAACCGCTAACCGGAAGTGTTCGAAATTTTGGCTACTCCGAGATACTATTGATGTAATTATATTCTGTAAGTTTCGTAGATATCGGTTGATAATTGTGGCCTGTATGAGTGCCACATGGAATGTGTGGTAACTGCTGACCGGAAGTGGTCGAAATTTTGGCTACTCCGAGATATTATTATTGATATTATATCCTGTATGTTTCGTGGATATCGGTTAATTATTGTGGTCTGTATGCGTGCCACATGAAATATGTGGTAACCTGATATCTCGGAAACCACTAACCGGAAGTGGTCGAAATTTTGCCTACTTCGAGATATTATTATTGATATTATATCCTGTAAGTTTCATGGATATCGGTTGATAATTGTGGTCTGTAGGCGTGCCACATGAAATGTGTGGTAACCTAATATCTCGGAAACTGCTAACCGGAAGTTGGCGAAATTTTGGCTACTCCGAGATATCATTATTGTGATTATATCCTGTAAGTTTCGTGGATATCGGTTAATAATTGTGGTCTGTAGGCGTGCCACATGAAATGTGTGGTAACCTGATATCTGGGAAATCGCTAACCGGAAGTGGTCGAAATTTTGGCTACTCCGAGATATTATTATTGTTATTATATCCTGTACGTGTCGTGGATATCGGTTGATAATTGTGGTCTGTATGCGTGCCACATGAAATGTTCGGTAACCTGATATCTCGGAAACTGCTGAGCGGAAGTGGTCGAAATTTTGGCTACTCCGCGATATTATTATTGTTATTATATCCTGTAAGTTTCATGGATATCGGTTGATAATTGTGGTCTGTAGGCGTGCCACAAGAAATGTGTGGTAACCTGATATCTCGGAAACTGCTAACCGGAAGTGGTCGAAATTTTGGCTACCCCGAGATATTATTGTTATTACATCCTGTAAGTTTCGTGGATATCGGTAGATAATTGTGGTCTGTAGGCGTGCCACATGAAATGTGTGGTAACCTGATATCTCAGAAGCTGCTGACCGGAAGTGGTCGAAATTTTGGCTACTCCGAGATATTATGATTGTTATCATATTCTGCAAGTTTCATTGAAATCGGTTGGTAATTGCAGTCTTTTGTCGTGAGGATATTATGAAATTATTGCTTACCACATGTGGCAAATAGCCACTGCCTAAAAATACCAAGGGGTAAAGTACAAGTAAAACAGGAGGGAGAGACAGAAATGGGACTAACATATTATGGCTCAATTTTATTTCCATAATTCGCAGGCGTTTAGAGGTCTTTAGCATTGGGAGGAAACCGGAAGTTGGAAAATAATACAGATCTTCGCACAGATTCCTGTAGCACCCCAAAGGACAAAGTCACATCATCTTGTGACAAAGTCACATCATCCTGTGATATTATTAGCAATGATTTATTTGGAAGATACTGAAATTATAGAAACTACAGTAGAAAGGTTGTTGGGTGGGGGCGGGCATTTTGGGCACCAAATGCTGGGAAAATTTGGGCACACAATTGTACGCGTTTTCAAATTATCCGCGTTGGCCTTGATTGTAGATAAGGTCTACCAACCAGTCGTTTCGCCCCTGATTTAATAAGGAGTCGATAACTATATTCATGTCCATATACTGAATGATTTATGTAATGTATACATAAATCTAATTCATTTATAATATTGCATTATCAAAATCTGTAGTATGTTTCGCTGATTGCAAACCCGACACCTAGCCGTCTTTGCCTCTTGTCATATCAATCGTTACAGTCATTTCTTTCTCCTCGTTTTGAAAAATCCCATCGCGTAGCTTTTGTTAACGTCTAGTTCAATGGTCGAGTGAGAAACATTATGTAATATATTGGTAAGTGTACGTATGCGATGGCACGAGGGTAATATCGATATATTACGCAATGTCTTGCATGAGACCATTACACAACTTAAAATAAAGAAACTATCCAGCACGTGCATTTCAATGAAATACGTCACTCGGGTACAATATTTCAACTTATATGAATAATGTACGATTGGCAAGTTTATTAATGTACGATTATTTGAAATAATGGTACGCCAACATCAAAGTATGACGTCACATCTGTATTTTAAATGTATATATATTGTCTTGTCTCGTTATATTTTCTCATTTTTCGATAATGAGCAGAGAAGCTTTGTTAAAAATTAATTCAGTAATTGTATGCCATAGAATTGTGATCTGTGTATTCCAGTTCAATCACTAAATGCCTCCATTTACACTAATTACTATTATTTAGAAATAAATAGTAACCATAGCACCCTTATCATTATATAGCGATTTTAATGCTTACTTACTATATCCCTTTATATGGAAATAAATAGTTGCCCTCGCATCCTTTCTTTATATTCTACATTAACGTTAATAGCTATTTGTCCAAAGCTGAAACATTGAAAACAATGCAAATTGCCCGGTCTTAATGCAGGACTTGGCAAAAAGTTCAGATCTACTAAAACGCTTTAAGAAAGATGAATCTTTTGTACGGTGGCCGGGTAAGGCCATCAAGCCATCAACTTTCTATAACAAGGTCAAACCGAAAGCATTTTCCTGCCCGGTCACGTTCTACCGGCTCCATTGAATACTGGGTTGTGCGTGGCCATCGCTCTTTTTCCGACGAGGGCAGAGACACTGTGGTCACAGACGTCGCCCGAGTAACCATGTCTAAATCCGTCGTCGACCAATATGCCGACCGTGCTCTCGCACGTCTTCGGCTGGCAATTGATTCTCAAATTCTCCTATTTTGAGAGCGTTGCGTTAATATCAGAGCGTCCGAATCACTCTCTTGAGATTATTTGATGTCATCTCCAAACCACCGTAAAATTGATGTTGTTATCTTTCCGTGAAACTAAGGGACCCTAATATCCAATATTTAAGATACAATGAATACACACTACACGAGAAACATTTCTAATGAAATGAAATGGGGTTTAACGTCCTACTCTTTTGCACCTGAGCTAATGGAAGACGGGCATACGCCATAGCCTACAGTGTGCTATGAGGGAAATTTTGCCCGGGCAGCGGCGCTACGGCTTACTCTTATATCGAATTCCAACTGCTAAGGAATATTTTACGTGCAGTCCAATGTGTACACGGGACCTTGGTTTTACGTACCATCCGAACGACTAGGAAGCTGTCCTTGTTAGGCCCTCCTTCTGCATCACTGACAGGGGACCCCCCCCCCCCCCGATTTCTAATGAACAAAAAGGATATTATTCATCAAGACAACGTAAGTGATTAGTATGACTGACTCATATTACAAAATATTAATAAAAATTGTGTTGTTCGCGTAAATCACATAATTGATTAGAAATTACAATGAAAACTTTAACAAGCGGCTGCCTGGCAGGATACGCCCACATTTTGTAAGAGAAGAAGGTAAAAGGTAAAAGAGTCTTATGGTCTGAAATGCGCAAATATCAAAAGGGAGAGAGAAATGGGTTTAACGTCCACTCGACACAAACTAGGTCATTTCTGGGACTAACATGGTTTCGTTTTATTTCAATAATTCGCTTAAGCGTAGGGGTCGCAGTCGGGGGAAACCCTCGAGGTTGAGAAGGCGCCCCTATCTCCATTCCACACCAGGGCTCGAAACCACCGCCGCAAGCTAGAGGTGATCGGCCAGCAAGAGGTCGAAGCGCGGCACTCTAGGCCACTAGCCCCCCCCCCCCCACACACACACACACACCAATATCAAAAGGGACTGAGATTTTTTAAATTTAAAGCTATATTATAGTGTATCTTTGTATATATTTTATTACTATTTAGTTTAAGTCAAAATAGCGATGGGCCAATGTCCGTATTCATATCTCACTAATCTTTCAGGTCTTTCAACTGATTGAGTTTATTCTTTATGTAACGATATACTATGTTACGTAATTATAGTTAACACGCATTCTTGCTATGTCCATATCTTCTTCTGTATTTAATCATCTGATTCCTATGTGCAATTTAACATCTTATCAAATATTATTATATAATTATTTTAGTCCTAAGCTATTTTAATCCTACTGTAACTTTAGTCTGGCGACCGACTCGCCCTAGCGACACGTCTCTCGTTATTGTGACCTTTAGCCAGTTTTTGGACACTCGTTTATTAAAAGTACAACTATTTACCTGAGTTTTCGTCGTTAATGTTGGAATAAACTACAGCCATCGCGAGCCCCCGCGAAATCAACACTTGGGCAGATATGTTTTAAGTTTTATCAAAATTGGATAAATATGTGACGTCTAGAGTTCGGGTCCATGACCTTTGAATTGCATGGGCCACAGATCGCTAATTATTTCCACATTGAGTTTAATGTTAATTCTCGTCACTTAGACCGGCTCTAACTTTTTCCCAAATTTTCGTTGGGTAGAACGATTTCTGCCACAGATGGAGCAACATGTGTCAAACTCTGGTCCAATAAAGCATGTATGAGGTTTACAATGAAAAACTTAAGAAACACAAGCTGGAAGTAGAGACAAGTAAACATGCAATTTCCGGCACTCCCTTTCAACATAACCAACCTCACAACTCTTGTATCCTTCTGTCTCAAAATCATGAATATTCACCAAAACCTAGCCGAAGATGTATTTTCAAACCCTTTTTATACGCCCACATTTTCATGTGGACGTATATTGTCGTCGCCCCTGTTCGTCCGTCGACACAATTGTTTGTGAACAGTCTACAGGTCACAATTTTTATCCGATTTCAATGAAACTTAAAACATAGGTTTATCACCCTAAGATCTCGGTCCCTTTCGATATTGGCATGTATCGGACTGTAACTTCATGAGTTATGGCCCCTGATTGTACGAAAAATCACGTTTTTAGCTTGTGAACAGTGTAGAGGTCACAATTTTGAACCGATTTTGATGAAACTTGACATGCATGTTTATAACCCATAGATCTTGGTTCCTTTCGATATTCGTAACTTCCTGAATTATGGCCCCTGATTGTCCGAAAAATCGCCCTTTTTAGCTTGTGGTCCCTCTGGAGGTCAATATTATTATCCGATTTAAAAAGCCGTTTAATTATATCACCGTTAAATGGTAATGAAGGTTGAGTTCGAATTTCGTGAAAATCAGACCAAAATTGACAGACAAAATGGCCGCCGTTTGTACGCGAATAGTGTGAAAGTATCTTATATCAAGGTTGTGGACCCTTTAGAGATCACAATTTTAATTCAATTTTAATGAAACTAGAAATACATGTTTGTTTATAAACTAAAGATTTTGGTTCCATTGCATATTGGATCATAACTTCCTGAATTATGGCCCCTGATTGTACGAAAAATAGCCTTTATTAGCTTGTGGTCCCTCTGGAGGTCACAATTATTACCTGATTTAAAAAAAAAACCGTTTGATTATAAAAACCAAACAAATTCTAATGATTTTCTTTATATGCAACAACTCTTGTTGACTGCCCGGACGATTTAGCTGCTGTGTGGGCATATGTTTCGTTGCCTTGCAACCTATTTTTCTATTCTAAGCCAAAAAGTCAACAAAAATCGCCATGCCAAAGGCGGGAGGGGGAGAGAAAACTAAAAATAACATTGGCCCTTGTTTCGTGGGTGACAGCTCAGGAATATTTGGTGAGCTGTGTCCAGATACACAATTTGCATACGAAGAGCGGCCATTTTGTCGGGCAGTTTCATATCGATTTTCCCGAAATTCTGAGTCAACCTTCATTATGGTGGAATGGTAATATTTCGAAACGGTTTTTAAAATCGGAAAAAAAAATTGTGACCTTCAGAGCGAGAGAGAGAAATGGGGTTTAACGTCCACTCGACACAAACCAGGCCATTTTTGGACTTCAGAATCAACAAGCTATTAATAAGATTTGTTGACCAATCGGGGCCACAATCTAGGAAGTTGTGTTCGGATATGTGTGATTATCTAAAGGAACCATGATCTTTATGATAAAAACATTTATTTAAAGTTTCATCCGAATCGGATAAAAACTGTGGCCTCTAGACGGTCCACAACCTTGATATACCATATCTTAGACTACTTTTAAATCGGATAATAATTGTGGCCCAGGGGCTCAAATCGCGATTTTTCGTACAATCATGGGCCATAATTCAGGAATTTATGATCTGATCTGCGCGAATATCGAAAATGAAAGTGTGGGCGTATAAAAATGAATATAAATCTCTTTATATACATGATCGATTCTTAATATACTAATGTGTGCTGTTGAAGCCGGTTTCGTCTATGTCAAGGTTCTAAAGAATTAAGCTATACCCCCATTAATGTTTGGGTCATCCTCCGGTCAAAGATTGTATTGTTATTCGTGGCATAGCCATAAACCGGAGTAAAAGTTCTTCCTGGAGTTAAGAAGGACCAAACAGTGATGTACACAAGGGAGACCATTCAGAACAACAAATAGCTAGTTGTAACAATTGTCGTATTGCCGAAGTGGTACGATTGACTAGTGGTATGTAGATTAGCAGGACGGCCTTTCATAATTTGTTTTTTAAAACAACTTGGGTGCATTCAGATATGTAACTGTCTGGCGTTTTGATCCATTCTGGTACATATGATTAACACTATACAATGTTATAATTATTATAATCCATTCACATAGTGCCACGCCCTTTATACTGCTAATGGAACATACTGCAATTAAGTATTAATTTTATAGATTAATATCATTCGTCCAAAACAAAAAGTTAATGGAATTATACGAGGGCTGACTGAAAATGGCAGATCAATTGGGTTCAAACAAACTTTTGCCACCTAGTACATTACAATTATTGAATGAACCATAAACATAAGAATTTTAGCACCATTATTGTCTTCACACCTGACCATCTCGTGAACAAACCTATTGAAATCACTGGCAATGTAAGATACTGGCTGTAGGTCAAGTCATGAAACTAACCTATACAGGGACGGATCTAGGAATTTCGAAAAGGGGGGGGGGGGGGAATGAGAGCACTGACCGCTACTGAGAGGGGATTTTGGGAGGTGGGGGGTCCCGCTGGAAAATTATTCGTCATTTCCTTGCATCTGTAGCCATTCCAAGAGCTATTTGGCTGATATTTTCGTCTAAGTAAACGTTCGGAACGGACACATTTGAGTCTGTGAAAAGGCACTTTTAGCAGTACAAAAGGACACTGTCGAAAATTAGGGGGGGGGGGGGCGGCCCTCCCATCAAATAACAGATACATACCCTGCTCGAAATGTTCGCCTGTCTACAAGGTAACATTCTAATGGGCGACAAGTGGTCTATAAAACTACCCGTCGCTTGCAACAGGTGATCAACATTTAAAATAATTTAACTTTTCATGTCTGCACTACCTCACCAAATAACGGGGGAACCATTGTCAACCGTTTCTTTCTAAATTCGTTGTAATTTTAATATTAATTACGAAAACATACAACATAAAGAGCCATGGTAACTTCGTGATCATCGCCATGTAAGTAATGTTGTGCCACTCATCACAATGATTGTGAACAATTCACTGTCGCAATGTGATATGCGAGTTTAAAGGAGGTGCTGATCACACCCTTCTTGAAAGATGCATCGCTAGATCCAGACGTTTACAAGAACTATCGCTCAGTATCAAATCTACCCTATGTCTCTAAGGTCATTGAAAGAGTTGTTGCTTCAAGACTACGAGATCATATGCAACAGAATGGACTTGGAGAGTTGATGCAATCTGCCTACAAACAAGGACATAGTACGGAGTCTGCATTACTCTGTATCCGGAATGACATTCTCCAGAATTTTGATTCTGATATTGGTTTTATTAGACTTATCAGCTGCCTTCGATACGATCGACCAGGACTTCCTGTTGCATACTTTAGAAATGCGGATAGGCATAACCGATGATGCCCTCTTATGGATGAAATCGTATCTTTCTGGCCGCTTCCAATCGGTGGTGATCAATGGCGTTAGGTCATCAAAGTCTGAATTGAGCTTTGGAGTTCCACAGGGATCCGTTCTAAGTCCCATACTGTTTACTATATACACTCTACCCGTAGGAGATATAGCTAGATCACATGTCGTATCTTTCCATCTCTACGCAGATGATACCCAACTATATTTGGGTTTCCGTCCACTGAACGCAAGCAAACAAAATGTTTTCAATTTACTTTCAAGATGCATTGACGATATTAAGTGCTGGATGACCAGTCATCTCTTGAAACTCAATGAAGACAAAGACTGAATTTCTAATAATATGTCCAAAATCATCATATGCAAAACTGACTGTATCTAAATCAACAATCAGTCCCAACACAAGTGCACCAAACATTGGTGTTGTATTTGACTCACAATTTAATTTAGAAACACATGTGAATATTGTTTGTAAAGTTGCTTACTTCAAATACGACATTTCCGAAAAATTAGGAAATATATCGATACAGACTCAACGAAACGGCTGATTCAGGCATTTGCCATCTCCAGATTGGACTACTGTAATAGTCTCCTTTACGGCGTAAATCTCAAACAGCTTGATCGCCTACAGGGTGTACAAAACACTGGTGTCAGGCTTATCACTCACACAAATATAAGTGAACATGTTACTCCCATTCTTAAAAAATGGGACAATAACATTCTTGCTGGCTTGGTAGCTCCAGAAAATAAATAATACCCTTATTCTAAGTACTAGATGTTTAAGTTTCCTACCTGTTGTGTAAATTATCCATATTACAACCTATTTTACTTGTCCAGAGGGTTCGAAAATATTTTAAAACCCAAGTCACATTTGAAAAGGTTTACGTTAGACTTTTCAAATCAATTGGTTGAATTTTTCCAATTTTTTAAAATATGTGTGTTAAGATGAAATTTATATCATCATTTAATTGGAATAGTCTAAAATAACACGATTTGTTGACCAGAATGAAGATTGGGACATATTATTCAGTTACAATAAGAGTGTTATTGGGGCTTTAAGAACTTACATTGGCTTCGAATTCGTGCTCGAATAAATTTCAAGTTATTAACTTTTGTTTTCAAAGCAATCCACAATCTCGGACCAGTTTATTTTCAAGATCTGTTCTCCTTTTATCAACCATCGCGTGCTTTAAGATCAGCCGAACAACTACAGTTAGTGCTATCAAATCAAGAACCAATTATGGAAATCGTGCTTTTCTGCGATGTGGTGTAGTTTTGTGGACTTCCCATAGACATCAAACGATCCGAAACACTGAACACTTTTAAATCACAGCTAAAGACATCAGTCTTCAAGCAAATATATGACTAGCGCTCTTGGACAGTTTACTGAAAAGACTTGCGCTCTACAACTTCATAATTTATTATATTATTATTATGTGCACTGTGTATACAGCAAGTCAAGAGTCCTTGTTTGCAGTTGTTTCCCTTAGGCAATCGAAGTCAAGGACACCTAGACCGTAATTGAAAATGACGAGCTCAACCCAAACACACAGCGCCTTTATCTTTCTAAGTCTTAATAATTATGTAGTGTTTGCAAGTGTCAAAATTGCTAAATTTATGAATATAATAAAATAACCTCGACGGAAATGAAGATTTAACTACGTCGTCAGTTTAACCAAATATATGATAATCGATGCGAATGGCCTGCAATTGTCAGTATGCATGTTCTCGTCTGTGAGTGTCTGGTAAATAAAATAAACATTTTTATATAGGCCGTTCTTAATATATTTAGCCTAGGTCATAAATTGTCTAGTAATGCAAGGCTACTAATAAAACACATAAGTCCTAGTTGACCCCTTCGAACGTTTACCGTTGTTTAAAGGGGTCATTTCTTCTTCAAAGTTTTTATTAACATATTAGATTATTGCCTTTAAATCTATCACATGTCCCCCATTCAGAAAACGTTAAGTATATTTGTGGGCATGTAACTTTGTCTAATGAAAGCTCATATGAACCAGCCAGTCGACAATGACATATCGCCTACAAAACACCCATTGTCAGGGGTCTAAACATTAAAGTTTGTGTAAATGTATTACTTTAAAATGGATCCAAAATCAGTTTATTTGATATATTGGACATGCTAGAGGATGAATCTACATGTGAAGAAGATTTTGAACAAGAAATTGAAATTACTTCACAACCAGCAGAAGAGAAGTTTTTGCGCAAAGTTTAAATTTGATTAAGGGTTCAGAAGTTATTGTGAACAGTTTAAATTTAATCAGTAGTTAAATCGTCAATATTAACGGCATAGTCTCGATTATCCATGTCTTAAAACTAATTATCAATGGCCGTTGAATAACATATAGCAATCTAATCCAGCCAACATCGATGGCTAGCCTAGTCATCGAGAGTTTATTATTGGTCTGGATAAGTTAATTAATATCTAATTGGTAATTTTAGATAACATTTCAGGCATATTGCATGTTTTAGTTAAGAATTTACTCAAACTTATTCTCCTTGTTTTAACTAAAATATAGCCCCTTATAAAACTTTTTTTATTGTCTTAATGCATCAAATACATCAATATAAGAAACTATGCGCAAGTTTTTTCTTTGTTTCTGGATCATTTTTCCTTCTTATAAACATTGATTGAAAGTTGAGTAAATTCTTAACTTAAGTCTGAGCTTGACAGTATCAAACCGCCAGCTTGGTCCATCAACTGATGAAGAAAACGAAATCTTGGACTAAGAGTAATATTTTCTGTGTTATGTTAGTTTAATCTTCGAATTCAAACGGTTGACATATCAATGTGTCCAGAACCTTTTCTCCGATTCCAAGTTAAACCGGATCGCCTGTATGTGCTCTGGACTTATTTGTTCGTTAAAATTCTTACATTTTATTATGTGCATTTTGATTTGGCTAATAAATGTTATTTGATAGTCTTGGTATATTTTAAGATGTACAACTGACCAGGCATACTCCTCGTGGCTCACGATTTTATTATGCCCAATTAACCCGTGCATAGCAGAATACTACAGTAAAACTTATTGCGTGACAAACGAGGCTATCAAGTCGAATGAAATGTAAACAATACTGTTTGGAAACGAACATACTTTCACCGTTTTTAATACCTTAAATCACAATCCAAAGTTTTAGGGAAGACCCAGATTAAACGTAGGATTGTCGTGTCGATTGAACGGGAAGAATCGAAACACTCCCTCAAATGGTAGCACAAACTGGGCGGTTTTTGATGAATCTTGATGGTATTTAACACTTTCTGGATGGCAATCTATTAACTGAATATGTGTATTAGATTCTAGATGGTAAGCTCAGTTTCTTACCTTTTTTCATCAAATCTGAATGATACCCGGTCCGTTGTGACAGTTGAGTATCAACCCGCTGTGCATTCTACCCCGAAGGGCACGCGGTAGCTCGCACATCGGGAACGGGCACTTACCGCGCTCTATAGGAAATTTGCGGCAAATGCTCCACAACTGACGATGTTTGCCGAAACGACGGCGAGCATCCGGCTTGAAAGAAAAGCTGGTTGAAGAACATCTGTTTGGGATAGATCTGTTTCTCTGAATTTGTACATATACTTTACATAAGCATTTTTCTTTGACTTTAGATTTAGTGTTAGTAGTCAAAAGTGTGTTTTCTTTCGAACAAACTTGTTTAAAAGAGCGTGGGTTAGGTAAGATTTAGTAATTGGTTTCAGTGTATGATTTATTTTGTTATACATTTACTTTCATTGTACGATTTTTTCAGCAAGGTATGCCGAGAGAGGCATATTATAAGTAACTACAATGTAAATCTCAAACTCGGTATTATCCATAATCTTTGACATTAACAAACGGCATATAATTTATTAGCGGTATTGGTTCGTTTCAGTCACTGTCTTCCATTCGACCAAGATTAGGCGCAGAAGAGTAGGACGTTAAACTCCATTTCATTTCAGTCAAAATTGGTGTTTGCATACCGTTGTCAAACAAGCCAACAGTGAGGCTGATGTCCCCCGCCGAAATCCCAAAATATATAGAAGACGCATATTAATTAATCGCACATTTATTTTTTTCAAACGTATCGAGCAATCAAACTGTACACGAAGTGTCATCCAAAAGTGTTTTATAAAGAAAAATGCTAAAACCGACGAGAAAAATGAAAATGTACCCTAGTTAGAGGGACTCTAAAGGCAGACAAAAGGGCCCCTCTGGCCAAGGGAAAGGGCCCTTGTGTCCAAGTCAATCGTTTCTATACACTGTTACTGTCGAATCCATTACTAAATGAGAATGCAGTCATTGTATTGGCATAAAAATCATCAATCAAGATGAACCTAAGTTACCTTGTCCCAAAGTATCAACCAATCAAATTGCTTATCTCTGCTTACCCTAAGCGGAAAATGCTTATCTTCGAACTCCATCAAGGCATTGACCTAATAAGCATATACACCAAGTTTGAACATTTTAACTTAATTAAAGGATAGTTATTGTGTTCCAAAGTCTCGACCAATCAAATTGCGTATCACTCTGCTTACCTTGAGCAGAAAATGCCCATTATCGAACTTAGTCAAGGTATTACTGTAATGAAACTATACACCAAGTTTCATCACTCTCACTTAATTAGAACTAAAGTTATCGTGTCCCAAAGCATCAACCAATCAAATTGCTCATCTCTGCTTACCCTAAGCGGAAAATGCTCGTCTTCGAACTCCATCAAGGCATTGACCTAATAAGCATATGCACCAAGTTTGAAAATTTTAACTCAATTAGAAGGAGAGTTATTGTGTTCCAAAGTCTCGACCAATCAAATTGCTCTGCTTACCCTGAGCAGAAAATGCTCATTATCGAACTTAGTCAAGGTATTACTGTAATGAAACTATACACCAAGTTTCATCACTCTCACTTAATTAGAACTAAAGTTATCGTGTCCCAAAGCATCAACCAATCAAATTGCTTATCTCTGCTTACCCTAAGCGGAAAATGCTCATCTTCAAACTCCATCAAGGCATTGACCTAATAAGCATATACACCAAGTTTGAACATTCTAGCTCAATTAGAAGGAGAGTTATTGTGTTCCAAAGTCTCGACCAATCAAATTGCTCTGCTTACCCTGAGCAGAAAATGCTCATTATCGAACTTAGTCAAGGTATTACTGTAATGAAACTATACACCATGTTTCATCACTCTCACTTAATTAGAACTAAAGTTATCGTGTCCCAAAGCATCAACCAATCAAATTGCTTATCTCTGCTTACCCTAAGCGGAAAATGCTCATCTTCGAACTCCATCAAGGCATTGACCTAATAAGCATATACACCAAGTATGAACATTCTAGCTCAATTAGGAAGAGAGTTATTGTGTCCCAAAAAGTGTGACGGACAGACAGACAGACAGACGGACGAACCCATTTTAATAGTCCCCCAACTTTCTTCGAAAGGCGGGGGACAAAAAATATATGCTTTCATTTAAATGTACTTTTCGAGTTTTGACCCTTTTTCGTCGATATTAGATTGCAAAGAATTGATATTTAGCGCCTATATAGGTTACCGGAAAAGTTATGTGACTTGTTTTATTAATGGAAATAATTATGTCACCATATTCAGAAGGTCAATTTTACCTACTGCAGGTAAATTTCAACGTTGGCGATTTCCGCCACTCTCCGAGCTGTCGTAATTGTCAGGTCATTTTAGTCTCTCTGCTAGGTCATTTTAGTCTGTCTGCTCTTTGATATGTTACTAGAATCTGAGCAGGGACACTAAAATGGTTTCATTTTGGGGTTTGTTTTGTTATGCATTTATTTTCGTTCATTTTATGATTTTTGTCCCCCGCCTTTCGAAGAAAGTTGGGGGACTATTAAAATGGGTTCGTCCGTCTGTCTGTCTGTCTGTCTGTCTGTCTGTCCGTCACACTTTTTGGGACACAATAACTCTCTTCCTAATTGAGCTAGAATGTTCGAACTTGGTGTATGTGTTTATTAGGTCAATGCCTTGATGGAGTTCGAAGATGAGCATTTTCCGCTTAGGGTAAACAGAGATAAACAATTTGATTGGTTGATGCTTTGGGACACGATAACTTTAGTTCTAATTAAGTGAGATTGATGAAACTTGGTGTATAGTTTCATTATAGTAATACCTTGACTAAGTTCGATAATGAGCATTTTCTGCTCAGGGTAAGCAGAGCTATACGCAATTTGATTGGTCGAGAATTTGGAACACAATAACTCTCCTTCTAATTGAGTTAAAATGTTCAAACTTGGTGTATATGCTTGTTAGGTCAATGCCTTGATGGAGTTCGAAGATGAGCATTTTCCGCTTAGGGTAAGCAGAGATAAGCAATTTCATTGGTTGATGCTTTGGGACACAATAACTTTAGTTCTAATTACGTGAGATTGATGAAACTTGGTGTATAGTTTCATTATAGTAATACCTTGACTAAGTTCGATAATGAGCATTTTCTGCTCAGGGTAAGCAGAGCTATACGCAATTTGATTGGTCGAGAATTTGGAACACAATAACTCTCCTTCTAATTGAGTTAAAATGTTCAAACTTGGTGTATATGCTTGTTAGGTCAATGCCTTGATGGAGTTCGAAGATGAGCATTTTCCGCTTAGGGTAAGCAGAGATAAGCAATTTGATTGGTTGATGCTTTGGGACACAATCACTTTAGTTCTAATTACGTGAAAGTGATGAAACTTGGTGTATAGTTTCATTATAGTAATACCTTGACTAAGTTCGATAATGAGCATTTTCTGCTCAGGGTAAGCAGAGCGATACGCAATTTGATTGGTCGAGAATTTGGAACACAATAACTCTCCTTTAATTAAGTTAAAATGTTCAAACTTGGTGTATATGCTTATTAGGTCAATGCCTTGATGGAGTTCGAAGATAAGCATTTTCCGCTTAGGGTAAGCAGAGATAAGTAATTTGATTGGTTGATGCTTTGGGACACGATAACTTTAGTTCTAATTAAGTGAGAGTGATGAAACTTGGTGTATAGTTTCATTACAGTAATACCTTGACTAAGTTCGATACTGAGCATTTTGATTGGTCGAGACTTTGGAACACAATAACTCTCCTTCTAATTGAGTTAAAATGTTCAAACTTGGTGTATATGCTTATTAGGTCAATGCCTTGATGGAGTTCGAAGATGAGCATTTTCCGCTTAGGGTAGGCAGAGATAAGCAATTTGATTGGTTGATGCTTTGAGACACAATAACTTTAGTTCTAATTAAGTGAGAGTGATGAAACTTGGTGTATAGTTTCATTACAGTAATACCTTGACTAAGATCGATAATGAGCATTTTCTGCTCAGGGTAAGCAGAGCGATAAGCAATTTGATTTGCCGAGACTTTGGAACACAATAACTCTCCTTCGAATTGAGTTAAAATGTTCAAAATTGGTGTGTATGCTTATTAGGTTAATGCCTTGATGGAGTTCGAAGATGAGCATTTTCTTCTTACGGTAGGCAGAGATAAGCAATTTTTGGACGACACTTCGTGTTCAGTTTGATTGGGCGATGCGTTTGAAAAAAATTAATGTGCGATTAATTAATATGTGTCATCTATTTATTTTGGGATTTCAGCGGGGGACATCAGCCTCACTGTTGGCTTGTTTTTTTACTTTTACGAGTGATAACAGATACGCTACGAGGGAGAATGAATGTCTGCTCACTAATAATTCCCTCGAAGACAAAAATTTGTTATGTGATGCTGTGTGGGGATATCTGATAATTCCAATAAGTAATTGAATGTCACTAGATTGGGACCTAGAAATTGACAGAATTGGGTCGCAACGCATATCATTCTGTAAAATGAACATTCAATGGTTTCCGTCTTTACTCTTAATTTCAAATCAGTTATATTCCGCAAAATAAACCAGTAGTCGCAATGGAATGAAAATTTCTAGCCTCTTGGTATTCCAGTCTACACACGCCGTTTGATTGGATGCAATTTGTCTAGCCTCGTTCCCCGAGTATCTTGCTAGAACTGGGGCTGAAAGGCATTATGGTAAACAATTTAAATTGACGTATAATTCGTGTTTTTAAAGTTGAAGATTTTGGATGATATTGAGTTAGAGACTTAACTACTTTAAAATAAAGCCCTAAAACAAATTGCATCTATATACAGTCCTTCCTTGTTAAAGAATAATCCTATAATTCACTATTGTAATTACATTTTTTTATATATCCAGGTCATTTTTAAGAAAACTTAAATCTTCCTTAGCATTTTGAATGATTATAAAATGAAATGAAATAAAACCAAGTAAGAACAATCGAAACCATTAGGCAAAATTGGAAATCCTAAAAACACGGTATTCTAAGCAGAATACACACACACCACCAATGCTACATGGTAGTATTTTTTCATTCCTTGAAATGGACAATGTCTGTCAAAAGATCACTAGAAAACTGAATATTACTGAAAAAAAAAAGCTTAGATGACAAATGCCTCTAATAACTACTTAAAAATCAGAATAAAAGGAACTACTTAAAAGTCAGAATAAAAGGAACAAGCTTGTATATCGAACTAGCTAAGACACACATATTCCACCCTTTCAGCTGTTGTTAATAAATTTGACATTTGAAAATCATTCAGTTTGCCATTGAAATATGTTTCATTTTTTTTATGAAGCCAAAAAAAGTTCAGATATCCAGAGTTTGAAAGCCATATAGTTATGGACCAAAAGACCTAGATACATGTAATTCTGAACCACCATACTCGACCCTCCTCAACTACCAAGATACACGCGAACCAACAAGCCCTGTTACTACTGAAACAACAAACTCATGTACTTAAAAAAACACAACAAAAAAAAACAAGCACAAATTAATTTTAAACCAAGTGTCCAAGATACATCGGGACTATCAGGCCCATTCACGTGTGAACAATCAGACCTAAGTACGTGTGAATCATCTGGCCCAAATCCCAAGGAACAACCAGGCCCAAATATGTGTTAACAACCAAGCCAAGATATGTGTGAACAACCAGACCCAGATACTAGTGAACCACAACGTAACTTGGCTTCTTTCGAATAGCAACAGTCCGGTAGTCAGTACGTTCCAAAAGATCCCTGTATCCGTGGAGGAAAGCAGTGACTGTATATATACCAGATAATGTTGGACCTTCATCAGATATTGATAGTGAAATGATTGAAAATAGTGGTGATGACGGTCGTGATATAATCCCATTCATCAAGCCTGTGTTGTTAAAGAGGGGGGATGTAGATGAATTTGAATGTCTAGATAGTGATGAGGAAGATTTGATCGAGGATGAAATCATGAGAGACACAATCCTGTCCAATATTAATTACGTCAAGAAAATTATCAAATCAAACACTACTAACACTGGAAGGAAAACAGCAACAGAGTTTATAACATGTATCAGTATTGTGGAGTTTGTGCCTAAAAGGTATCAAATTTTGGTCAGCACATTAATCGTGTGCACACCGCAAGTGAAGAGGTGGAATTTTAATTGTTCATTTATTTCAGAATTACAATATATTGGTGTTTTTCCCAAAACTTGTATATAAATCACTTTACATACATTCATGTTACATTACAGATACACTAAGGGAGATTATATAACGAGTTGGCAGTTCTCACTATAATATACTATTCAAAAAAAGTAGGGGATATTTGATTTTGGGGGCATAATACTAAAATATACAAATGACAACGAAAAAAGTCACTATAGGACCTAACAGAAGAAACATTTCCAGTTACATGTGGCGCCCAAACGCACCAATAGCTACCGCATGGAATGCAGGTGATGCTTGGGATCATCATGGGGGTCCAACACAAGATTTGCACGACTCTGACTTTGAATGTTACAGTCATTGTGGCATTGAATTCCAGGGTGGAAACATCAGTTTAATTGTTTTAGTGACAAGAAAACAAATTTTGATATGCGTCGGCTTACCCAAAATGAAAGGCTACGTGCCCTTAACATGCTACAGATCGGCACAACACAGGCGGTTGTGGCGCGGACGATGAATGTTTCTCAGTCTGTCATAAGCAGGCTATGGTCCAGATACCGTGATTCACAATCTGTACAGGACAGACCAGGCTCAGGTCGACAACTCAGGATCGATTTATCCGTACCTTGTCCTTGAGAAATCGTGTCATCACAGCAAATCAGATCAGCGCTCGTCTTCAAACAGACACTGGTGTGAGAGTGAGTGGCCAGACGATTCGGAATCGACTGCATAGGGGTCACCTTCGCGCCCGACGTCCTCGCGTGATCCCTTGTTTGAGAGATCATCACATTCAGGCAAGACGTTGTTGGTGTAGGGATCGTCAACACTGGGATAATCGACGCTGGAGCAATGTGATGTTTTCAGATGAGTCAAGGTTCACTGTTGATTTTTTGGACAGACGTAGGAGGGTGTGGCGTCGTCGAAACGAGCGCTTCCAAGACGTTAACGTCATCAGACATGATCGATTTGGGGGTGGTTCTGTTATGGTGTGGGGAGGCATCACTGTTGCTGGACGAACGGCTTTACATGTTGTTGCAGGGCGTGTTACAGGCCAGTACTACCGGGACAACATCTTGGCAGTCCATGTTGTGTCGTTCGCACGACGTCATGGCCGCCGTTTCATCTTCCAGGATGACAACGCAAGGTGTCACAGGGCCAGGATCGTTACAGGTTACCTCCAACAACAGAACATCACCACATTACCTTGGCCAGCACTGAGTCCCGACCTCTCCCCCATCGAGCATGTCTGGGACATGCTTGGACAGAGGTTACGTCAACGTCAACAACGTCCTGCCAATGTCCAAGAACTTGCTGCTGCGTTGCAACAGGAATGGGACAATCTGGACCAAAATGACCTTAGACGTCTCATTAGGAGTATGCCACGTCGGATCAATGCTTGTTTGGCAAACAGAGGAGGATTTACCCGTTACTGACTTTGTTGTGACCCCGGGTATCATTTTACCCTTATAATGGTCAGTCCGTGCCTTACTTAGTCTAACGATCATTTGGAATAAATCGATGAATGTAAACTTCATTTCATTTTGTCATTTGTTTCTTCGTCAGTTACATTAGGTGACTTTAATAACACTTAAAAATCAAATATCCCCTACTTTTTTTTGAATAGTATAGTTAAAATCTAGCTAATGTAAAGGCACTACAATCAAAGAAACTTTGCAGGCTAGCCATTGCAGGCTAGCCTTGACATTGAGAGTTGATTATGGTGTGGATAACTTAATTGATGTTTAATTAATAGTTTTATAACATTTTAGGCCAAAATAAAGACGTATAATAGGCTGATTTAGCTCTTGCATAACGTACGTTTAATATGTACTTTTAGAACCATATTTGTCTATTTCCAGGGCTCAAAAAATAGAGCTTTATTCCCTTTAAGATATACCGTATGAATATTTTGACTTACAAACGTCCATTCCTTCATGTTATAAATAATTCAAGATGTGTGTATCTATTTGTTAAGTGCTTTATTCTTTTGATACAGTTATATTTAATTGGCCTCGATTCAATGATGTTTACAGACAATCAGCATTACATAGAATATAAATAAAACAATGTTTCGTGTTCGTGTCAGATGTTCGTTTTCGGTTCATGATAAACATTGATGATCGATCAATATTCAACTTACTTTTTTTTTAAAAACAATATTTAGTATTCAGCTTGTCTGAATGGGATTGGAGTAATGGCTTAGCCTATGTAAAACCCCCCTCCCTAATATAAGTTGTATACATATATCATTAATGAAAGATGGGTGTATATACATACATATTATATAAATGTAATAAAATGGGTGAAAATGTACTAGTATATATATAGAAAGAGAAATGGGGTTTAACGTCCACTCGACAAAAACTAGGTCATTTCGGGACTAACATGGTTTAATTTTATTTCAATGATTCGCTTGCGAGCAAGGGTCTTTAGGAGTGGGACTCCATGCCACATACGCTCACACCAGGGCTCGAAACCACAGCCACAAGTGACCGGCCAGCTAGAGGTCGAAGCGCGGCACTCTTTTTTTTTTTTCTTGTAAAGAATTTATTCAGGATAATAATATATACTACAGTACATGTTACATTTATACACGTCATGAATGGTACAATAGATGAGATAAAGTAAAAGCATTTTTTTTTTTTGTTTATGTAAATATTTTTCAGTTATATATATATATATATATATAATTTAAAAAAAAAAAAAAAAAAAAAAAAAAAAAAAAAAAAAAAATCCAAGAGCACCATTGCATTGTATCAGTGAATCAAACAATAAGGTGGTTAGTAACTAAAAATAAGTATCTCGTATCTGAAAATTCGGAGAACCCGGCTCTCGAAGGGCGAAAGTCTTGAAAGTTTCGAGATAATTAGGTATTCCGAAAATTTAAAACTTATCGTCTCCATTTATAACTGTCACAATTATACATGTGTAGTATTAGTTAGAAGATCTCGGATACGATAACCTTTACAAGTCGATAGTTATTGTACCATCTAGTTCATAGCATTCTGGACCACTTGGCCATTCCAACCCCCCGTACTAGGATAGTAAGATGTGTATATACAATTTCTCCCCTAACAGTTTTCGCACCGAAGAACAGGTTTCTTTAGGTTATGGCGAGGTCATTACGGTGTTACGGTTTATAAAGAAAAAATAAATGTATGTAAATAAGTATACATAATAGTCTGGGGGCTCTGCGTGGGGCGGGAGGTCCATGAAATGGGCACAAACCCCGACCCAACTTTTCTAGAGGAAAATTTTACGCAGAATACGAAGCCGAGTGGTAATCCGTCCGCCGTGGGGGCGTTTTCGAGATATCCAGGATCAATGGTAAATGAGTTCATTTGCACTGAAAGTAAACGCGAAGCTATTCTTGTGTCGTGAAAATATGCTAAAAGTGATCGCAAGTAATCTTTATTCTTCGTGACGCCAGGGGTCAAAAGGTCAAATTTTCCGTTTTAACTCTATGAAGATTTAAAGCATTAAAATGTCAACGTAAAATATAAAAACTAAAGCAAAACCTGTTCAAGAGCTATTAAAATATATCTTTAGGTGATCTGAGCGCCGAACTTTAACCTTGGAACGTGGAAAAAGATCTTGCATAACAGAACCAAAACACTTCGAAACCTGGTTTTGTGCCCATTTGATGAACACCCCTACAGAGAAGAAAATGTAACAGATATGTTAGACAGGTCGTTAAATAATAAATAAAATTCATCATGGATGAAATTTGTGGAAATATTGCCACCAAATTGGATTCACGCCATTTTGGATTTTTAAATCTCAAATTTATCATTACCAATGAATTCAACAACCATGCCTGAAAACCCTAATTTTGAGTCGATATGAAAATAATGAAATTTTTTAAATGAAATCTAAATGATCACCATCAATTATTTACCCCCCCCCCATTTTAGGGGGTGAGCACAGGGTGCTCAGAAAAAAATATACGTTTACACATGGGCAGGGTAAAGTAGGGTAACTACAATTTTCGGAGGGGATCCTAAAAAAATCATTTTTAACACCACCCCCTACTATATGTTGCAACATATTGGGCATGCGTATCTCACCACTCATTAAGAGAGAGAGAGAAGTGGGGTTTAACGTCCACTTGACAAAACCTAGGTCATTCCAGGACTAACATATGGTTTAACTTTATTTCATTAATTCGCTTGCGCGTGCGGGTGTTTAGCAGTGGGAGGAAACCCACGAGGTTTAGAACGCGCTCCCATCTCCATGTCGCATACGCTCACACCAGGGATGGAAACCACAGCCGCAAGCCAGAGGTGACCGGCCAGCAAGAGGTCATATTCCTGAAGCATTGGTCCGAGAAATCCCTCTCTGGCCATTGCTGGAATAGCGTCTGTTTCTTGAACTTATGCGGGAGTGTGTCTATTTTTTCCGTTCAATGAAAGCTATCACTTAGGTACAGCAACATGACAGTCCTTCGTTTAATCTGGGTCTTCCCTAAAACTTTGGACAGTGATTTAAGGTATTAAAAACGGTGAAAGTACGTTCGTTTCCAAACAGTATGGTTTATATTTCATTCGATTTGATAGCCTCGTTTGTCACGCAATTAGTTTTACTGCAGTGTTCTGCTATGCACAAGTTAATTAGGCATAATAAAATCGTGAGCCATGACGTTATGTAAACATATTTGGTCCAATATTGGCACTCGTTTAAAACAATGATTGGTTGGTAGACGGACTACTGACCAATCAAAAGTTAACACAACAATATCCACTCATAATAGCAGTGTGTAGTAGGATTACCTCTAATCAAACGCAACACTGCGCGGTGTATGGCAAGAGGTCGACGCGCGGCACTCTAGGCCACCCTACACCACTCATTAAGAACATATCAAGAATCTTTGTGTATGGGAATATAACCTACACAATTGTAAAATTATATATTGTTGTGTCTGTAATGTTTTCAGTTTGATTTCTTCCTTTATATACATTGTTTTAAATCTATTGTATACATTTTGTACCGTTGGCTATTCACCACAAAGATTTTATCATTATTATTATATGTTTGTAATTAATGTATTGTTTACATTTTGTAACATTGAATATTGGTACTTAATAAATCTATTATTGTTAATATTATTAAAATAAATTATTTATATTATTATTATTCATCAATGCGTGTTTGAAATGATTTTTTCAGTAAAAACAATATCATTGTGCTTTTAACTGAATTGAAAAACACAATGTGGCAGAATTTCCGAAAGAAACCCACGAGGTTGAGAAGGCGCCCCTATCCCCATGCCACCCGCATACGCTCACACCTGGGCTCGAAACCTCATCTGCAAACCAGAGGTGACCTGTCTGCTGAATAAGAGGTAGTCGCACGACTAACTTTACTTTACGATCAGGAATCGTTGATATCGCAGATCTAGTAGGCTATGTGATTTAAATTGTCCACAGCAGTTATACCGGAGCGGAGCCCTGGGCCTGACTAGAATCGCAGGGCCCTTGACGCGACGAAAAGATTATTTCATGCACTTTTTAATGATACGCATGAGTAACACACAATTACACGGTCTGCAACACAAGAAAAATTACGTATTTCACTTACGAATGGCAGATTATGCGCGGAAATGACATATAACGGCAGGGAACAAGTGAAATCGCCGCTAGAAGCCAAGATTGATCATCATCAGAAGGGATAGCCCAGTCTCAGCCCTCGCGCCGCTAGATCTATTACCGCGAAACTTTCATCTGGACTTTGAATTGTTTCTCTTTTTGCCATGAACGGCGGGGCTCTGGGCTCCTCAGGTCCATGCCTAAACTGGGCCCGGACTTCGGGGTATCCCCAGCGGTTTCGTTCCTTTCTACTCCACAAACTCCCGGGGGACATCTATGGGGGAGACGCGCTTTCAAATTATCTGCCCTTGATTCTGATTGGTCGTTAATTGTAGCACAAATTAGAAATTTCCTTGATTCTGATTGGACGAATGGACAGTAAACCCATAATAAATTATCAAGGCGATGGTGATTTCTCATTGTCGAGTTCCAAAGGAAAGAAATGGACGATTTTAGATGACGGGTTACGTACAAATTTCCTCGTGTAAAGGGACACCAATTTATTCTTAAAGGGACAATAACACTCTTGCAGCCATGGCAGCTCCAGAAAATAAATAATAGCCTTATTCTAAGTACTAGATGTTTAAAGTGTCCTACTTGTTGTGTAAATTATCCATTACGACCTATTTTACTTGTCCAGAGGGTTCGAAAATATTTTAAATCAAAGTCACCTTTGAAAAAATTTAAGTTGAATTTTTCCATTTTTTTAAATTAGGTGTGTTAAGATGAAATTTATATCACCAATTAATTGGAATATTGTAAAATAATACAATTTGTTGACCAGAATGAAGATTGGGACATACTATTCAGTTATAACAAGAGTGTTATTGGGGCTTTAATGCTAAATTTCTGTGCATGTATAAGATATACTAATGTGTTTATGATGTATTATTATTCAAATGAGGCTTTGGGTATGATTATCATGTGACCATAAACTAAACATGACGTAATTCACAGTTAATAGAGGGCGTTACCAGTGGCATAAACAAGCATTTCGTAAACCGAAAGAGGGGCGCGATTTTGAATATCGACTAAGCTAATAAAATTTTTACAGACAATTTTAAACAATACAACTGATTACGTTTTCGGAATTTATTATTTATTACTACGCCAACGAGATGGGATTGAGATACAACATTTGTATTTGTTTTTTCAAGTTAATATTACAGCTAAATTGACAAATATACAACGTAAATATTGGGGACACACAAATTTACGTTGTGGGGCGTGAATAAAAATCCTCCGCGATTACTTAAAACGGCAATTGCATATTTTTTAGTCTTATTTTTAAAATATATTAAAATGAAACCCTTAAATAGATCGCCATTGTATGGACTGGAATGGGAAAACAAGGGAGGTAATTCAAGTAATTGTTTTATTATTTTATAATAGTGAGCTGACAAACTTTTGAGCAAAAGACATAAAAATAATTATCTTTTGACTTTCTTAGAAAATATGAAATTTCCGCTTTAACATTTGTTTAGAAATGAAAAATTAATTCTCGGCATGGTCCAGTTGTTAAAATGTTGAGTACAAAATGTCCCCAAACGTAACACAAAATTTCAGGGACACGATGAATTGCAACATAGAAAAATTAACTACAAAACGATTTTCAATGTTTTATAGAACATAATAAAGTATACAGTAATAAATACATTACATAATCAATTACTTTTTTGAATAATTGGTGATAAGAAAATAGGTATTTTTGCTGCTTTGAGCAATGATATACATGAATTTTCAATCGTAGCCCACATTTATTATGGAATGTATAGTCGCAATTTAGCAAAATTCAGTCATCAAAACAGATAAATCCCGCTTCCTACGACTGTAATTGTCGGATCATGTGATATCAAAGACCATAATAATCACAAAAATGTTATTTGTCGTTTGATTGGTTCTATATCAAAATCCACTGAAGTGGATCATAGCAATGGAAAATTCCCAGTCGGACGTTATACCCCATTTCATTTCACGTGTTCGATGTTCGTCTTCATTATTTCGGTTTGTGCAAGGAAGTAGGACACTCAAGCTTCATTTCATTTCATTTGGTACAAAAAAAACACCTGAACCCGTAGGATACAGGACCAGTGTACTGATTTTAAAATGTTAATTGTTTCTTAAATATTGGGTATGAGGATCCCATAGTTTCGTGGCAATACAAGATCATTTGAAATCGATAAATATTGAATCTGAATTTGTGTTTTAATTTTGAATATTATCGAAAATATTGAGTTAGACCTGGCTCCATTTAGCTTTTGTCGTTGTAATCCAATTGCAAGTTTTCATTTTTTGAGGTATTCTTTGTTTGCTAGATTATGGAACCTGGTAACCGACATATAACCAAAAAGATCATTCGCCATTTTACCCCCACTCACTGGGGAACCAATGATAATTTATCTTCTCTTATTTTTAAATTGCAGAAACTTTGAAAAAGAAAGAACACACGAGGAAAGCACTCATGGAAGATTTAAACTGGGCTTATGGCGAGGATAGTACAGGTGATACACAAGAACCCAACCTGGATATACAACAAAACGGTAGTGTGGCCCAGGATATGATGTCCCAGGATACACGAGAGAAAACAAACCTGGATATTCAACAGGAAGACAAAGTGTCCCAAAATACCTTACAGGATTACATACTGGTTCCACAGGAAGATATCTTAAATCCACCAAGAGATGTCATACAGGATACTTCACAAACAGTTACCCAATATTTATCACCATAAATTGAGGCCCAGGGTACATCCCAGGATACACAAGGAAAAGCCAACCTGGATATTCAGCAGGAAGACAAAGTCAATACACAGGAGGATGTATCACAAATTATATCACAGAATTGCACAATGATTCTACCAGAAGTTGTGCCCCAGAATACATGTACCTTAAAGGACTACATACTGGTTCCACCAAAGGACGTCATCCAGGATACTCCACCAACTCGTATTATTTCCAGCAGTTAAGACTCGGGGGTATACATGTACATCTACATCATATACAGGTCACAATTCTATGGAATACAATTACTGCTTATTACTGAGCGACGTTTCTCTAGTCGTTATCATTACTGAGCGACGTTTCGACTAGGCTTCTGAGCGATGTTTCGACTAGGGTTCTCTAGTCGTTATAATCATTGCTTGATAACGACTAGAGAAGCCTAGTCGAAACGTCGCTCAGTAATAAGCAGTAATTGTATTCCATAGAATTGTGACCTGTATACTCTAGTTCAATTACTAAATGCCACTGAAACAGTTTACATCACAGGATAACATACCACTTGAACCACAAAATGTCACCTTGGATCCACTACCAGAGCAAAATGTCAGACTGACGGAGGGTGGTAATATAATATTGTTCCGAATTCAGATCATTCTGATGAAGAATCAGAAATGTTCCCATTTCATACTGAAATGTTAAGCACAAGGAAATCAGTAAACTTACTGGAAGAAAGCAATGTAAATGCACGTAACCAATTGTTGACTGGGATACACGCTTGGATACACGATGTTCAACCGATACACGACTAAATGAAGATGTTGCAATGGATAGTGGTTGTGAGGAAGGTGTTGAAATGGATAGCGATTATCAAACCCTTATCGCTACGGAATGTGATGTTTTGGAAAGTAGAATATTTTTTGTAAGAAAAATAGTTAAGAATTCAACAACCAAACTTGGGAAGAAGAAAAAGATCTGAAAGAGTGTATAACACCACAAGTATAATACGTCCTTTCTGTTAAAAGGTCCAGACAAACTTCTCACATCAAATTTTATCAAAAATTCACCAAGATGAGCCAGGAGTACTGGAATTGGTCAGTTGCCATGGGAAGGAAACAATAAATAAAATTGAATTGCTTCTCTTGAAAGGTATTCACCAACAAAACCTTAAAGTAGTAGGAAAGAGGAAATGAAAAATTCGATTACTTAGAAGATGTGAAAATGTTCTTAAGTTAGACCTGTCCTTCGTGTTTAGGTTGGATGTTGAAAGTTGATATTAGAGAGCTTTGAAACTTTTTCATCATCCGTTTCTTTACAAGTTAGTCAGATGTTATTCTTGAAAGAATTCCTGTTCAAGCAACAGTAGCTTTAGTGAAGGAGGTTTTTGTAATCATGCAGAATGAGGACATTTCCAGACTTTCCAAATCAGATGAGCTTATAATTAATCTTGGAAATCAGTGGTTGACGTAACATGTTGGTAACAAGATCATGAGAAAATACTACACATCAAGTATAATGAGATAATGCGCACGACTTCTGATAGAATTAAGAAAAATAAGTGGGCAAAACTACAGCCTTGAACAATTTCTACAAGCAAGATATTTTAAACATTTTGTAGAAGCTTCGCTTATATGTTCAAAGCGAAGTGCTGTAGATGAGGAGGACCTCTCTTCTCCCTCAAACTGCATTAAACTGGGGTATGATATGATATTAAACGCATAGCATCTGCAACGCTTGCCCTGTCCATCATTAGTGGAAACAAAATAAAAAAAGAGCGAGCCAAAGAATTTCTGACCCTAATGAATTTGAACTGGCATACAGAAGTAACAAAGCTAGCAAGAGAATTACTTATCAGTAAGACCATAAACAAGAATAAAGCACTTCCTCTCCAAAGTGACATAAAGAAGTCAACTGAGTTTTTGAAAAATGCTCTGCAGAAGTTTGATGTGGAAGACATTACCTACAAGAACTTCCGCTATGCATCAGAGCTCACACTGGCAAGACTTACCTTATAATCGAAGAAGAAGCCATGAAGTACAAGCTATAACGACAGTATTGTAAATTTGATGTAATGTATTGTGTTATTTTTTCAATTCTTTATCCAGAAGAATGTTCTAGATTCTGCGTACACATTGCTGTGCACATAAAATATCCCCTAACAGTACGCGATGAAGTATCCCGAAAGGGGTCACTTAACACCACTTGAAATGAAATACTGACCCCAAAACATTACTTCAGACGCCAAATTTACTATATTATGACGAAGCAGTGCAGAGTTTGCCTATTAGTAGGGTTGGGTAAATAATAGCTTAATTGCACTTATCTAATAATGACTTGTGGTTTCTGTAGCCATTTTGGACACTGAACACGAACCGTCGAAATTTTTGACCTGGGATGATCTTTGACCCTGGATAATTCATTTGTTTTTCAAAATGGCAGCCAAATTTCACGTTTTGGGTCAAATATATCATAAACATACCGTCAAACACCTCTATATATAGGTTTTAGAGGTAGGGAAAGAATGCAAAACAACATTTCAGAACAGAATCCGTCGGAATGACTAACCTAGGATGACTTTTGACACTGGAAAATTCAATTTTATTCAAAATGGCGGCCAAATTTCATGTTGTGGCTCGAATATACTGTCTAATACCTCCATATATAGGTTTAAGCGGCAGGGAATCATGAAAAACAACATTTCAGAACAGTTGAGAAGTATCTAAGCTTTCAAATTGTCAAAAGCTACGAAAAATCATGAGAATAGCGTCATTTTGTAGCAAAATTTGACAAAATTATTTAATTCAGTAGGCTACTTTCCAGGTTGAAACGGTTGTAATAGTAAACAAATTTTCACCCAACAGTTCAGTATATATCACCAAATACTCCTCTAAGAAGTAAATCAATGTCAATAGCAACGTCACTTTCTGGTCATGAAGCGTTCTTTATAGAGTTCCGTAATTCTACCAATTTGAGTTTCTTCATTTTGAAAAGACGTGTTTCGTGGTCTTTCACACGTCGCTGTTGTCTAATATCAAATGCAGTTGTAAGCCCTGGGTAGTTGATTTCCAGAATTTATTCTTTTTCGCTAAGACTAACTTTTTAGACAATTTAAGAGTAGCCACAATGTCCTTTAGTTTTCTTGCTGCCCATGTAGCTTCTGGCTTACGGGTCAGGCCCATTGCCACCTCTCTTGCTTCTCTGCGAATGGTCTTTTAGTAGATTCGTCTTTCTACTTCTTGAGTGAAGAGGAGCGGCAAGAGAGGTGGAAGTGGGCCCATAAGTCAGATGCTTCAGTCGCAGCAGGAAAACTGGAGATAGACATTAGGGCTACTCTGAAATTGATGTAGCAAAATAAAAAAGACGCAATTCAAGACACGATTACTTCAATCGATCGATTAGTGCAAAGAGCATGGTGGACCACAAACAGCTAGCAGTCTTTAACTTGTTGACAGGAATTTGACTACCAGAGGGCTGAGGCTTTCAACTGTATCTGGTATTAGACAACAGCCACGCGTGAAAGACCACGAAACACGTCTTTTTTTTAAATGAAGAAATTCAACTTGGTAGAATTACGGAACTCTATAAAGAATTTTTTATGGCCAGAAAGTGACATTGCTATTTACAATGATTAACTTCTGAGAGGAGTATTTGGTGATGAAAACTGAACTATTGCATGAAATTTTGTTTACTATGTCAACCAGATAAATCTGGAAAGTATTGTTTAAAAAAAATGTCAACTTTGCTGCAAAATGATATTTTTTCTCATGATTTTTCGTAGTTTTGATATAGTTTGAAAGATCAGAAGCTCCACAACTGTTCTGGAATGTTGTTTTGCATGCCTTCCTACCTCTATAACCTACATGTAGAATTAATGAATCTGGAAAGTATTGATATTAAATATAACTGTCAAATTTTGCTACAAAATGACTCTCTTCTCATGATTTTTCATAGCTTTTGAAAATTTGAAAGCTTAGATACTTCTCAACTGTTCTGAAATGTTGTTTTTCATGATTTCCTGCCTCTTAAACCTATATATGGAGGAATTAGACAGTATATTCGACCAAAAACATGAAATTTGGCCGCCATTTTGAAAAATTGAATTATCCAGTGTCAAAAGTCATCCTAGGTCAACAATGTCGACGGATTCGTATTCAGTGTCCAAAATGGCCATAGAAACCACAAGTCATGGAAAAAAGTTCATATTTACCCAACCCTTGGTCACAGTTTGTAACGTTTCGGTCATAGGTTGTGGCGTAGGGATATGTCTGAAAATGGTGTAAGGGACCAGTTACCAAATTTAGGTATATATACAAATGACAGACTAAGCAAATTTGCTATTTTATGACGCAACAGTGCAGAGTTATGCCCATTCACATATGTAAGTTCTCGGTCATACGTTTCTAGGGTGGGGTTGACACAAGGGGTATCGGACATACAATGTATATGAAAACCATTTCATATGAAGGATTGGTCGTGACACACTGAGGCCAATTGTCGATTTCATTTGTTTCACTTAAAAATTGACTACTTTATGCTTGTCTGAGGTTTTCCCCTTTACAGGAAAATAATTTAAAGAATTTAGCATTTAGCAAAATTTGCCACTTTCCGGTATTCCGATTTTGGGATTCAGTATACCGAACTCTACCAGAAACCATCAAAAAACCTCTTCTTGCAGTTGTTTTGGGGTTGGCTTCTCGTTTTTCATAAATTGACTGATGTACTAAAAGACCAAAAAAGTAATCTCATAATTAGGTATTTTCCGCAAGTCCCATTTTGGTAAACTTTTAGGATGTCATTCAGTACACCCAAAACTGCCAACAACCATCAAAAAACCTTGTCGTGCAATTTGTTGGGGGTAGACCCCCGTTTATGGTAAATTGACTGGACTAAAGTAAATGAACACAATTGTAAATGTGACAGCTTATGCAATTGTAGATGTGGTAGGCTTGACGAACAGACTATCCACTTTTCCAGCTACAGACACAATCTGATTAAAATACTGATCTATATTTCGTTTCGTCTTTTTATATACTATTCAAAAAAAGTAGGGGATATTTGATGTTTAAGTGTTATTAAAGTCACCTAATGAAACTGACGAAGAAACAAATGACAAAATGAAATGAAGTTCACATTCATCGATTTATTCCAAATGATCGTTAGACTAAGTAAGGCACAGACTGACCATTATAAGAGTAAAATGATACCCGGGGTCAAACAGCAAAGTTACCACAGCATCACAACAAAGTCAGTAACGGGTAAATCCTCCTCTGTTTGCCAAACAAGCATTGATCCGACGTGGCATACTCCTAATGAGACGTCTAAGGTCATTTTGGTCCAGATTGTCCCATTCCTGTTGCAACGCAGCAGCAAGTTCTTGGACATTGGCAGGACGTTGTTGACGTTGACGTAACCTATGTCCAAGCATGTCCCAGACATGCTCGATGGGGGAGAGGTCAGGACTCAGTGCTGGCCAAGGTGATGTTCTGTTGTTGGAGGTAACCTGTAACGATCCTGGCCCTGTGACATCTTGCGTTGTCATCCTGGAAGATGGAACGGCGGTCATGACGTCGTGCGAACGGCACAACATGGACTGCCAAGATGTTGTCCCGGTAATACTGGCCTGTAACACGCCCTGCAACAACATGTAAAGCCGTTCTTCCAGCAACAGTGATGCCTCCCCACACCATAACAGAACCACCCCCAAATCGATCATGTCTGATGACGTTAACGTCTTGGAAGCGCTCGTTTCGACGACGCCACACCCTCCTACGTCTGTCCAAAAAATCAACAGTGAACCTTGACTCATCTGAAAACATCGCATTGCTCGATTATCCCAGTGTTGACGATCCCTACACCAACGACGTCTTGCCTGAATGTGATGATCTCTCAAACAAGGGATCACGCGAGGACGTCGGGCGCGAAGGTGACCCCTATGCAGTCGATTCCGAATCGTCTGACCACTCACTCTCACACCAGTGTCTGTTTGAAGACGAGCGCTGATCTGATTTGCTGTGATGACACGATTTCTCAAGTTGTCGCCCTTGGTCGACCTGAGCGTGGTCTGTCCTGTACAGATTGTGTATCGCGGTATCTGGACCATAGCCTGCTTATGACAGACTGAGAAACATTCATCGTCCGCGCCACAACCGCCTGTGTTGTGCCGATCTGTAGCATGCCAAGGGCACGTAACCTTTCATTTTGGGTAAGCCGACGCATATCAAAATTTGTTTTCTGGTCACTAAAACAATTAAACTGATGTTTCCACCCTGGAATTCAATGCCACAATGACTGTAACATTCAAAGTCAGAGTCGTGCAAATCTTGGGTTGGACCCCCATGATGATCCCAAGCATCACCTGCATTCCATGCGGTAGCTATTGGTGCGTTTGGGCGTCACATGTAACTGGAAATGTTTCTTCTGTTAGGTTCTATAGTGACTTTTTTCATAGTCATTTGCATATTTTAGTACTATGCCCCCCAAAATCAAATATCGACTACTTTTTTTGAATAGTATATAAACGAATTAACACAACGTCTTAATGATTGTAACATTCAAACTGTACAAAGCGCTATATGTATGTCCACTAGATGTAACCTCGATCACTGTCTACAAAATAATTATGAACTACAATATTACCTTTGTAAAAATATTACACATAAAACATTGATATGCAAATACAGAATCAGTGCTCACGATTTACAAATAGAGAAAGGAATTTTCAGAGAAGTAATAGAATATGTAAATTATGTAACTGTGATGAAATTGAGGACGAGTTTCATGTTCTGCTAGTTTGTCCATCTTATAAGTATATCAGAGAAAAGTATATCGAAAAATTATATTGGTTAAAACCATCAATGTATAAACTGGAATTGCTATTAAAATGTACCAATATCAAAACTCTAAATAATTTAGGTCGATATTTATATTTAATGTTACAAAAGAAAAACAAGTTATTGTAATTATGGCAATTATCTTTCTTTTAATTATTACTATTTTTTATAATATATGAATTAAATAATATATGTCCATCCTCCATCACCTTATTGAATCTGTTATATACATATTGTGAATGCTCATGAACTATATGTTTACGGCAATAAAACAATACAATACAACACCCATTAGTCATGAACCTAGTGATTTGGAGAGGTTGGGGTTTAACGTCCACTAGTCATTAACCTAGTGATTGGGAGTGGTTAGGTTTAGCGCCCACTAGTCATGAACCTAGTGATTGAGAGAGGTGAGGTTTAACGCTCACTAGTTATAAACCTAGTGATTGGGAGAGGTGAGGTTTAAAACCCACTAGTCATTAAGCTAGTGATTGAGGGAGGTGGGATTTAACGCTCATTGGTTATAAATCTAGTGATTGAGAGGGATGGGGTTAACGTTCACTAGTTATAATCTTAGTGATTGAGAGAGGTGAGGTTTAAAACCCACTAGTCATTAAGCTAGTGATTGAGGGAGGTGGGATTTAACGCTCATTGGTTATAAATCTAGTGATTGAGAGGGATGGGGTTTAACGCTCACTAGTTATAAACTTAGTGATTGAGAGAGGTGAGGTTTAACACCCACTAGTCATTAAGCTAGTCATTGACAGGCGCGGTTTAACACCCACTAGTCATTAACCTAGTGATTGACAGGCGCAGTTTAACACCCACTAGTCATTAACCTAGTGATTGACAGGCGCGGTTTAACACCCACTAGTCATTGACCTAGTGATTGAGGGAGGTGGGATTTAACGCTCATTGGTTATAAATCTAGTGATTGAGAGGGATGGGGTTTAATGCTCACTAGTTATAAATTTATTTATTTTATTTATTTAATTATTTATTAAAGTGTCACAAATCATAAAATATATCAGTATATAAAATACAGTACATGGTGCATTAAGATTTCCGGCCAATATTGGCCTACGAGACACTGCAGTTAAATACTATATGTTAGTGTAAAATGTCCGGACATACTAAAACTTAGTAAAAACAATGTACTGTAAGATACTCTACACTATACATAAAATATATTAAGGTCTATTATTCTACATACATAATAAAATACATAATATACATAATTAAAACGTGCAACAACCAGGGTATGTTGACTCGAAAAATCGCTTATTATAAAACAAAATCAAAGACAAATATATCATAGAATACGGTATGGGGAAATGTTTACGGTTAGACGGAGAGCTGTTTTCGTTTGTAATACATCTGTTCTAGAAATTTACCTAAACTTGTTTGTGCGTAGTCATCGGACATGATCATCAAAAAGAGCTCACATGAATATTCATCATAATTTGGACTTGTATTGTTTACAAAGTCTGCAAGGATTTCACGTCTGATATCATTATATGCTTTACATTTCATTATCACATGGAATTCATTTTCAATTTCTTTCTGGTCACAATAATTACATAGCCGATTTTCTAACAGTATGGGAGGTTTACTGTAACGACCCGTTTCTATAGCAATTAGTAACGAGCCACTACGGGTCTGACTGATTAACCGTCGTTGGTGACGAGTTATCTTAGGGTTTGTTACATAAGATTCGGTTATTCGGATGTGTTTAAATTGTCTATAGGTTCTGAGTTTATTTCCATTAACATTGTTTTTATGATTATACATATCATTTGACCAGTTAAGGGAGTGAAGTTCATCAAATCTGAGTTTAGCTTCATTTACAGCATATTTGACAGAATTTATATTAAATTTTATCAATTCTCCTAAATTAATTGATTCTACAAATTTTGTTACCTTTGTATACCATGAATTTCTAGTTTTGTGAATCATTAGGTAATTAAAGTATGAACTAAGATATCGGTTTGAGTCTAAACGGTGTAATTTACATAATTGTCTAATACATTCAACTTTTTGCTTGGTTTCGCAGGAGGTCCAACCAACATCTCCCCTAGTTGCTAGGTTTGAAGTGGTCTTCCCAACCCCAAGAAAGAACTTGATGGCTTTATTTTGAATATTATTGACGCAGGAGTAGGACTTGGTGCCCCATATACCAGCACAATAAAATAGGATTGGTTCTACAAGGGATGCATATAACTTAGAGAACACTTTAAATGTCATTCCTCCTAGTATCTTAAATTTTATACACAGAACCCCTAAAGCTCTGCTTGCTGACTTTGACAGTTCTTTAACTGTTTTATTCATGTCTAGACGTTCATTAAACCATAAACCGAGGTATCTATAACTGTCACATGTTTCAATTATCTCCGGACCGCATGTAAACTTATGGGTGGATTGGGGTTTACTAGGGGTACGGAAGTGAACAATTTTAGTCTTTTGGGGCTTCAGGGAAATCTGCCATTTTTCACACCATTCATTTAACATTGATAATAATTTATCCATAGAAGTTTCATCGGGGGTTATTAACACTATGTCATCAGCATATAGCATAATTGAGATAGTCCTATTGTCTACTGTTACTCCACAATTTGCTGCATTAATGACCTCTACCAGGTCGTTGATGTATATAGAAAAGAGGCGAGGGGACATGAGACAACATTGTTTCTCACCAGAATTTGTTTCAAACCACTCAGTTAGCCTATTATTGATCCTGACAGAACTTCTCGTATTTTCATATAATGATTGTATGACACTAAGAAATTTTCCACTTTCGAGATGTTCTAGTTTATACCATAACAGTTTTCTGTTTACAACGTCGAAGGCACGGCGGAAATCCACGAAGCAGACGAAAGAGGACTGTGTGCGTATTTTTCGTTCGTTTATAATGTTATATAGCGAGAATATATGATCGGAACAATTTCTCAGTCGTCGAAAACCGTTTTGGAAGTCTGATAACACACCATTCTCTTCTAGCCAAGTTGTTATTCTAGAGTTCAGAACATGACAATATATTTTACTCGGGACAGACACTAGCGATATTCCACGATAATTGGATCGGTTTGTATTATCGTTCGTTCCAGATTTAGGAATGGGATTTATCACACTTTCAGACCATTGTGACGGAACAAATCCAGAATTAAAGCATGCGTTACAAATTTTATAGATAAGGTCACACATAGTGTCATTTTTTAAAACTTCTGCTGGTATAGAATCAAATCCACTGGCTTTTTTATTCTTTAGCGAGTCTATGGCACACTTGATTTCATTTCTGGTTATCGGGTCATTAAGGGTTTCAGAGTTTATGCTGTCTTGCTTATCCGAATTCGTTTCTGGTATCAGTGGAGATACACAGCGGTTATATAACACATTGAATTCTGTACGCCATTTTTCTAGTACGGCGTTTTGTTCACAGGTAACATTACCATCCCAGTCTCGTACTTTCCATGGGATTGTTTGTTTTCTATCGTTTCCAATTCCGATGCGTCCAATAGTTTTCCAAAAATCAACATGATTATTGTCTAAAGTTTGTTCAAATTCAATACGTTTGTCATTATTATATTTACGTTTAATTTCCTGTGATATTTGTCAAAGGTTCTACGTTTATCACAGAAATCTGCTCTTAATTGTCGTTTGAGAACATTATGTGAGTATTTTTTTAGCCACCGTTTCTCAGCTTCACATGCTTTATCCCACATCAGTTTCAAGTCACTATTCCAGTAAGGCTTTACTTTATTATTACGTTGATGACGTTTATTGGCATGTATGGTTTTGGAGGGTTATTCTAATATTCATTTCTTTTGTCAGAGTTTGTATTATATCATTGTATACTTCTTGGATTTCTTTCAGAGGATTTGAGGGTGTTTCTAGTGATTGAGAGAGGCGAGGTTTAACGCCGACTAGTCATTGACCTATTGATTGAGAGAGGTGAGGTTTAACGCCGACTAGTCATTGACCTAGTGATTGAGAGAGGTGAAGTTAACACCCATTAGTCATGAACTTAGTGATTGAGAGAGGTGCGGTTTAACGCTGAGTAGTCATTAATCTAGTGATGGAGAGAGGTGAGGTTTAACGCCAACTAGACATTAACATAGTCATTTTGGGACTTGCATGGCATATTTGTATTTTAGTAATTCATGTAATACAGCGTTGCCATGCAACTTAACAGCTTATCAGCTACAAAACGGTATCGACGCCATTACTTGCATAGATAGCACGTGATACCAGTCGTCTTCATATCAGTGAATCTGGGAAATGTCTTAGTCGTCTACTTGGGGCTCCGAGAAAGTTCCTCGGAATTAGTCGACGTTCGGTCTTGGATTTCGCGAACAATGTTCGTCCGTTATGCCGAGACAAAAAAACGAGGTCGGCTGTCCATGTTGGCATGCACCAACAATAAACCTTGTCCTGTCAGAATTTGCAAGGGATATGTCCGTCCTCATTACCTTGGTTGGTGCAAGAAAGATGCACTTAAAACCCCATTTAATTGGTTGGTATCCAACCCTAGCAATTCTTCTCGGATTTATTCCGAATTTAAAGATACATTCCCGAGTACAAACTTTGTTTTCAGTCCAAATGTCAGGGAATGTGTCTTTAAGTCCGGAATAAATCTTAAACGAATAGCAAGTATCACTGTAAAAAGGCGGATAAAGTTTACTTCGCCTGGTTCATAAAATTCCTTACCTCTCCAGTTCTCTAACCCAAACATCGTTGTTATATTGATGGAACCTGTACCTGGTGAACATAGAATGTAACAATTACTAGATTCATAGTGAAACAAGTTACATCCCTGTGTAGACATACACAGTCGCCCACATTCGGCAGCAGCAACACCCGTTACTGAGATGGAATACTCCATGATGACTGGCCCCTCAAAATTCACTCGATTGTACATGACTTCCCTGCCCTCAACGCCAACAAGTATGCAAAGTAGAACAGAAAACTTCAACATTTTTACCACGATTCAAATCGAGACGAAAATGGAAATGAATCGTAACTGATTGCGGCTATCTGTTAAAATTAGAATGGACAATAACTTGAATCGTCTAGATTTATTTCTGTTATTTCAGATTAAACAAATAATTGACGCTGTACAAACCCGTGAAAATTAGAATGGAAAATGACTTATTTCTAGACTTATTTTTGTTATTTCAGATTCTACAAATATTAAACAGTGGTGTTCGTAACGATTTTTGGTTGTCTTCCAAAACCCGAGAGTTTCAATGGCTCTTCATAAATATGCCATTATTGATATTGCTAAAAAAAACTATTGCGTTGTCTTATATATGTAACAAGTCATAATTAAGCCATTATTGACATTACTTAAAGAATGCTGTGCCACTTATATGTTTAAATATGACTTTGTTTACTTTGATCTTTAAAATATTATTATATATTCTAATATATAAATACCTTGTTCGGTACCGGTCTCAAACTTTTATGTTACTAATGGTTCCGGTTTCAGGATTTTGTCGAGGGGTGGGGGCATACATTGGACGGAGACAATGCGAAAAACATGTTTATATCATCTATCAAAGGGCAGATATGTGAACTACAACAGTAACAAAGCAAACGAAAATGAAAATCGGTGGGGGTGGCACGGCCCCCTGCCTCTGAAGTGTCTTTAGACCATTAAAATTACACCTGACATTACAATGACGCAACATGGACAGTTAATGGTGTACTGGCATGCCTTGTCTTTATGTGGTTGTCATCTCTTAGCTCATGTAAACTGCCCTGGAAATACTATCATATAGTTCATAGTCTCGGTCCCCCAGAACCTCCTAGTTTACAACGCACGGAGGGTCCGGAACCGTTGTCAATATTTGACGTAAAGTCCATTGCCCACGCGTAATCAGGAGTTGGCTTTTTATGATGTTGATTATCCAGTGTCGTCTGGACAAGTCAAGTAAGAGTTGTGCCCCTTCCGTAATAAATCCCATAATTCTTGCATTAATATATACAAACATGAATCGTGGCGACGAATTAGAATTAAATTTTAGAAACATGGATACGGCCCAAGAAGAGAGAAATTTTACAATAAAAGAAAGAAATTAAGAATGTTGAATATTGAACTGGCATGCAATCAAATGGATTATTTGAAATGGCAGTCTTAAATTAATTTCATGGGCGTCATCATCTCTTATGACGAGTTACCTCCCTTAGACCCTGTTAACGGTATTGTAAAAGACCGGATTATCTCATCAATGACCGATTTTTCTCAAATGTTGACAACACATCCAGACTAATATTCGTAGGGGGGGGGGGGGGGTGGGCTAGTGGTCTAGAGTGCCGCACTTCGACCTCTAGATGGTCGGTCACCTCTGGTTTGCGGCTATGGTTTCGATCCCTTGTGTGAGCGTATGTGGCATGGAGATAGGGGCGCCTTCACAACCCCGTGGATTTCCTCCGGGCACTCGGGTTTCCTCCCACTGCTAAAGACCCCTACGCGCAAGTCCCGAAATGACCTAGTTTGTGTCGAGTGGACGTTAAACCCATCTCTCTCTCTCTCTCTCTGAACGTGTGAAAAATAAGGGCTTGGAAACCTACTCTAGAGAAATGGGTTAAGTTAACCCCACTGAGCAAATCTTCAAATGAAATACTGACTCCCCAAACATTAGTTCAGACACCAAATTTGCTATATTATGACGAAGTTGTGCAGAGTTTTGCCTATTCGTAAATTTGAGATTTTTGTCACAGTTTGTATCGTTTCGGTCGAAGATTATGGCGTAGGGATACATCTGAAAATGGTGTAAGGGACCAGTTACCATCACTAGGTATATCTTCCAGTGCTATTTATGACGCAACAGTGCAGAGTTATGCCTATTCATATATGTGAGTTCCCGGTCATAGGTTTCTAGGGTAGGACTGGCCCCGTAAACGGCACAAGGGGGCATCGGCCTTATATGAAAACCATTTCATATGAAAGAATTGACTTCTTTCTGCTAGTCTGAAATTCTTTCCCTTTACAGGAAAATAGTTTAAAGAATTTAGCATTTACCCTCAAATTTGGCTACTTTCCGGTACTCAGATTTTGGTAAACTTTCATGGTGGAATTCAGTACACGAACACACCCAGAAACCACCAAAATATAACTTTTCTTGTAATTGTTTGGGGTTAGCCTCCATTTTTTCCATAAATTGACTAATAGGCCTAACAATTTATCTCAAATTTAAGTACTTCCCGTTTTGGTAGACTTGCAAAAAAAACCCTGCAATTGGTGACGTGCGTAATTCCAGTTCAATTAATGATTATCAATGGTAGAGTCTCCTAGTCGTGAGGTCACTCAGTATTAAACAGTGATTGTATTACATAGAATTGTCCAGTTCAGTAGGGCCGTGTCCAGTGTATAGCCAGTTCAGTAGGATTGTCTTTTAATCAGATCGCCAATCTCCAAGGGGAGATTTGGGAAAGCAATTTGCATGAACACCTGACAATAATATTAAACATCTTTTGTTATATATTGTATTTTATAAAAGTACCATCACTTGCAACATGACATGTCTGCGATATATGTCATATCTAAGGATGCAGGGAAACCCCGGGGATTGCGATTAATCGCGATTATTGCCTCCTTTTGCAATAATCGTTATATCATGATATATCACGATTATTTTCCAAATAATCACAATTATAATTTGGGAGAATCACATTTATAAAATTTGGAAAGTATTTTGTATCATTTCGGTCGAATTCTTGTCAAATTTACAGAAGGGTGATAAATCATCTTGATGTGTTAACAATTTCTAGTTTCTAGAAACCAACTCCACTCGTCGCATTGTTGAACATGGATTATCCAGTCGGCAAGTATGTTATAGTACCATTTATGCGCCTGGATGATATTTTTTATATTGTTAGAAACAATATGGCTGCTGAACAGGAAAATTCTGCACCGATTTCGACAGCCAATGACATCCTATCGTCAAAAAGAACACTTCGTCAGTGGTATGGAGTCATTTTGGCCTTTACTCTCGAGACATCAGAATGCCAGGGGGTAACTCTTCGAATCTATGGCATCACTTACGAGATAATCACCCACACGCTTATTCAGAACCCAACGAAACGAAAACTTCAAAACAGGTATCCAACTTACAAATTTGAATAAATTTTCAAACCCAATCCGGTATTGTTGGAGCATTTGAAAACGTAAACAAAATGGGACATTAATTCTAACTCTGCAATAATTTCACCACAGATATGTGGATATCGATTACTATGGAGCCTTATATGAGCCTAACAGCCCTTTTTATAGATCGGGATTGGGTATTAAAGTCCGTTATCTTAGGTGCTATTTCGTTCCGTGATGATCACATTGGGGCTACACATGGCAGAAGGAATAAAAGTGACCCAGGCGAAGTGGAATTTGAAGTTGGATAATGTGATAAGTGGAACAACAGACAATGCCTCCAATAATTCTACGATGCTTCCCATCCTAAAGAAACATCAACTGCCCTGTTTTGGTCACTATGGATCTTGCTGTTAATGAAAGTTTAAAGATTGACACTGTCAGTAGAGCTGTAAGAGTAGCTGTGGATACATTTACCAGAAGCTGGAAGAAGAGTCGAAACCTAATGGTGAAACAGAAAGAACTGTATTTTCCAGAACACAAACTTATCCATGACGTGGCCACACAATGGGGTTCAACTACGTCGATTTTTAAACCAACAAAAACCAGTAAAGTCAGTACTTTTATTGACAGAAAGTACTGGCATGTTATGATACAGCTATCATAAGATGTTTTGAACAAACTGATAACATTTTGTATCGGTTGTCTAAACTTACCGACACTTTTAGTGGTGGTCAATATGTTACTGTAAGTTCTCTGGTACGTATCTTAAAATATGTCAGTGAGACATTATTAAAGTTTAAAAAAGTGGATGACAGTTCATTAGAAATTAATTTAAAGAAACGAAATGAAATGGGGTTTAACGTCCTACACTTCTGCACCTAACCTGGGCTACATAATGAAGACGGGCATACGCCATACAATGTGCTATGGAAAAATTTGCCCGGGCAGCGGCGAAACGACCTACTCTTATATCGATTCCCTCATAGCACACTGTATGGCGTATGCCCGTCTTCATTAGACCAGTTTAAAGGCAGAACAGTAGGACGTTAAACCCCATTTCATTTCATTTATTTTTGTGGAATGGCGGAATAAACATTAAATCGTCATCTATTCTTATTTCAATTTAAAAATCTGCACTGCGCATAATTTCCAGTCATTATAAGATAGCATTAGATATAATCAACATAATTTAGTCACACTAGCTTGAGTTCATTTAATATAATCTGTAACATCTGTCAAATCACTGATGTCACCAATTATTTCACTGACCAAACAATTATTTAATTGATGGTTATCAAATTCAACTGTATATTAAATAACTAGACACGCATTTTAAAATTCCACCTCTTTCTAATTCGAAGACCGATCAGGATGTTGGATGCAGTTGGAGATGTGTTTTTGTTCCCTAGCGTAACTTGGGCGCTTTTGGCAGTTCTCGTATCCTTACTATGGTGGCGTTCAACACGTCCGTTGTCGGATGTACCGCCAGGACCCCGACCTATGATACCGATTTTAGGCAACATTTTACAATTAGAGGCTGATCCCCGTAAACTGTTTGCTAAATTTCGTCGACGATATGGTGATTTATTTAGTTTATACATCGGGAATAAACATATCATTGTATTAAATGGATTTGAAACATTAAAGGACCTGCTTGTCAAGAGTGGTGATAAGTTGAGCAATCGCCCAGAAGCGAGGACGCTGGAAATAGTGTGCAAATACAACGGTAATTTGTTAACAAGGCCAACAAACGAGCCTGTGTTGTTTTTAATGTATTTTTCTCTGGGATTTGTGGGGTCTACTGTAATTGCTGAGAAAGCTTCGCGAAAATAATACCGAAATTGCAGTGTTGGAATTTGGCTACACAAAATCACTTTAAAGAGTTAAATGATTAAGGAGCTGAAGCTGTGCTGTTTTGATCATCAAATCCCCTAAAGACAATTATATGAAAAAACGATCACTGGTATTTTTATTTGCCGAAACGTCGTACTGTGTTTGTACACCAGCGATTGTTGTGTTGATGTGAATAGTGTTGTGTTTTTTTTATGTTCAATCGCTAAATGTCACTTAAGGATTATAGCGCACATATGTTGCATATAGACATCTTTAGAAAGCTTAATGCACTTGTAAGGATTGACTGTCTCGAATGTACCCCCCCCCCTTTATTGCTCATGCTGGAAATAGGGTCTAATGAAGACAGGCCCACGCCCGACAATGTCTTATGAGTTACATTTTGCCTGGATAGCAGCGCTATAACGGCATACTCTTTTATAGAAATTCATTTTGTTCTTACGTGCACGCAAAATGACAATATTTCGTCCTGCAACACTGTCGAGGAGGAACTGCACCGGAAAACTATCTCGGTGTTAACACTTTGATTGAACACGGGGCCGCCAGGTTAACGACCAAACGTCGTATTCACTGAATCACCGTGGCTGTCTGAAGTTGTTCGAAAGCCTCGTATACGTATTAGGTAAACAAGATATCGATGAAATATATCCAAATGTGATTCTTCTTAAAATACAGATGTGACGTCACCTTTTGATGTTGGCGTACCATTATATCAAATAATCGTACGCGCAACTTGTCAATCATTCATTATCTATACTAAATGAAATATTGGACGAGTGTGACGAATTTCACGTGCGGGGTGTCTGTATTTTAAGTAGTTTAATGGTCTCGAGACATTGCCCTCATGTTGTTACAATATATTTCACTGTAAAAGCTCATGTGGAGTGCCTGTATTTTAAGTTGTTTAATGGTCTCGGGCTTAAGACATTGTGTAATATAATGTAAAAAACATTCGGGCACTTAATGTCTCGCTCTCGACCATTACACCACACATATTACACGCTTAAAGTAACAGTGAAACGATTATATAATTTTTCAGGTATTGTCGCATCTTCTGGTAAATTGTGGCGAGAACAAAGAATGACTTCATTGGCTTTGCTTCGGAAACTCGACTTCGGAAAACAATCAATGGAGGGCAAGATACAAGAAGAAAGTGTTTATTTATTGGACGCCATCGGTAAAGAAAATGGAAATTCGTTTGATCCAACTGCGGTGTTAGGAAACGCGGCTTCCAACATAACATGTAACATGATATTTGCTCAAAGATACGACTATGACAACGATCACTTCCGGTTGATTCTGCACAATATCAGCGAAACGTTAAAAGTGACTGGATCCTTCGCGGCCATGAATTATTTTCCGTTTCTTGAGTATGTTCCGGGTGATTTTTGCGGTTTGGGCAAATTGAACGCATTTGCAGAAACTTACAACGAAACCATTTTAAATCCTATGATGAAATATAATATTGATAATTATGATCCCGATAACTGTAACAGCTTTATTGCTCTGTATTTAAAAGAGATGTATGCTAGGCAGGATGCAGGTGAAGAAACTACATTGGATGGTACGTATTTACTAGGCTGTAGATAAAGGGCTGTCCATCCTTGCTATTACAGTTCTATTACAGTTCTATTACAGTTCAGTAGTATGAAATATTTCTCTTTACTACTCTAAAATAATGATTAACCAATAATTACGTTTTTAACGGGAGTACACAATCGCTCACAAAAAAAACGGGTGAAAAGTTTGTATGTGCTTAAAGGTCTCTACGATGTTCTTCGGTGTCTAACATACGCACACGATGCGTATGTTTCACAAAAGTTTTACGCGTAGAACGTACGGTGGGATGTGAACTAGGCTTCATGATTTGGTAACTCGCAGATCAGGGCCCTGTTTCACGAAATTTTAACTAAAGATAAAATCCATATTTTAGCGGATACTTCAATTTTGATTGGCTAAGAACTAAAATCAATCTAATATTGTCCAATCAAATAACTAAAATTCAGATCTTATCTTAGTTAAAATTTTGTGAAATAGGCCCCAGGCTTTAGATGGCATTGCGGCTCAGACTGCACAACATCCACTTTTACTTTAAACCCAATTAATTGATTGAGCCAACTGGTGTGGTTTCGAATCCCCGGTTGTTTGTCACAAGGAGTACGGTCGCCTTCCAGCGTCGTGGGTTTTCTCCGGGTCCTCCGGTTTCCCCCCACTGTTAAACACCCCTACGCACAAGCGAATTATTGAAATAAAATTGAACCATATGTTAGTCACAAATTCTTAAACCAAACCCTAACAATTATTACGTATGATCATACATTCATATATTTTTATTATTCTTTTCGATAGTTGAAAATTTGAAACAGATTGTCAATGACATCCTAGGAGCAGGAACCGATACGACCACATCAACACTGCGATGGTTGTTACTCTATATGGCAACAAACCCAGAGGTGCAAGAAAAGTGTTACCAAGAACTCCAAACACACGTTGGTAATGGGCCTGTCACACATTGACGTATAGCATCAGCGTATGCCGAAGTATGGGAAATTTAGCAAACACGCTGGTGTACGTTTTTAACAAGTTACGAGCATGCTGAAATACGATGGTATAAGTTGCATGCACAAAATTTTAAGCGTATTCCGACGTATTGCTTACACGTTACTCGTAAGTTAGAAGTACGCGACGGGTAAGGTATGCACGCGTTCACGCACGTTACATGTAAGTTACTTATAAGTTGACATACGTTGGCTACCAGCAGGGCAATTGAGCAGCGTACGCGTAACCTATTTCTAACCTATAGGCAGCGTACTTCTGGCGCCCTTAGAACTTACTGAACGTATGAAATGATTATCCAACAAGCTGGCATACGCTGAAGCTTAATTTAAAAATCAAGAGGACGCTCGTTTTGGACGCATATATAACGTTCTTCTAACGCGCTGAACGAATATATAATCTATGTTTAACGTATGAGTAACTTATTCATAACGTATAACCTCAACGTAAACATAACTTATACAAGCATATGAAAGCGTGTGCCCAGCGAATGTTTAGCGTTCTTGACTTACGCGGAACTCGTGCAGAACGTGTTGGGACATAATTCGACGACCACGTGACGTCAGATATAAAAGTGGAGGGTCCGCCATGATTGTAGACTTCTGCACATGCGCATCTCTACACACGTTTCAAACACGCTCAGGACGTCAGAAGCAACTTATGAGTAACTTATATGAAACGTGCCTGAACGCGTGCATATCTTACCCGTCGCGCACCTGTAACATACGCCTAACGTGTAAGCAATACGTCGGTATCCGCTGAAAATTTTATGCATGCACAAAATTTTGGGCCGCTTTCAGCGTACAGCAACTTATACCATCGTTTTTCAGCATGCTCGTAACTTGTTAAAAACGTACACATAACGTATTCGACGTACACCAGCGTGCTCGCTAAATTTCTCATACGTCGGCATACGCTGATGCTATACGTCAATGTGTGACAGCCCTATAATGTCTTGTTGGTCTAGCGAGCCCCAGCGTATATATTTGACCTCACGTTGTCGTCAAAATAAGCCCCAACACGTTATGGATAAGTTAGGCCTAAGGTAGACTAACGTTGTACATCAGTTCTTCATCAGTCAAGAACGCTAAAAATTCGTTGGGCACACGCTGTCATATACTTGTATAAGTTATGTTTACGTTGGATAATAAGTAACTCATACGTTAAACATAGGTTATATACTCGTTCAGCGCGTTAGAAGTACGTTATATATGCGTCCAAAAAGTGCGTCCTCTTGATTTTTGAATTCAACTTCAGCGTATGCCAGCGTGTTGGATAATTATTTCATACGTCGGAATAAGTTGTCTAAAACGTTATAGTGTGACAGGCCCATAATGGACGATCACCTGTCTTGACTGACCGGGATAATTTGATATATGTTCAAGCTGTCATTACTGAAACTTCACGGTTGGCTGCTGTCATACCAATGGGTGCGCCTCGTCGTGTGGCCGAAGACATGTGGTACAAAGGATATCTCTTGCCGCGTAATTCCATGATCATTACCAATTTGGATTCTGTGTTAATGGATGAAAAGATTTGGGGCGATCCAAAAGTCTTCAGACCCGAGAGATTTATTTCAGAGGATGGTAAATTAATACACAGAGAAGAACTTATTCCTTTTAGTATGGGTACGTTTATTTGGTCCTTAATATGACACAATGGAAGGATATAAGCATAATTACGACCATGCTACCCTCAACAACATCGATATGAAGCGACCTGCATCTCGGGTTCTTCCATCCCTGCCTCTTCTTCACCCTTGTGAGGCTGTTTTATTTTTAAATCTAGTGATGGCTTTAAAGGCCAGGGGAGTACTGTCGATATACAACGCCCCTTCTCCTTTTCCATGCGAACGTGGTTCTGTATTACACATCTAAGTCACAGCATCTTTATCGGAGCTTTGCTTGACTATCTGTTTATTCTTGTCTTCTTTTTACTTTCAGGAAAACGAAAATGTATGGCGGAAACTACAGCCAAGATAGAGGTCTTTCTTTTCTTTTCGCATATGATTCAAAGATTTAAATTTACAACAGAACCCGGAAAGCCAACCCCTGAATTCGAACCTGTTGTTGGAGCAACCAGTGCCCCTAAGGCTTTTAAAATATGTGCTATTCCCCGGTAAACACCAAATCAAATCTGAAAAGACCAAATCGACGCAATGCCTAATAGGATTTAAATCGGACGTACAACCAATCAAAGTTTATCAGTCTGAAATCAGTAAAAAATAATTTCTGCCTTTTATCTTGGCGGTTGATTTTCAAATGATCCGACGCAGTGTTAATAAACGAGTTAATATGTCACAGTTTAAAACGAACGGAGAATGGTATTAAATGTAAAGTTCGTGTGGTCTGGATCATTTCCGATGGGTGGGGGTGAGGCATCCAGACAAAGAGTGAAATCTTTGCTGACTGCTTTATTTAATGTGAATAAAATGATTATCTTAACATATATTTTTTTACAAATTTAAAGGGACTGACTGGGATGGAGATGTGTTTGTGCGGGGGGGGGGGGGGGTAATGTCCACTCGACACATTACGTCATTTCCGAACTGAACCAATTTTATTTCATACATCGCAGTGGGAGGCAACCGGAGGACCCGGATAAAATCCACAAGGTGGGATAGTCGACCCTATTCCTTGCCACGTTCAACTGGGGAATCGAAACCACGCCAGGCAGAGCTTATGATACAGCGCTCAAGTGCTAACCATTCGGCCATCCCACCCAACCAAACCCCACAAATTAAGATGCCCACTGCTAGTATACTGAATGTCTGGAGTTTGAAATGGAATTAAGCATATTTTAATCCCTAAATAACGGAGAACGCTAGATCGGAGACGGTCCTACGCAAATTATGACGTCATATGTGGATTGTGGGCTAGGGTAAGGGTTAGGCTTGGCCAAGGGTTAAGGCTAGCCCTGTTTACATCTTGTGACTTCGACGAAATCTACACTTCCTGGGCCTTACCCTAACCCCAACCCACAATCTATATATGACGTCATATGTGCTGAATTGCGCAGGACCGTCTTCGATCTAGCGTTTTCCCTAAATAACGATAATATGTGCTCTATTTTGAAGATCCGGTGCATCCGATGAACAGAGCCCTCTTGCACCCTTAAATGACTTAAGGACATTTATTCATTAATATGCATATAATCTATAATTAATTTAACTATAATAAAATGATGATAGCATAATAAATTGTTGCTAATTAACTGTAATCTCTATGAATTTCGCTCGAATATAGCGCCTCGTGTTCCCACTACGCCTCATTTCATTTCAATTAGTGGTCCAGGCAAGATATTATAAAAGCGGACAGCTGCTGCAATAGAAATGCTGACCACGGTTTATAGTCGATCTAGACGTTTATATAGTCCCTGCTCGAAATCCGAACCCAAATGGGTCAAATTGGCAATAATCCAAAAAAGCCGAGTAGTTTTAGTAATAATCGGTGGTCCGCCAGAACGTCTAAATGCAATCGTATTAGATCTGAGGCAGATCTCCAATGGAATTACCACATATTTTGACCCAGTTCGAAATCCGAACCCAAATGGGTCAAATTTGCCATAAACCAAAAAAGCCGAGGGTTTGGCTAAAATGGCCGCCGGTTTTTGCTGGTAAAGCTGCTCAATTTGCACCAAATTATCATAATATGGTATCAAAATATACGTTTTCGGGTTTCTGAATCCATATTCATACACATTTTAGTGATTTGTGATATGTCTGGGTCACGATGGTGGACAATTTGGGCGGGAAAATTGGAATTCTATTGAACTCTTTGAAACCTCACCGAAGTTTTCACTTTAAAAACATGCCCTATTGCACTTCCGGTGGCTGTTATAAAAGCTCTACCAAAGTGCCCATTTCATTGCCACATCTGACAGATGGTCCATATACAAATTGTTTTCATTCACACGTGTAAAGATAGTTTAAATACAATGAAGCGAAATGAAATGGGGTTTAACGTCCTAATAATCTGCTTCTATACTGGGCAAATTGAAGACGGCATACGTCATACAGTGTGCTATGATTGAAAATTTGTCCGGGCAGTGGCACTTGGCCTACTTTCATATTGAATTCCAGCTACCAAGGGATATTTTACGTGCACGCCAATGTATACACAGGACCTGGGTTTTCGTCCCATCCGAACTACTAGATATAGGTGTCCAGGTAAGGCCCTCTGTCCTGCAACAACTGACATCGAGCAATCATGTCAAAAAATCCCGATCGGCCAATGCAGGGATCGAACACGCGATCTCCAGATTAGCGTGCCAGCGTCTTAGCCACGTGGCTACCCGTCTAAATACAACTGCATTTCATTCATATTTCTGACAGAATATTTTTTTAAAAAAACTGATCATTTCTTTAACACTTCTTGGAGGACCATTAACACTTAACATTTCATCGACATTAACTACCCGGACTTAAAGTAGGGGGGTAATTTAGAATAAAAGTAGCAAGCCCCAAACCCCTACTAGATTGCCGAACTTGAAGGCGGGAATCATTTAGAATACAAGTAGCAAGCCCCAAACCCCTACTAGATTCCAGAACTTGAAGGAGGGAATCATTTAGAATAAAAGTAGCAAGCCCCAAACCCCTACTAGATTCCAGAACTTGAAGGAGGGGGATAATTTAGAATACAAGTAGCAAGCCCCAACCCCCTACTAGATTGCCTATCTTCTTATGGTATTTGCTTGTATATTTCATATAAGTTCACAATATTACCCTTGCTTTACAGTGGCTGCGATTCTTCTAAAACCGCGAACGCAGAAAATGAAATGAAATGGGTTTAACGTCCTACTGTTTTGCTCCTAAACTGGGCATACACCGTACAATGTGTTATGATCGAACACCCGACATCCAGGTCAGCTAGCAAGTGTCTTAGCCACATAGCCACGCAACGCAACCCCCCTCCCCCCGCCCGCAGAAACATAAATAGGGAAAATCCCGCGTGTTTTTTTCGTCTGTGTTTTAAAATATACGCCTTCTCGTATTATTAGCACGTGGCATTTATTCGTTTCGTTGTGAATTCCAGGTAGTTATGATTTTACGGCAGAATACAAAAAAACGCGGGAATTAAAGTAATAATGACCGTCAAGTTGCACAAGCTCTATTTTCGGCGTCCACTTTTACAACATCTAGACGTTGCTATATAGAACTGCTATATTACCTCACTATTCTCGAACTGCTACCCCTGGACGTTAAACTAAACCCCATTTCTAAAACAAAATTTATCTAGCGTCCAATCACAGGTTGTGACAAAGTGACCTCCTCGGAAACCTTGAAATTTTTGCTCACAAGCTGGTCTTGTATCCAATCGAAATTTGTGCCTAAATATGTATGGGTAGCTATAGTATGTGAAGGGCTTGATAAGATGTACGTTGTCAAAGCGAGATCAAGCCTTCTATTGAAGATGTTGAATGAGACAACTGTGGTTCAACGTCCACTTGACACAAACTAGGTCATTTTTGGACTAACATGGTTTCAATTTTTTTTTTAATAATTCGCTTGCGCGTAGGGGGTTCTTTAGCAGTGGGAGGAAACCGGAGTGCCCGGAGGAAACCCACGAGGTTGAGAAGGCGCTACTATCTCCATGCCACATACGCTCACACCAGGGGTCGAAACCACAGCCGCAAGCCAGAGGTGACCGGTCAGCTAGAGGTCGAAGCGCGGCACTCTAGACCACTAGGCCATCCCAACCCCCTTCCAGAATATAATTCACAGCCGTATTAATGTTTCTATAATATTCAGAATCAACTGATTTGTCTTAGTTTTATATTACCCAAATGGAAAATTGCAACACGGGCGACGGGAACGTTTTTGCCGGTTAGCATACTAAGGGCTAATGTTCTGTCATAACTAACATAGACGTCAAATCGCTTCTACCATATCCCACAGAACCTTAATTCTCCCGATCCTACCTTTACCTCCTAAAGTGCACTAACTTTGGTCTGTCTACCCTCCGAGGCTTTACACCAAGTTTTATTCTGCCCTAACTTCTCTACCATTGCAAATGGTATCTCTGACCATTATTGAACTTAAAGGATAATATTTATGTCAGCTATTATCACATATGTGATAGAACTGGTTAATCATATTCCAAATATAATTTTAATGTAGAGATCGGAAGTGACGAAAACACGAGTTATCCCTCTATATAACTGACTGAAGTGAAGGTGATAACAGATACACGGCCGAATTTCTGCTCAGTAATAGTTACTTCGAATTTTTAGACCAAATGTTTTTTTATGGGACTGTAGGAGGATAAATGACGATTCAATAAAGTAATTGAGAACACGAGAAAAATAGAAATAGTCTGTATATTCCCTTGTTTTTGTTCCTTCTAAAACTTATAAAAACATGGTAATGCGCGGACTTTTTCTGTTTTTCTTTCGAGTTCTCCTGTCTAGTGGTAGTCAATTCCTTTTATGAATTGTCAGATATCCTCTCACAGTCATCTTGGCTCTATTTTCGAGGTTGGTGATCGAAATCGGACACGCCCACGACGATGCAACCACAGTTGGCTGAGAGTGGCCCTTTCGGCATGCCTGCTACGCTGCTTCCGTAGTAATATGTGGTCCGCTAAAACGTCTAAATGCAATCGTATTTAGATCTCCAATGGGATTACCACATATTTTGACTCAGGGGATCTAGTTAATTACCAAATGAAAAAATGTGTCGACAATGGAATCAGCTACCTCCAAAACGTATATTTTGACACCAATATTTAATGTGGTCATTTTGTAATATTCTAATTTTCCGACCAAAACTGACGGCCATCTGGAATTTTTTCTCAATATTGACTCCGCATTAATCACACAAATGTGTATGGAAATGAATTCAGCTACCCCTAAAGGATATAGTTTTGACACCAAACTCGATCATATTATGATAAGTGGATAAAAACTGGCATTTTCCAGTCAAACCAAGCGTCCATTTTAGATTTTTGCCAATTTGACCTATTTGGACACTTATTTCTGACTGGTACTTTTTTTGGTGTAATATACGTCTAGACCGACCATGGTCGGCTTTTCTATAGCAGCACCTGCCCGGAATGGTGCAAACTTGAATTAAAATTACATACAAACCGAATTAGTTTTGTGAAACTGAATTTTCATGGAGCTGTTTTAAATTTTAGAGAAATACCGCAAAGTGAATCTAAAGAAGAGTTCCTTCGATAAAGAAACTTTCGTTGACTGTGTCCGAAATAGGGAGCCACAGATACTTTGGCTGTTGTAATTTGATATAATGGTAGGCTGCAGTACCCTTGTCTAGGCAAAATTTCCCTCATAGCACACTGTATGGAATATGCCAGTCTTCATTGGCTCAGTCGGAACAGAACAGTAGGACGTTAAACCCCATTTCATTATAAGATATAATCAACATAATTCAGTCACGCCAGTTTGAGTTCAATTACCAAAACCAGTAACATCTGCAAATTCACTGATGCCACCAATTATTTAATCGATGGTTTTCAAATTCACCTATATATTAAATAACTAGACACAGATTTTAAAATTCCATCTCTTTCTATTTCGAAAACCGATCAGGATGTTGGATGCAGTTGGGGATGTGTTTTTGTTCCCTAGCGTAACTTGGACACTCTTGGCAGTTCTCGTATCTTTATTATGGTGGCGTTCAACACATCCGTTGTCGGATGTACCGCCAGGACCCCGACCTATGATACCGATTTTAGGCAACATTTTACAATTAGAGACTGATCCCCGTAAACAATTTGCTAAATTTCGTCGACGATATGGTGACTTATTTAGTTTATACATCGGGAATAAACATATCATTGTATTAAATGGATTTGAAACATTACAGGACTTACTCGTGAAAAGTGGTGACAAATTGAGTAACCGTCCAGACACTAAGACGATGGAAATGGTGGGAGGATACAAAGGTAAATTGTTCACAAGGCCAGCAAATAGAGAGAGAAAAATGGGGTTTAACGTCCACTCGATACAAACTTGGTCATTTCGGGACTAACATATGGTTTAATTGTATTTCAATAATTCGCTTGCGCGTAGGAATCTTTAGCAGTGGGAGGAAACCAGAGTACCCGGTGAAAACCCGCGAGGCTGGATAGGCGACCCTACTCCCGGGATTTGAAACTACGCCAGTTGATTCAATGACAGGCTTAATGATACAGCGCGCACGTGCTAACATTTCGGCCATCCACCCCCCCCCCCCACGGTATGCTGTAGATAAACCAGTTATCGATGAATTTTATTCGAATGTGATTATTAATATTACACACACGTAGAAAGTGCTTGTGAAACGATTATATTTTCTTTTCTTTTAAGGTATTATCTCAACATCTGGCAAAGTATGGAGAGAACAACGAATGACTTCATTGGCTTTGCTTCGGAAACTCGACTTCGGAAAACAATCAATGGAAGACAAGATACAAGAAGAAAGTGTTTATTTATTGGACGCCATCGCCAAAGAAAATGGAAATGCCTTTGATCCAAATCCGGTGATAGGAAACGCGGTTTCCAATATAACATGTAACATGATATTTGCTCAAAGATACGACTATGACAACGATCATTTCCAGCTGGTTCTGCACATGATCAACGAAACCTTACACATGGTTGGAGCTTTCTCAGCCATGACCTTTTTCCCGTTTCTGGATTACATTCCGGGTGATGTTTTCGGCGTTGGAAAAGTAAAAGCCAATTTAGAAAAATTCAGCGAAATCATTTTAAATCCAATGATAAAACATAATATTGATCATTATGATCCCGATAACTGTAACAGCTTTATTGCGCTGTATTTAAAAGAGATGTATGCTAGGAAGACTTCCGGTAAAGAAACTGCATTGGATGGTACGTATTTAGTAGGCTGTATTTGAAAATGCATTATGTAAGATTTAGATAAAGAGCTGACCATCCTTGCTATAATAATTTAAAACATTTAAATAATATGATGATCTTGAAAATTTCAGTCAAGTAACATTATTCTGAGCGGGGGAATCACGGTGGCTAAGTGGGTAAGGCGCTGGTTTGCTAGCCTGGAGGAATGGGTGTTCGATCCCTGCATTGGCCGAAAAAGTTCATCTCGATTTTCCGGCATGGTTTCCCCATGTCAGTGAGGCAGAACGCAGGGCCTGACAAGGACAGTTGTCTAGTCGTTCGGATGGGACGAAAAACCGAGGTCCCGTGTAGACATTGGCGTGCACGTCAAAGATCCCTTGACAGATGGAATTCGATATAAGAATATGCCGTAGCGCCGCTGCCCGGGCAAAATTTCCCGCATAACACACTGTATCGCGTATGCCCAAGGTTAGGTGCAGAAGAGTGGGACATTAAACCCATTTCATTTTATTTATTCTGAGCGTAGTATTTCAAATTTGCCAACATACCGGAAATCCTCTTATTTAAGTCCTGTCGTTATCAAGCCATGGGCTCTATAACGAGTTTAAATTTCCAATTTAAAATCTGTTTAAGAGTGGTCTCCTTTTTCGATTTTCGAACCACTGTTTGTCGGATATTTTGTACACGGTGAGCAGTCCATTTGCTGATTACACTATTTTTTAGGACTTCGAATTTTGACTAATGGTTTGGATTGTTCGTACTTGGTTTTATTTTATTGGCATTAATTATCCATTTCAATGTTTACTTATTAAATGGCACTGGGTTTTCCAATTCATTTAACAGCTTTTGGCCACCGAAGACCTGGTGGGATGGTTAGGGGCTTGTAAGGGGAATGCATGTCTAAATTATACCTTATATCTATCTTACATAAATCATCTTTAAATTTATCAGCGCTTCGTTACAAATCATTTACCTTCTCTTTGTAAGTACCATCAAGCTAGACTATTTGTACCCAGGGGCTGATCGTTGCTTTGTAAGTACCTACAAGCTAGACTATTTGTACCCAGGGGCTGATCGTTTGGGCGAATTCTTGACATGGTTTATTTGGCGCTGTAACTCACAAGGCACGTGTGTGTCGTAATCAGGAAATGGGGTCGATAAAATTTCGTAATAGCTCATTTATCTCCATCTCTACGCTTCAAGAGGCTATCACCTCGACAACAACAACAGTCCAATGCCACATGGGTGCATATTTGTTTATCGCAGAATTTGAGACAAAATAAATGTACTGCTGCGGGACCGATTTTGTTTTAAGGATCAGCATGCATAGTGGTCATATCGTTGAAGAGGCTAAGTTGATCTTTCAAGAGGAAGCACCTGTTATTTAGCATTTATGATCATCATGCATTCATATTTTTATTTAATATTTCCTATAGTTAAACATCTGGAACAAGTCGTCTCCGACTTATTAGCCGCAGGAACCGAGACGACCACATCAACACTACGATGGTTGTTACTCTTCATGGCAACAAACCCAGAGGTGCAAGCGAAGTGTTACCAAGACGTCCAGACACACGTTGGTAATGGACGAAAACCTGTCTTGACTGACCGTGATAATTTGATATACGTTCAAGCCGTCATTACGGAAACTTCACGATTGGCCGCTGTCATACCAATGGGTGCTCCTCGTAGTGTGACTGAGGACATGTGGTACAAAGGATATCGCTTGCCGCGTAATTCCATGATCATTACCAATTTGGATTCTGTGTTAATGGATGAAAAGATTTGGGGCGATCCAAAAGTCTTCAGACCCGAGAGATTTATTTCAGAGGATGGTAAATTAATACACAGAGAAGAACTTATTCCTTTTAGTATGGGTACGTTTGTTTAGTCCCTTTCAAATAATATCACAAAATTGAATTAAAGAATATAAACATGATCAAATTAACTGTAGAGCGTTGGAGTCAACGATATGGAGCGAACTACACCCCCCTTCCGTCTCCAAACGCTCTTGGAAACATAATAGACTATTTTAACTTTCAAAGCTGATGCGGAGCTTTAGGGCCATGCGAGTACGGTCAATATCTAACGTCCCAGCCCAATTTCTATGTGAACGCGCCACTACTACTCCTACCTGGTGCTTTAACGTCTGCTTCCACGGAGGTGATGTCGCAGACTGCAGCTGTAAATAGGATGAGATCAGGCCCTAAGTTCACAAAACATTCTCAGACTTAAGTTGAGCATTTACTCAAAATTGCTCGCCGTATTTTGTCTTAAACATATAGCTTTCTATAGAATTTTTGATGTTTTAGTGTATCAAATACACCAATAGAAACTATGTGTAGAGTTTGTGTTTCTGGGTCAAATATATATTCTCAGAAACAGTGAATGAAAGTTGAGTAAATTCTCAACTTAAGTTGGAGAATGTTTTGTGAACTTGGGACACAGATTTCATAAAGGCACACAGGGGCGGATCCAGGATTTTCAGAAAGGGGAGGCGTGCTGCACCCACTTGGGAGTGCGAAGCCCGGACCGTGATTTTAAAAATGCCCAGAAGGACTAATTTCATACCAGTACCGTAAATTACGATTTCCAACCTTAACTATTTTGTTCTTTGCTGCGAAAATATAACTATGGAGCTAAAAATTGTTCGCCACCCCCAAAAATAGAGGGGGCGTGCGCCGGGTGCGCCCCCCGCTGGATCCGCGCCTGGCACATGCCAACCTTAACCTCTGTATTCAACATCTAAGATTGAAGTGGCTATCTCTTTATTACAATTTTTCTTTTATTTACTTTCAGGGAAACGGAAATGCATGGCAGAGACTACAGCCAAGATAGAACTCTTTCTTTTCTTTTCTCATATGATTCAAAAATTTAGATTTATAACCGAACCCGGAAAGTCAGCCCCTGGATTCGAACCCGCCTTTGGAGTAACCAGTGCCCCTAGGGCTTTTAAAATATGTGCTATTCCCCGGTAAAAGCCAAATCATATCTGTGGAGACCAAGCATGTGATGGAATTAAATTTGTGCTAAAAGCGCTTTCTACGTCATATGTTAACGTAACACCTGATGGGATTTAAGGTGCTTTTTACGGATAATATCACATTTTGACGCCATGTCTGATGGGATTTAAAATGGACAAATAAGCACACATACATGTTGTTAATCAGCCAGAAACCGGTAAGAAACAATTCCCTCCGATAAATGCCCGACCAGTTTTTTCAAGTCACGCCCTGTCACAACACCATGAAAGAAAGGTGCATAGAAAAAGATGTTTTTTGAGGCTGATTTTCAAACGACTCATCATAGTATTCGGTGTTAAGAGCGTTTTGATTGGTCAAATAGACACTGTCTATTGGACAATAACACCCTTCTGTTTTAGTAATGTCTTTTAAAATCCTAAAAAAGCATGTTACAATGTCGATAAACACTTCCTGTTTCGCATTTAGAGGGGTGTTATTGTCCAATAGACATGTCCTGAGATTTTACATTAGAATGATCTCAGGACATGTCTATTGGACAATAACACCCCACTAAATGCGAAACAGGAAGTGTTTATCTTCTAAATAAAACACTGTCTTGTATGTATCACGATGTGAATAAAAAGTTTATATCATCTTTGTATTAGATATTTAAAATGTTTGCCTTTCACATATTTCTGAATACAGTGGCCTATACCTGAATCAAGAGATAAGTCCGAGAGAGGGTGAGGGGTGGGGGGGGGGGGCGAAAACCTAATGCTGAAGACGAGTGGTGGCATGTGTGAATCAATAGCGCTACATTGATTCAATTGATTCATAGAAAATACAGGCTGTTACAATGTATTAATTAAATTCTGATTTTTGATTGAGTTAATTAGAAAGCAACAATTTATTATACCATTATTATCCTCATAATTTTATTATAATTGTATAAATTAAATAGTTGAATTAACTACAGATTATATGAATCGGGGAAGGGGCATCGACAAGTTCGGACGACGCTACTAGAGAGTCCAATCTATAATATATTGTGTACCCATAGCTTGTATTAAATTTAATATTACTTATAACATTATCTTTCAGATTTATTGTATGTGTACTGTAGGCTGTTGCCTTATAGTTATAAATAAACTGTTTGTTTGTTTGTTTGTACCCCATGCTGACAAAGTGGTATAGACACGTGAATTCACAAGAGCTTACCATGACTAAAAAATATGAAATATGAATTGACTTTGCGAAGTTTTCGTGCGTTATCAAAATTTTGACGTGCTGTTGAAGACCCCTTAGCTTTGAAATTTTAGTCCCGATATGAACTGGTTTGTGTTGCTCGGTGTCTAGTCCTTCGGATGCGTCAACAGCTGCGCTTCTGTGTAAACGTACACGTCAGACAAGCTCTGACTTTAAATTCCATTTGCTTTCTACTTGTATGACATGAGTTCAGTAGAGACTAAACATTGTTTTCCTGTGTATGCTTGTAACCCTGTTGGCACGGTGGAGTAACACCGCAATTAATTTAGTTCTTTTCCTTTATGGACTAAATAGCGGTATATAGGGGCGTGCCGTGAATTTTAGAGAGGGCGGGAGCGATTGGGACAACGTCAAGTATTTCTAATCATTGATATGGCGGTTACAGAGAGAGAGAGAGAGGGAAATGGAGTTTGACGTCCACTCGACACAAACTAGGTCATTTCGGGACTAACATATGGGTTAATTTTATTTCAATAATTCGCTTGTGCGTAGGGGTCTTTAGCAGTGGGAGGAAACTGAAGAACCCGGAGAAATCCCAGGAGGTTGGATAGGCGACTCTACTCCGAATATCAATGAATAAATGTTCTTAAGCCATCAGAGAGCGTAAGAGGGCTCTGCTGTCCTTTGGAAACTAGGTCATTTTGGGACTAACACTGGCGCGTACCCCTGGGTCTTCAGCAGTGGGAGAGAGAGATGTGGGATTTAACGTCCACTCGACACTCGGGACTAACACATGGTTCAATTTCAATTGAATAATTCGCTTGCGCATAAGGGTCTTTAGCAGTGGGCGGCGGACCGTAGGAGCGAAGAAAACCTACCAGCCTTCATGGCATAAAGTTGATTGTGGCCATTAAAAGGCAGAAGCAGAAGGTTGGACAGGCAACCCTACTCCCTGTCACGTACAATCGGGGAATCGAAACCACGCCAGTTGACTCAATGACAGCCTAATGATACAGCGCGCATGTGCTAACCATTCGATTGTGCTGTTGATTGTGCAGCTTGGGGTACAGGTCAAATCGTATTGGAGATTCAATCAAAGCGGCAAGCATGGTCACAATATCACGAGTGCACGGTTAGTGAGTGTCGTGATGACGGTTGTCTTGGTTCCTGACTGGTAGTTGGATTTGTAATGGAGATTACGTGGGATGGTTTCCTATTAATCGAAGTTTGAAGCATTTTTTTTAATATTGAAAATAGAAGCTGTTGTCATTTCTGTTTCTACGGAGTGATTTATCCATAATGCTGTGTTTTGAGTTTATGTAGTAAGGACTGGGGGTCGTGACCATGTCACGAACTTACCGTGATGTTATTTCAAACGTTTAATGGATTAAAGTTAAACTCCGATTACAAAACTACAGACATAATTAAAAGAAAAAATAAGTCAACGCCTTAAACTCGAGTTTGTGTGATAGTAGGGAGAGAGAGAGAGAAGAGAGAGAGAGAGAGAAATGGGGTTTAACGTCCACTCAACACAAACTAGGTCATTTCGGGACTAACATATGATTTAATTTTATTTCAATAATTCGCTTGCGCGTAGGGGTCTATAGCAGTGGAAGGAAACCGGAGTGCCCGGAGTAAACCCACGAGGTTGAGAAGGCGCCCCTATCTCCATGCCACATACGCTCACACCAGGGCTCGAAACCACAGCCAGAAGTGATCGGCCAGCTAGAGTTCGGAGCGCGGCACTCTAGACCACTAGGCCATCCCAACCCTCCCGTGTGATAGTAGATATCTCTGTTGATCTGTAAGGAGGGTACGTTGGCTAAGATTGATAAATAATTGGGAATGCGTTCGTTCTGAGAATTAGAGTTTTAGCTGGTTGATCTTCATATTTTTTTAAGAAAGTCAAAGCATAATTATTTCTATGTCTTTTGCTCAATAGGTTGTCAAGTCACTAGTATACGACCATAGACATTATTTCCCACTCTTAGAAATCTTTCAAAAGGGGAAATAATAACACAATTACCTCCCTTGTTTTTCTACCCCCCCCCTCCCCATACAAAAGCTATCTGCAAACGTTTGAATTTGAAGTTGAAAATATATATTTGCCAATTTCTGAACTGGCAATAGTGAATTATGGGATTAATAGGATTATTCTTTAACGAGGTAGGACTATTTGTAGATACAGTACACGCATCGTGGAGGTTTGACCGGACACGATATTACCGTGTTTTCTATCGTGGAATTTCATGATTTACCGAGTGAATATCGAGGAAATATAGAGGGCCACGATAGCAGTGCCTCGGTGTTAAAAACACCGTGTGACTCGGTGTTTTAATTAAAACATGCCTCTCGTGGTTTATTTTAGGTGAAATACAGTAGCACATTAATTATTATAGATCAGTTACTACGTTGGCATTTTCCCATTAATCACGAATATTTGATGGCTTGTTCGAAATCGGAAAAGGAATAAACACAATTTTCGGTAAACCCCGGATACTATTCATTCTTTTTCTAAACAGAATATGCTTAAGAAACCAATACGTTATTACTTCATAATATGTTCCATATTTTTCATACTTTCGTCAATCGACTATTACAAATCCATTCATATTACGGGAAAAAATAAATGCGCACAAATCAATTCTGGTCTTACCGGGGTGTAGTTTAAATTGTTTTATCCATTCAAATAGTAATTCACATACTGACAAATAAGCCACGTGGTGCATACAGTATTGGTAAATCACACCTCAACTAATATATCTTTTCTGGTTTAAATCACAAATGAATTAAAAGCCTTCGTCACCCGAGACGAAGCACATTTTGCTGAATGGACGTGGACACGTATCATTCCGATAAAGGCGATAATATAATGCTGACTTTTTCATTTCCACATCAGAGAGTCTAGGGAATGCATACTGTCAATCAAGGTTTGATAAAGTAAATTGGTACGTGACATCAAAAGAAACCAACTGACAGAAAATTGCACGCCCATTTTACAACAAATTATTATCCTGTTGTAGTCATCTTGACAGTACGACTTGTATTGTAAATTGTCAGTAGTAAAAACTACCCAAAAAGGTTTGAATCTTTATTTTAAAAAAACAATCACAATTGTTAAATTGATTCTGATATATATGCAAATGGTTGGCATTCAAGAGGGGTCACAATGGATTGTTCTTTGCATCTCAATTAGTTTGGGCGTTTTGGTTAAAATTAAACGTAAGGGAAATTTTGAAAAGAGATATCTTGTAAAATAACCCGTATTTATTACTGAAATATTTTCTCAATTAGCAGAATGTCAAATTAAAGAAAACCACGCAACACTTACAATATGACTAACATGTAAAACCAATATGTAACGAGGAATTGTGATTACTGTTTTACGGTAAAAGTCATGTTTTTAGAGATTGTTCAATTATTTAAATCGGTACAGACTCGGAGGTTGACTCCTGCAGATCATGTAATGGGCAAAATAATGTTTAGTCATCATATTTGCAATTGACATAATATTCTGTCAATACAATCACACCGGTGCTCATTAATAATTTATCAGAGTGGTTATTATTTTATTACATTGTGCACAAATGTCAGTCCTTAAATAGCACCAGTCACCTTTAACAACTTAATAAGCACGTTTTTTGTGTGAGGCAATCCCCTCTCTTCGCTTTGATGTGTTGCATTCTTGGCTAATTGACACCTCGATAACTCTAATACTACTATTATTAATCTCACTATCAAAGAGGCTTCAATTCATAAGAAATGGTCGTGAGATCGTGTTGAGGGGTAAAACAATCAAAATGAATATGACGTGATAATTTTTGGAAACTAAAACGGTTTTATTAATAAGGGTATTTATGGTCTATGGCATGAATACGGTCAAATGTTTGGATGTTTCATTCATATATTGAACGGGTGTCAGTAAACTCGTCCAAAAGCAAACAGGTACGCAGTTGTTAGGGCGTCCACGGGGCGTATTGGTTTTTTTATAAGCAATATTTTTATTCAGATTTGTATCTGAATAGGTATTGGGGAACGGGAATAGCCTATATTAAACCCCTCCGCCGTTGTTGTTGTTGTTTAATAATTTAATTGTATTACTCACTGGTTGTTTATATTGTTTTATTTACCCAATAATACATTATCTTGGCAAGCCGATCAAACCGAGATTAGTTCACCGATGTTTTTGTAATAAAGAGCAATAGTATTATTTGTTGATTAGCTTTATGATTTTAAACATAATAATAAATTCACCAATGTTTTTGTTATAAAGTAAACTCGTATTGTTTGGTTTGTTGATTGACGTTATCTCATTATTTAAAATATTTGGCACTGGTTAATATCGGGTCAAAAATAATTCCTTAAATTGCGCCGTAGCCCCTTTTAGATAAACTGAATTCGCTTTTTATAAGATGGCGATCATTCGTAGATGAATGACTGACATACGCGACGTGGGTACATGTATATACTTTATTAATATAAACGTTCGTTGAGTTATTTAGGTTACAATTTGTCTTTGATCTTTACACATAAAGAGAAAATTTACTAACAATGCATGCACAAGTAAAAGGGGCAGTAGTTTAAGGTATGATTTTATTGGCAGAATATGCCCACTCCGAATATGCTGATTATACATAGTTTTCGTCATAAGACGCGCTGTTATGTAACAATCTTCAAGTCTGTACCAATTTAAACATTGAATAAACACTTACATCCACAATTTTTTTGAAAGCGTGTATTCGGGGGGGGGGGGACTTTCCATCGTGGTCCGTTCTATTTAACCATGACGACGACAGCTTTTTTGTGTGTGAATCCAGATTGGTCACGTACCAGTTGCAATTGTTGTTTTTTTTAAAAATGAGGGCAACAATGTTAGGTAATGCCCACTTACTGACAATTTGCAATAAAAGTCATATTGTCTACAAGACTATTTTTTGTTAAAAGGACTTCTATTTTAGTCAATTATCGTTTCCTTTTGATGTTTGATGGCTCTTTCATATTCACGATATTTGGAAACTTGATTGACAGTATGAAAAGTTCACCAAGGTGTTATCCGACGGAGACACGTTTTAATGAACATGTATTCACAACACAAGGTACAATTTTATGGATACATTTTATGGCGACGTGGGCTTAAAAGCAGGAGAGGCAGACTTTTTAATTAATTTGTGATTTAAAACAGAAGATATTACTTGAGGTGTGATTTACCGATTTATTTGTCAGAATGGGACTCCGTTAAAATATAACCTCATAAAAGTACATTCTTTTTATGCAGCGTGGCTATTCGCGTCAGGATTATTGAAAAAACTATTCAACATTTCAAATATCGTGGCAGTTTGATAACATCTTGGCAGTATATCTTTTTGACATCAATTATTTATGACAGATAAACATCGTTAATTTTACATATCAAATTACACCGAGGCCTATCGTGTCACGCGACTATCGTGGCACACGATAGCGACTGCTACACCGTGTTATTTATCGTGGCAATATCGTGTCGTTATCGTGGAAATGTTTAACAAAAAACGACACGATAATCGTGTATGATCAAACCTCCGCGATGCGTGTACTGTACCACCTATTATAAGGGTTTATTTTAATATATTTTTAAAATATAACTTAAAAATATGAAATTGTAGCTTTAATTTCGTGTTTCATCATAAGGATGAATAGTTTGGCACCAGTTTCAATCTTTTACTTAAAGGGATTTATGTATCAGAAGGTGGAGGCAACCTGGGGAAGTTGAACTTCAGATAATTCGAACATACACTGTTGTAATGTCTTGATAAAGTCGAGAAAAAAACCCTCGTCGAAACGTTGCCAGACATAAAGATCTTAGTAACCATCTTCCACAGAGTCGTGCCGTGTGTTTAAATAGCTAGGTTCAAGGTAATTCAAGAATTAAAAAATAGTTTGAAAAACTCGTGTACGACCTCTTCTGGGTCAGAATTAGATTCCGTTCTCTTGGGTTCATCATCAGAATCACTAAGTTCATCAAACGATGCAGTGCTAATGTCACATCCGTGCTCTAGATATGGAGTTGCAATGATCGCGATTAGACAATAATTGTCGGGAACGTCCCGATTTACTTTTTGCAAGCTCCCCATTGCAGGGATACTTCACCGCTGAAAATGCTTGACGGCGGCCATTAACGATTTGCTGGGATTTGTTGAGGGTTTTCAGATAGTGTTATAGACTTATGGCGTTACAGTTAGCTTGTGGGCCATTGGGCAATTAGGGGTGTGTGACCGGGGTGCTTCGCCAATAAAAATGTCTCTGCTCAACTTCCACATGTTATGTCGGTATCTTAATCTATTTTAGCGTTTGGGGCGTCTTGACAATTAGAATTCCCTAACATGATAATTTACGCAAATCTGATAAATTTAATGATTTTGTCGATGATCTAATAGCGGAAAAGCATATGCGATGCACAAACAATATATTATCAACCTGTCGAAATATTATGTGAAGAAAAAGTGAGAAAAATTTTATATTGCGGACGGATACCTCAACCAGAAACGCCTGTAACGTTTTTTCCCAATGCCGATTTTCGTAGATTTTCCTCTTATCTACTTGTGTGTCTATATTTGCTTTTGAATGTAGAAAAGCCACGTACCCTTCTCTATTGGTTTGATTAGATACGGCTTTTTTAGCATTATATTTTGTAAATATTATTGCGTGGTTCACAAAATACACTTTTCATAAAAAGCAAGAGAGGGGGGGGGGGGAGAAAGAAATTGGGTTAACGTGCCATCATCACGAACTGGGTCATTTCAGGACTAACATATGCTTCCATTTTATTTTAATAATTCGCACGTGCGTAGGGTTTTTTAGGGTGGAAGGAAACCTGAGGACCAGGGTAAGACCCACGATGTTTAACAGGCGACCCCGCGCCTTGTCACGTACGACCAGAGAATCGAAACGACGCCAGTCGACTCAAGTCAATGACAGATTCGCCCTATCCTGCCCACCACAGTTGGTGCTCGAAGGACATTTATTCATTAATATTCATGGGAAATGCTAATTGTAGACCGGTTGGGAGGTTCCGAGGACCAAAATGGCCGCTTTATAAAAATGAGAATTTCCTTTTTAGAAGACTGAACGTGGATCCAATTTACCTTTACCACCTCCACCTTTAATGGATTGGGTTAATATCCTCTCAAATACTCATTTATATAAAGCGGCCATTTTGGACCCAAGATATACCCGAACCTCCCCAACCGGTATACTCTTAGCATCTCCCAATATTCATATAATCTGTAGTTAATTTAACTATTTAATTTATACAATTATAATAAAATTATGAGGATAATAATGGTATAATAAATTGTTGCTTTCTAATTAACTCAATCAAAAATCAGAATTTAATTAATACATTGTAACAGCCTGTATTTTCTATGAATGAATTGAATCAATATAGCGCTATTGATTCACACATGCCACCACTCGTCTTCAGCATTAGGTTTTCTAACAGTCACGTAAGGAGTGTGGGGATCGCTCCCACACGCTCATCCTCCTTGGGGCTAATCTCTTGAATGTATGCTGACAAGATTCAAGTATAGGTTCTTGTATTTAGAAATATGTGAAAGTCAACCATTTTAAATATGTAATAACTAGATGATAAAATTTTTTTATTCACATTAAATAAGGCACCGTGATATATACACGACAGAGCTTATTAGCTCTAACACTGAATATTGTGCTGGATCTTTTGAACATCAACCGGAAGCTATCAACCGGAAGGAACATCGTTTAAAAATATAACTTCCGAAAAGAAACACACTTTCACTTTACATTCATGGTGTTGTGACTCGGGGTGACTTTATCAAACCGGCCCTGGGGTTTACTGGTAAGTGGATGATGGGGTGTTTCTTACCGGTTTCTGGTTGATTAAACAGGCGCCTGTCTTTGTACGATTTAAATCAGATTTCAATTTAGGTGTTACGTAGAAAGAGTCTTTGACCCATATGGAATTCCGTCACATCCTTGGTCTCCTCATATCTGATTTGGTGTTGACCTTGGAATAGCACATATTTTGAAAGCCTGAGGAGCATTTGTAGCCCCGAAGACGGATTCGATTAAAGGGGCTGGCTTTCCGGGTTCGGTTATAAATCTAAATCTTTGAATCATATGAGAAAAGAAAAGAAAGACCTCTCTCTTGGCTGTAGTCTCCGCCATGCATTTTCGTTTTCCTGAAAGTTAATGAAAGACAACTTGTAATAAAGAGATAGCCACTGAAATAATCCTAAACTGATACAATGGCTTGATGAGAGATAGCCCCAAACAACACCTTATCGAAAGGGAAAACTTGGATGTCGAATACATTTGATAAGGATGTCATGTGCCTTCAGGACGTCTGATCTGATCATGCTTACAACTGTAGCCTCTGGCGTGTTCACATGGAAAAGAAGACACGACGTTACGTATCGATGGTACTCGCGCACCCAATTTGAAAATAAAATGGCCTCTATAGATTAACAAGAGTTTTGGGGTTGGGGGATTCCCGAAATGTAGGAAATGAAATGCAATAGGGTTTAACGTCCACTGTTTTGCTCCGACAGTGCTAATGAAGACGGGAATACGCCATACAGTGTGTTATGATGGAAATTTTGCCCAGACAGTGGCATTATGGCCTACTCTTATATCGAATTCCAACTGCTAAGGCCAAAATGTAGGTTGCTTAATATCGATGGGGTAGGTATTGGCATGGCCCTAGTGCTCAAAAGGTAATTTAAACAACATGATACTCAAGGTTGTGATATTATTTGAAAGGGACTAAACAAACGTACCCATACTAAAAGGAATAAGTTCTTCTCTGTGTATTAATTTACCATCCTCTGAAATAAATCTCTCGGGTCTGAAGACTTTTGGATCGCCCCAAATCTTTTCATCCATTAAAACAGAATCCAAATTGGTAATAATAATAGAATTACGCGGCAAGCGATATCCTTTGTACCACATGTCCTCGGTCACACTACGAGGAGCACCCAGTGGTATGACAGCGGCCAACCGTGAAGTTTCAGTAATGACAGCTTGAACGTATATCAAATTATCACGGTCAGTCAAGACAGGTTTTCGTCCATAACCAACGTGTGTTTGGACGTCTTGGTAACACTTCTCTTGCACCTCTGGGTTTGTTGCCATAAAGAGTAACAACCATCGCAATGTTGATGTGGTCTCCTCGGTTCCTGCGGCTAATATTTCTGTGACTATGTGTTCTAGATTTTCAACTAAAGAAAAGAATAAAAAGATATGAATGCAGGATCATAAATGCTACATCACATTACCAAATAAAATGGAGTTGAATGTCTCGGACAACACCGGGGTCGAACCTTGTACTTCCTTTCGAAAGATCAATTTCGCCAGTTGAACGATACTGGCCTCCATGCCTGCTGTCAGTCGTCAACAATACGCCTATTTTGTCACAAATATTGTGATAAACAAAATTATTCGTGGGTGATAAGCTCTTCAAACCTAGGTTGGAGAATGGGGGGGGGGGGGTAAACGTCCGCTCGACACAAACTATGGCATTTCAGGACTAGCATATTTTTCAGTTTTATTTCAATAATTCGCCTGTTCGTAGGCCTCTTTAGCAGTGGGATGAAACCGGAGGATCCGGCGAAAACCCACGTAGTTGAACAGGCGACCCAACTCCTTGTTTCGTACAACCGGTGACTCGAAACCACGCCAGTTGATTCATTGACAAGCTTTATGATACAGCGCGCACCTGCCAACCATTCGGTCATCCAAATCCCCATTTTCAAGTCCAGTCTAGTAAATACGTACCATCCAATGTAGTTTCTTCACCTGCATCCTGCCTAGCATACATCTCTTTTAAATACAGAGCAATGAAGCTGTTACAGTTATCGGGATCATAATTATCAATATTATGTTTTATCATTGGATTTAAAATGATTTCGCTGAATTTTTCTAAATTGGCTTTTACTTTGCCAACGCCGAAAACATCACCCGGAATGTAATCCAGAAACGGGAAAAAAGTCATGGCTGAGAAAGCTCCAACCATGTGTAACGTTTCATTGATCATGTGCAGAACCAGCTGGAAATGATCGTTGTCATAGTCGTATCTTTGACCAAATAACATGTTACATGTTATGTTGGAAACCGCGTTTCGCAACAACAAGTTTGGATCAAAAGCATTGTCATTTTCTTTTGCGATGGCGTCCAATAAATAAACACTTTCTTCTTGTATCTTGTCCTCTGTTGATTGTTTTCCGGAGTCGAGTTTCTGGAGTAAAGCCAATGAAACCGTTCTCTGTTCTCGCCATAATTTGCCAGACGTCGAGATAATACCTTAAAAAGAAAATATAAACTATTCCGACAATCGTTACCACTTGCACCAACCATAGTATCTCGCAGAATAAAGTATTTGAATGAAATTTTCAGCATATTATTTTTCATTATCTATTTATGAATTAAGGTCATCTGTTTATCTAAATCTTGTATAATACATCTTTAATCCCCTAAGTAATTAGGGGGGTTGGGGTGGCCTAGTGGACTAGGGGGGTTGGGGTGGCCTAGTGGACTAGAATGTCGCGCTTCGACCTCTAGCTGGCCCGTAACCTCTGGCTTGCAGCTGTGGTTTCGATCGCTGGTGTGAGCGTATGTGGCATCGAGATAGGGGCGCCTCCTCAACCGCGTGGGTTTCCTCCGGGCACTCCGGTTTCCTCCCACTGCTAAAGACCCCTACGCGCAAGTGAATTATTGAAATAAAATTAAAACCATATGTTAGTCACAAAATGACCTAGTTTGTGTCGAGTGGACGTTAAACCCCATTTCTCTATCTCCTCTAAGTAATTACATGTCTTGATGGTTCACATTCTATATGCTAAATGATAAATCTGCTGAACGATTAATTTGCTGACCACAGTTCTCTACACCATTAATTTGCTGAACACAGTTCTCTACACCATGAAACTGGCCTACTTGATTATAATCCGATAATCATTAACTGTTCGGGGATTAAAAACTGGCATAGTGGGTGGACCCCATCTTGATAACGAATCTATTGAATACGATACTTAAAGAAAAGAATTGTTATAATTATTATCAGTAACAAAAAATACCTATGTTTAGGATTACCGGGTCGGTCTTATTTCTTAAAGCCAAAATCGCCGACACAAAACATTTTTCACGTCATTCCCTCACGTTATTTTGTGTGGACAAATTCCAGCATTGAAATTGCGGTATTATTTTCAGGAATCTTAGTCAGTAATTCAACGAGAAATGCTAGAAAATACAAACACCGTGAAAAAGAAAATGATAAATCACATGCTTGTTTGTTGGCCTTGTAAAAATTTACCTTTGAATCCGCCCAACATTTCCATCGAGTTTGTTTCTAGACGGTCACTCAATTTGTAACCACGTTTCACTAGTAGGTCCTGTAATGTTTCAAATCCATTTAATACAATGATATGTTTATTCCCGATGTATAAACTAAATAAGTCACCATATCTTCTACGAAATTTAGCAAATTGTTTACGGGGGTCGATCTCTAGTTGTAGAAAGTTGCCTAAAATCGGAATCATAGGCCTGGGTCCTGGCGGTACGCGAGACGGCACACCCGACCAAGGATATGCTGAACGCCACCATAGCAAGGATACGAGTACAATCTGGAGTGCCCAAGTTACGCTAGAGCAGACAAACACATCCCCAATTGCATCCAACATCCTAGTTGTATTTCTAGTTATTTATTATATAGGTGAATTTGAAAACCATCGATTAAATAATTGTTTGGTCAATGAAATAATTGGTGACATCAGTGATTTGACAGATGTTACAGATTATATTAAATGAACTCAAGCTAGCGTGACTTAGTTATGTTGATTATATCTAATAATCAAAGAACAAAGTTTGATTTCATAATAATCAAAGAATGAAATGGCACGTCCTGTACAGGCGCGGATCGAGAGGGGGGGGGGGCTCCAGGGGGTCCGCCCCCCTCCCCTACTTAGACTTGAACATTTTTATGCGATTTTATTGGCGATTTTTAGACCTGTAATTTTGGAATTTACCTTCCGGAAATACGTCAGAATGTACCAAATTGAATCTAATTTACCAAATTTTCTGGGGGAGGACCCCCAAACCTCCCGTTAATTGGTTAAGCGCTGGGGGCGGTGGGCAAAAAAATCCTGGATCCGCGCCTGCTATACGACTGACAAGGAGGAACCACGTGGTCGCGACCCGCAAAATCCCGAAGAACTTTCTCGGCTAACGCAGTGATCGAAGACTGGTTTCCCATGGCTTCCCATATAAATGCTGTAACATGCGTAGGTGTGCATTTTTCTTTCAAGCATCGAAAAATACTTGGTTAGACACCTCAGCATTTTACATGAATCTCCGTTTTCACATATTTTAGTTAACACAAGTAAGGCAAATATTTAAAATTAGATCAAGTTATGAATTTCTACCATGTTCGTTATATCTAGTTTGTGAGTTAATCATGCACTTGTTGTAGGCAGGGCTGTATTTAGCGGAGGTGCGGGGGGGGGTACAAGCACCCCGAGAAATGGCTGCCCTACGCGATTACTTGCTAGCGACTTTGATTGCGGTTGTCCCCGCGGTCAGAAGTCCGAGTACGTATGACATTTAAGCGCCAAACAATAGAGGAATGGCGTATTTACCTTGTCTCAAAATGTCAGCTCAAAAAATTGAGTCGTTTGGACCTAAAGGTCAAAAATGCTTATCCGGACACGTAACCCTTTTAAGATTTCGGGGCAATTTTTCGTTGGGTGCCCTAATAATCGATTCTCGTTTCTTTGGGGTCCATACAGTAATGACCCATCTGCTGTACCTGATAACGAAAGGTAAATTTCACCTACACATTATTTTTTATGAAATAAACTTCGCCAACACATTATTTGTATGAAATAAAAGTCTGGTTTTATCTAGACACCGCACTATACAGCCGGGGGTGGGGGGGCGCACTCTATCATACGGCCCGCCATTGAGTCAACTGGTGTGGTTTTCGAATCCCCGGTTGTACGTGGCAAGGAGTAGGGTCGCCTGTCCAACCTCGAGGGTTTTCTCGGGGTACTCCGGTTTTCTCCTACTGCTACAGACCCATACGCGCAAGCGAATTATTGAAATAAAATTAAACCATATGTTAGTCCCGATATGACCTAGTTTGTGTCGAGTGGACGTTAAACCCCATTTCTCTCTCTCTCTCTTTCTCTCTCTCCCTCTCTCTCTCTCTCTCTCTCTCTCTCTCTAATACAGCTGGGAGCACCGGTGTCCATTTCCAGATGAAGACTGGCGGGTTTAAGTTGTTTCAGTTAGTTGCTCGACCCTTAGGTAGATGATTTTTAGCCTTTTAAACACAAATTTAAGCATTTCTATTCTCCAAAATATTATCGGGATTGGAACTTTAATAGCTGTTCTGTTTTGTATTATCCGCGGGTTTGTCCTCTGACTCTCTGTGTGTGGTGCGGTTTTCCTAGAGCGCGAATGATTATATTGAAAGGGAGGTAACTCAATGAGTACTGATTTCAGACCACCAATTACTTATCGTTCAAGGTATCAATCAACATGTTTCGTTTATTTTGTAGCATATTAATACAGGTAGTTGTTTTCCAAATGATAGAGGCGAATGGTTAGCGCGTGTGCGTTGCATCATAAGGTCTGCCATGCAGTCAAATGACGAGGTTTCGATTCCCCGGGTCTGTACGTGACAAACTGTAAGGTTGCCTGTCCAACCTCGTATGTTTTCTCAGAGTGCATCGATCGGTCCCCCCCCCCCCTATTATTTTAATTATTGAACCATGTTTAAGTACCGAAATGATCTAGTTTGTGTATAGTGGACGTTAAACCCCATCTCGCTCCCTCTCTCTGTCTCTCACTCACTCTCTCTCTCTCTCTCTCTCTCTCTCTCTCTCTCTCTCTCTCTCTCTCTCCCTACCCTGGTAAATATATCCGTCAGCACGTGGAATAGTATTCCATGATTGCTAAATGTGATCTTAAGGGATGAGTTTGACACATCAAGCACGGAGACCACCTCACTGATTCATCTCTCAAACTCATTTAGTTCACATTCGTCAAGTTCCTGTTTACGGAGAGGCATCGCATGTTAAAGGGATACTGTTCCATGATGGCGGGGAACATCGCATGTCGAGGGAATACTGTAGAAAACATGTATCTCGCTGTCTGCCGTCTGCTATACTATGACGTGTATAACACATGTCTACAGCAGACGGCTAAATAACAACAAACGTTCTACTGAGAACTTGAGCGCGTGAGAGACGTAAAAATATGCCGCTAGTCAACAGACGGATATTTATAGAATACGAAGAAAAACTTTGTCGAGAGAGAAACTTTGGCAATTTAAGCAAAAACAGAGCAGTTGGTTGATTGTAGGAGAGGAATAGCCTCGCTTAAAGACACGATTTACAGACACTGAGTGAAATCGCTAATATACCGAAGACAACCTGTCGGAGTCGATGATCAAATTACGGCCACGTAGGAATGACACAGTGCTAATTATTGTTGTGAATGTGTTCTGTGTAACGTTACATGTTGCAATTGGCTTCAAGTAGCGAAATGATGCCGTTAAACAGTCAGAAGTGAGGCTACGCGCTGATGTGTGGTATACAACTAGCGAAAGAATGTTCACGAGAAACCGGTTCTAGCAAACGTGGATATACGAACCTGCTGACGTAATAAGTATGGGTTATAGGTCCAGCCGGTATTTCTTGTGATTGGATATCGAAGGTGTGGTGCTGATCAATCGCCATGGTAACGAGTAGGCCTCGAGCCCACTCGGCTTCTTCTATTAAATTAACGTTGATCAATTCCCGGGATAACTCTGCCGCCCGCAGTACCCCCGAACTTAGGTCCATGTTGACTGGCCTTGAAACAACGGTGCCCCAGAATTTGTCACCAGACGATTTCTCGACGACACATAGACCTCGTCGCGTGAAGAGGAAAGCTGTCGAAATGACTTCAGCAGACGATGGGTGTTGTGTTTGTTGCAAACGGTGTTGTGGGTGTTGTCGGTGCTGCCGTTGTCATATTCTTCTGGTGATATTACAGCTGTTGTTAGGATCTGGAATAACGGCGTTGACATTCTATGTTCATATGTATTACCCAGTGATAGGAATGAGAGAAACACCTTACTGGGCTGGTGTTCCGGTATGTATGTTGATATGTTTAAATTATACAGCTTGGAGAAATTTCAATTTTACACGTAAATGAAATGAAATGAGGTTTTACGCCCTCCTGTTCTGCTCAGGCTGGGTTAATGGAGCCGGACACGCGCCATACAGAGTACTGTAAGGGGAATTCTGCCCCGACGACAGCG